>OY744483.1:260328116-260928116 GCA_963556165.1 Tipula helvola | reverse complement strand
TCCAATTACAAGGTAGCCGAACAGCGTCTTAAAGCCATGGAGAACAAGTTCCGATGCAACCCAACATTCAAGGAGCAATACGCAAATTGTATGCTGGAATACGAGCAATTAGGTCATATGAAACAAATCCACGAAAGCATCAATCCTAATGATTATTTTCTGCCTCATCACGGTGTGATAAAAGAGACAAGTACCACTACAAAGCTAAGGGTAGTGTTCGATGCTTCGTCAAAGGATTCAAATGGAACATCTCTGAATAATTTGCTGCTGACAGGTCCTTCTATTCAATCATCGTTAATAGATATTTTAATCAGATTCCGCCGGTACCGATTTGTAATATCCGGGGATGTAGCTAAAATGTATCGGCAAATTTGGGTCAACCGGAAAGATGCTAAAGTACAGAGGATACTATGGAGAACTAGCCCAAATGAACCAATGAAACAGTATTTATTAAAAACACTAACGTATGGAACTTCTCCCGCATCATTTATAGCCACAAGATGCCTAATGCAATCAGCTAAAGATAATCAATCGAAGTTTCCCGAAGCCGCTAAAGCCATACAAAGGGACATGTATGTTGACGATCTGATGACTGGAGCCAACGATGAGAACAATTTAATTCAGCTTAGAGTAGATATCGCCAATATTCTAGAGTCATCCGGATTCACATTAAGAAAATGGACGACCAACAGCTCTATGGTACGCAATGAATTAAACACTAATAATAATAGCGATGAAAAATTCATATCCGAGGATGAGACAATTAAGCTATTAGGCTTGCAATGGAAACCAGAGTTAGATGCTTTTTGTTTTTCAGTGCATCTGACAACTCGAGTAAATCACAGCAAACGAACGTTGCTATCGGAAGCCAGTACCATATTTGACCCGTTAGGATGGCTGTCACCTTTAACCATACGCATAAAAATACTTTTTCAGAGCTTATGGCTTCGAGATCTTCAATGGGACGATACACTATTAAACGATGTATATAGCAGATGGAATACACTGCGGGACGAGGAAAAGGAGGTTGAGAAGTTGATTGTTCCCAGATGGCTGAAGTTTACTGACATGGTTGAGATACCCGGGTTTTCCGACGCCAGCGAATTAGCGTATAGTGCAGTTGTGTACGCTAAAACTAATAATTCCGTTAGAGTAATTGCAGGCAAAACAAGAGTAGCACCGATTCAACAATTAAGTCTACCCAGATTAGAGCTGTAGGGAGCAGTACTATTGACGGAGCTGATCAAAACCATTGTAGGTTCGTGGGAAGGCGTAAAAATATCAAGAAAGATATTATGGTGTGATAGTAAAATAGTGCTGGATTGGTTAGCATCGCACCCGAGAAAATGGAGTACGTTTGTGGCCAATCGGATACCTAGTATCGTAGAACATTTTCCACGCGAGTATTGGCGTCATGTCCCGTCAAAACAAAACGCAGCAGATTGTGCTTCACGAGGGATACCGGTAGAAGAGTTCCTGAATCCAGCCTGTATATGGTGGAATGGACCAGACTGGTTATGCTTAGCAGAGGAATGGTGGCCAGAACAAAGATCATTATACGAGACTGAAGAAGAGCGAAAATCCAAGTGCTTGGACGTATTGTTAGCTGTCAGTGTCACTAATCATTTTATAGAAGATTTCATAGCTCGGTATAACTCCTTCGAGAAATTAAAGAGGATAGTAGCTGATACGAGGCGATACATAAGCTAGCTGAAACATGCGAGAGAGCAACGATTGATGATAGCTGGTCGAGACAAACCTATGGAAGTCAAAATGGGGAAGACAACTTCGTTAAATTAGGAAGAATTGCTGCAAGCCGAAAAAATTATTATCAAGTATGTACAAAGCCAACATTTTATAACCGAAATTAAATCATTGCAGAAATGTCAAGATATCCCAAAAAAGAGCCCAATTAAAACATTAAACCCATTCTTGGATGAAAATGGAATTGTCAGAGTAGGAGGGCGAATAAATAATTCCACGGCCACGTACAACGCCAAACATCCGGTGATTCTATCCTGCAGTGCATCAATTTCCAGAGCAATAACAATGGATTTTCACCTCAAATGGTTACATACGTGATACATAAATGTATAAATTGTATACGATACAAGCCAACATTACAAAACCAACTGATGGGCGATTTACCACCAGCCAGAGTCACGTTTACACATCCGTTCATAAATGTTGGAATTGCTTACTGTGGCCCGTTTAAGGTGTAACAAAACCGACGTCGGGGTCAGGTACCAACAAAAATGTATGTATGTATATTTGTTTGCCTTTGTACAAAGGCTGTACTTATTAAGATGGCCACCGATATGAGTACCAGCTGTTTCTTGGGTGCATTGCGACGCTTCATTGCGAGAAGAGGAATGTGCCGTAAAATTTTCAGTGACAATGGGTCGAATTTCATCGGCGCAAATAACCAGCTAAGGCAGTGGTACAATTGGTTGGAGAAATCCGAGCACTGCATAAAGCACGAATTAAACAAGCAAGAAATCCAATGGTGTTATAATCCTGCATCGAGCCCGCACATGGGGGCCCCGCCAATCCATCACTATGCTTTCAATGATGATTTTTGAATTTAAATTATATAAGAAAAGTAGTCTTTGCGTTTTGCCTACTAAAAACGTGTCGAAATATTCATTACACAACGATTTCTTAATATTGCCACACGATTTGTGAAAATCCAAACGTTTCAATTTAATTTTTTGTTTCTATCGTAGAAAAAATAGCGTGTGTAGTGTAACTCGTGTGAAAATGAGTCATTGCTATCGCTCAGGCTGCAAATTTCATTTTCGTATTGCAATGACCCGTTTTCTTCACTTGTTATACAATGTACTATTGTCCACGGCTAACGTATAATATGTTCATTATACGTTTGTTTCATCGATTATAATGATATCCATTATTCACTGCTAGTTTGCTAGTAGTCTCTTCTTTCATTATTCAATACTACCAATCGCTATTACCTTCCATACGGTTGGGAACTATGAAATCCGCAAGCAAGCATTTGGGATGGCTAATAGGTCCATGACCGCATTTTAAGGAGGGTTCTTGATTAGGATGGGTGAAACATTATTGTGACCTGGAGCTTTTTTATTACGGAAGCTTTTGAGTATAAATCTGAGCTCCGGTGAACGAATGGTTTCCTCAGCATTGATCTGCGTAATATCGGCATCGATCTGATCCAGAGTTGACAGCGCTTCACACTCAATATTAGAGTGCGAAGGATAAAGGTAGATATTGTGGGCTTGGTGGAATTGCGGAACAAGGAGATTAGCTTCACTATTGGTGTAGGCAGTTTTCATTGTTATGGGTGGTAGTTGGCTTCCTCAGGATTTCAGTTGTTTTGCCCAACTTCCAGACCGTTGTGTGGTTTGGTTTCATATCTTGGAGTTTCTTTTTCAATGCGTTTTTAGAGATTTCGGTTATTTTGGATTTGATTTGTTTTGTTGGTTTATGGGATGACGAAGCAGGCGAGTTCATTGCGTTACGAAACAATATCTTTTACTTCTTGGAATAACGGGTATTTGGATGTTGTAACGAAATCCATACGATTCCGTTAGCAGATCATGAGATTAGAGGTTTGGTGCGGTTTGTGTAGCTGGCTAAAGCTCACAGTGCGGCGTGGGGTTTTCCAAACATAATCTCATGCTTCAATAACCGCATGATATGAACAGAGAACAGACAATAGAAAATTAACATTATTTTTACCACGTCCATAATAGCTAACCTCCGGAGATCTTGGTCATGTCTTTCACAAGAGCGCCCTAGAAAAGGGAAATAAATAAATAATACACAATTGTGAGTAAATAAAACACAAAATACAAAACGTGTTGACATCCGTACATCACCTAACAAGGTAACCGTATCAAGGTCACAACGGAATGCAACCACCATACTACCCAAAAACACGTGATTTAATTATTTGGAAGAACTGTACTTATCACTGTAAGGCCGCCCCTAGACATAACGTTTAGCAAATTTAACTGCACAAATTTATCGATGCAATATATTTGAGCCTGTAGAAGATAAAACTGTGCAGTTTTTAAATATTGTGCAAGTGACTTGTACAATACAAAAAAGATTGTCTTTTTTACGTTCGCTTGCACAAGTTTATTTGCAAATATTTGCATGTAGGGAAAATTGAAACATTTTTATTCAGTTTTCGTTTCGAGGTGCGTTTAATACAAAAGTCAACAAATAAACACAAAATAGAAAACAAAAATGGTGGAGAGCCAAATTTTAGAAGAATTTAAGAGGAGAGACAAATTTTTAGGCGAATTTTAGAAGAAACTAAACTAAATTTACATTGATAAGTTTGTATTGTGTAGGTGATTACTTGCACAAGCCTGAGACTTGAGCGATTAACTGTGCAGTTAAATTTGTGCAGTTAAACGTTATGTCTAGGGCCGGCCTAAGATATGAGGTAAAACTGGTGCGAAAAGTTTAACCATGCCAAAGAAAAAAAACTCAAGAAAACTGAAAAAAAAATTCATTTATCAAAATTGGAGGAAACTTAATGCAATATGTAGAAAACGGAATTTAATCAAAAAATCGTGATTACGTCGAAAATTTCACTTGGTGGTAGTACAAACAGTACCCCACGCAGGATCTTGTAAAGAACGTTATATAGTAAAAAGCAAATATAATAAAAAAATGTAAAAAAATAAACTGATACGATTTAATCGGATTTCAAATAATATGAAAAAAAAAAATTATTTGAACACTAACTTCCCAGTTTGTTTCTTTCTTCATAATAAAACAAAAATCCTACCTTGTTGGCCCGTCCGATCAAACTGCTACTCGACGCAGTTCCCCTCGCACCGGAAGGTCAACTACCACAAAACAATCAATAACGGAACTCGTTATTATGCTATCTCAAAACATCCACCAGTATATGTTGGCTTGATTCTTTTTTTTTATTTATTTATTTATTTACTTCTTTTTCACTATTTTCACCAAAAACTTAAAAACACAACACAAACTCAGTTCCATTATTATTAAATTCAGATTTTTATTTGTTCCTTTTTTTTTAAATTTCTTACAGTAAAAATTATCCCAGATACAATAACTGTTGATTATTCACTTATAACATAATACTAGGTACGTGAACTAATGGGACTCGCATTTATTAAATTTTTATTTGCGATCACAACACAACCAACAAACAAATTACTTAGACCGTACTTTATTATTACAATAATTTGGATTATACACAAAAATCCATTAAACAAAAACAATAAAATCGAATTATTAAACATAAAGCGCAACTTAACTTTATCACAAAACTAGCACGTGGATATTATGATTTTATATAAAAAAATGTCCACTCCATAAAGAAATTAAACTTATATTTAATAGAATTATTGAAGCTACTTTTTTCCAATTGATAGTCAACAAAATATATTTTTCTTAATATGACCACCTGGTTTAATGCTCCAATCTTCACTATCCAAAAGTACAAACTTGACTGTCCCAATTTGTTTTTCTTTGTTTAATTTAATCAAAAACAAAAAATTTTGACGCGCATGAAAAAAAACAAAAAAACCGTACACATCACCAATTCAAATCATTACACTGAAACAATTAAACTAATAACATTCCCGTTAGGCAGAATATTCCATATAGGATACTATACCAACAAAACTCGTAACGCGTCGCACGAACATGTAATGTACACACAAACAAAATACACGAGGTATCAGATTAGTCAATTTGTTTTTGCGTATTTATTTTTTCTTTATACAGAAAAATACAAAAATATGTTCACAACAAAAACAAAACTGATAAAATGCGAAATGCAAAAAACATACATTGAGCACAAGAATAATTGATTAGAAGATTGTCCAACTCCGGCGGAGAGTAAAACGACTGGTTCTAATACTCTCTTCTAATACGTTAGTGACTCAAAAATGTGGTACTTTAATGAATTGTCGTATCGTCAAATTACTATGAACAGAACGATAATTTTGTTCTCCACTGTATATACAACATAAACATTAAATTAAATAAATAACCAATGATGAATGAGTGTGAATGACCACACCACTGTAAAACCAACCAAATATTTGAAGAACCAAAGGTGAATTAAACAAATGCTGTATTTTGTTGAGAAAAATTTAAACAAATCTAGTTTTGATTTATTTTTTGTCCTATTCTTTCCAGTAAACTACTACGATTTAAATAAAGAAACATTTTTGTTGGCTTTATTTAAATCTTGCGGCGCTTTATATCCTATGCAATTGTTGTTGTAATTTTGTCAACAAAATACAGCAAAAGTTTAAATAGCAGGGGAAAAAAAGTCAGATATACAGACTGGTTCCTACGCTTTATTTTTTTCAAAAAAGAGAATAACGTATTTTGCATAAGAAGAACACAGTATAACTGCAACAAGCGCGGTAGACTTGGAAAAATATGTAGGAATGAGCAAATGTTTATGACAACACGGGCGGCCGTAACAAGGTATAGTTGTTGGAAGTTGGTGGTGTGGCTCAATTTACTGCTTTCTTGATGCAGTAAGTAATCCAGTGAATATTTGTTTGGATATTGGGGTGCCAAGTAATGGTTTTATCGATGAATTTTCTATAAGAGTTTCAGTTGATTTTGCCGATATTTGGTGGGTAGGATTTAGCACAGAGGAGTCTCCTAACTCGAATAGGATAGAGTAGTGGTGTGAAAACAAGTGTTTGACTGATTTGACATTCGTAATTTTGAAATAGTTGTTTGACAGGATTAGGTCAATGGTGGATGGAGTTGTACCCAGTTTGAAGTGGGTTGGCTGGTCTGGGAAGTTAAGACGGAAGTGGTTGTGGGATGCTACAAGGTTATTTAACGCGTTGCCACAGATGTTGGCTCTAGCGCAATTCCAGTTACGGTGTTTTGCATTAAAGTCACCAGCAATGACAATGTTGCTATATTTATTAATGATTTTATTCATATTTTGCGAGAATTCTTCGTGCGTCGAAAATAGCTACTAGGTTTAGGGTTATTATTTGGTTATTTACGGTTAGTTCTACAACTGCTATGTTTTCAATTTTTGTTAGAACTGGTTTACATTTAATTGACTTATGGTTTAGTATTGCTAGTGCTACACCCACCCTCGTTTTCAAATTTTTATTACTAACTATGCTTGAGAACTCTCTATCATACCTGTGGATCCGGTAGTATTGAAGGCTGAAATATTTGTTCTGACTGAGCCACGATTCTGCCAGGAATATTATAGCTGGTTTGTGAGCTTCGATGAAGCCTTCGAGTTTCACTCTTTTCGGGATGATGGAACAAGGATTCCATAGCATACACTTTACAATTTGTTGGGTTATAATTATCATCTAATTGAAACTGGCGCTGATGAGAACTAATGCTACTTGCTGTGGCGTTCCTGGACGATTTTATCGCTTGGATTATTTTCCGGTATTCTGCTTTGATCTCCCACATGTTGTCGATGGCTAATAATTCCTGTTGAAGGTTACGTAGTTTCGGAAATGGATTTTGAAGAGTTTTTGCTGCGGTTTCTTGTGCTGACATAGCTATTAGCGGTGTAGCTGCATACGATGCCGGCATTTCGTTCGGTAGTGTGACTTTCGGCGCTTCTTTTAGTTGCGGGACGGCTTGCTTATACGCTAACCGACTTGCTGAAACTCCTTGGGTATCTGCACGCATTTCGATGCAGCGATGCTTTCTTCTGCAGTTTGTTTCAGCATGACCAAACTGCTGGCAGTTTCGGTATTGGGTGTTTTCCCTGACGGCTGGCGAAAATTGCTGCCAAGTAACTACGTAACGGCACAGATTTACTCCACTTCTCCTGTAGTTCTTTTAGAGAAAGGGCCCCTCTAGCAAACCTCACCAGTTTGGTTTTAATAGTTTCCGGATCCATGTCATATAGTCCTAGAACTACGGTACCAAATTCTCGTTCGCTATCGTCGATAAACGAATGAAACTCATGGCTTTTCGCTAACTCTACTATGGATTTAGCGATTCTACTTTCGACATCTGTGTATCCACGATGATTGGCAGACCTCGGCCGGGTTTTATTTCACCAGGCAGTGTGGTTTCATAGCTAAAGCTGCAAAACTGTTATCGAGCAGCTCACTACCCCAAGTTTTATATTTACAGTACGAAGCGATTCCTCTTCGCTTATGGTTTAACATTTAACACTTGTATATTAGGAAAAACAAATTTTTATTTTACACTTGAAACACTTGAATTTGTTTAAACTTGTATGCACTCTATACACACTAGACACTGAATGATGGTATATTTTGAAAAAAAAAAAACAGATTTGATTTGACATATTCACTTATGAACACTATGAAATACAGACAGGAATGAATCAATGATCACTAACTAAGATTATGCTAAGAAACTGCTTTTATACCCTATTTTTTATGGCAGCTTGCCTTGTGAATCTTGTTTCCCCTTTATTTTTCTTCTTGTCATTTATATAAGAAAAAGGGGTGGTACCGCTCTTCTTTTTTTATATTTAAAAAAGAGAACAATTTGTTGACCATCTGGTGTGTGTATTTTTATTTTTTTTTTAAGGAAGGTGGAAATCCATCGTGGATGATGTACAGGATAACATAGCTATCCATAATAACGATGTGAGACTCCTACTCACTATAACCACCTCCTGCATCCTTTCCCCCTCAGAACGACCGCTAGGTATTACTTCGAAAGGGAAGGAGTCTGTACTAACTGTACGGTCACATCTCACACGCAACTGAAGGGTACGAGTTACCTTGCTTGGCGACAATGACGTTCCAACCGTCGCAACTCCTTAATCGTTGTTGTTGCAAAATTTGCTACAGCATTCCATGCTTCTGGGGACGCTAGCATCGCTTCAACTATGTTCTCTGGGGTAATGTCAGACTGATCGAGGACTCCAGCAAGCACTTCTCTATATCCCTGGAACCGTGCGCATACAAAAAACACGTGTTCAGCATCTTCTGCGGAATCTCTACAGGATGGACAATACGGTGAATTATCATGCCCAAAACGATTAAGGTATGATCGAAAGCATCCGTGACCTGTTAAGAGCTGTGTTAGATAAAAGCCAACTTCGCCATGCTTACGGTTTACCCACGGGCCTATTTCAGGAATTAGACGTCGATTCCGGTGTCCCTACTCCGAACGGTTCCAACGCTGTTGCCAATCAAAAAGAATATACCCCCTGTACGTTCTTGTGTTGTTCGCTCGCACCATTGGTCTATCCGGTATTCTTCCATGACGCAGGCTGCTTCGTCCGAAAGAGTTCTGAATGCACTAATCACTCTAAGTGCGCAGCGGCGATATAAGGAGTTAGAACTACGACGATAGGATGGTACCTGCAGCGCTTGAGCCCGTATAGGGGACGCATAGAGCATTATAGATGTTACGACACCGACTAATAATCTTCGTTGTCCTTGACTTGGCCCGCCGACATTCGGCATTATATGAGAGAGAGCCTTGCTAGCCCTAGCTGATTTCTCACTGGCGTACTTTATGTGCTCCTTGAATGATAACCTTGCATCGATTTGTACCCCTAGGTACCTTATCGAGGGTTGCGAGAAAATCGTATGTGTTCCGATTCTAATGGAAATTGTCTCCAGAACCTTTCTGCTGGTTATAAGCATCGCTTCCGTTGTCTGTTCCCCCAGGCGCAACCCAACTGAGTCAAGTCATAGTTGGATTATATCCACCGTGTCCCTACAAATGTTTTCCAGCTCTTCCTTGTACTTTGAAATTAATACGATGGCGATATCATCGGCAAACCCAACTACCGTCGCCTCGTCAGGGACTTGGAGTGTGAACACATCGTCATACATAATATTCCAAAGCATTGGACCGAGTACAGATCCCTGGGGGACCCCGCATGTAACTGTATACTCCTTGTACCGTTCATTCGGGCGGCACTGCAAAGTGCGGTTTTTAAAATAGCTGGAGATTACCCGCTTGCGTAACAATAGTGCAGTATTTTTTACGGCCTCCTTTCCATCAGCTGCCGCTGATGGCGTCTTCTGCCAGCCTGGTAGCGAGCTGAAGAGCATCAATAGTTCAGCGCGCTTTGCGGAACCCATATTGGTTATGGGTAAGGTCTCCAGATGATATGATAGCTTCTTCTAACTCTGCGTTCTTCAAACTTTATCATTCCGTGGAACCCTTTTTCTATATAAAATTTGCGATGGAACCCTCCTATGTTAAAAATTTAAAAAATAAAAAATAATTTTTCGCTAGACCCAAAAAATGGTGCAATAGAGCCCGATTAGCCAAAAAAGGTAATGACTTGGGTGAGCTTGTTTATTAGAGCATAATTTATCAATATCCGGATGTATTGATGTTAGTTGGAGATGCATATCATTTTCTGCATCAAGTCAATTTCATGTATTTGGTTTTCGTAGCGACGAATATGCAAAACGAATTTTACATAGGTAGGTTGTTACAAAAGGCATCAATTCTTTCACTGCGCGCTCTGAAATTCCCAGATACCCTTCCATTATTTTTATACAAAATGGGCCAATGCCAATCTGATTTTAATGCCGTCTATAAGTTGTTCTCTTTCTTTTATTGACAATGTATCCACTTCACTGCACTCATTAGAAGGATTTTCGAGTTCGACCCAACTTAAATTATTGAGAGATGAGTATAGAATGAGTATAGATATTATTTGAGTATAGATTTCCAATTAAAAAAGTTTCGTTTTAAACAAAATTACGGACTTACATATGTACGTACATTCAAAATTAGTATATTTGGATTAGGCAATAATTTATTTATTAGGAATGGTTAAATTAAATATTTTTGGATCACATTTTGTCACGGAACCCCTGAAACATCTAGCGGAACACTAGGGTTCCGCGGAACCCAGTTTGAAGAACGCTGTTCTAACTGATTACCGATCAGCCTTTCAAGTAATTTCCCCGCTCCATCTAACAGACAGATTGGGCGAAATGATGAAGCATCTTCCGAGTGCAGTTTACCCTTTGGAATCAGTATCAGCATCTCTTCCAAATATCTGAGAATGTTCCTTCTCTTAAGCAAGAGTTATACACCTCCAGGAACTCTTCGGGTTTTTCTAGAATCGCAGCATTCAATGCAACATTTGGTATATAGTTCGGTCCTGGCGCTTCCCCGGTTGGGAATTCTCCTAGAGGCGGACATTAGTTCATCTATCGTGAATAGCGGAAGTTCGTAACCTTTCATGGCACTCGAGTGAATAGTCACTGGTTTGCGAGGAAACAAGGAAGATACTATATTATCCATCAGAATAGGACATGATGGTGCTGCACCTCTTGCAAGTTTAAGCTTGAACATTACCATCTTGTAGGACTTACCCTATGGGTCATCCTCAACCTCATCACAGAGGGACTTCCAGCAATGTCGCTTGCTTTGTTTAATGGCCACCTTAAGCGCACCCCGTGCTTCCCTGTATATTTTTTGTAAGCTGAAAGAGGAGCTGGTGTTTCTACCCCGCTGGGAAACGCGCCTAGCACAACTGCACTTTCGCCGGAGCAATGCAATTTCCTCATTCTACCAGTAGGCCGGCGGGCGTCTTGGGTTTAAGCTTCTTTTAGCATTGTAGCGTTCCATGCACTGGTAATGCTGCCTATTAACTGGGATGCCTTGGTGTTAGCGGTGTCCGTAAGGTTAGAGTCACGGAGCATAAACCTGAAGATGTCCTCATCGAAAGCGTTTGTCTTCCATCCCGTAATTTGTATACTATTACTTGGGTGTATTCCATGGAGTTCACACAGGATGACCTGGTGGTCACTGTGCGTGTAAAAGTTGCAAACCTCCTAAGTTATTCCTCTCCTCCAGAGAGATTGGCTAGCAATCGTTACGTCTATAATAGAACCAGCGTTACCCCTGCTGATTGTATATGCAGAGCCGGTGTTGCACAGGACAACATTCAGAACTGAAAAAACCTCCAGGAGGGTTTGACCTCTTCTATTTGTTTGAGCGCTACCCCACTCCGTAGCCCACGCGTTGAAGTCTCCTGAAATTACTGTGGGACTATGATCTCTTACATCCAGAACCAAGCAATCTAAGAAGTGGATGAATTGCTCGATTGGCTCATTTGGAGGGGCATAACAACTGAAGATATGTATTCCATTAATTTTTGCTCGAACATATCTGTTAATACTTAATAATGTACCTGGAAGAAAAAGAAGCATAATCATAGGAACATCATCGCACCATCAACAGCAGTCACACTTGCTGAAATAAAATAGATTTATGTATTCTAATGTCACTGTGTTTACAAGTGAAATTTATTATTATATTCTTACCCATTATATTATTTATTATAAAATTAATCACAAATCTAAATTCCATATTAAATGTCATCATCTAGTAGTAGTCAGATTAATCTAAAAAGAAAAAAGAAATCTCATTAACAATTTATTTATCGTATTATAAAATTCTGTACTTAACTTAAAAATCCTTGTATACACAGCTCACAAAATCACATCTGTCAAAATGTCAAAATTTAAAATGCAGCCGAGTTTATGTTTAATTTGTGATGCAGTCCGAAAGGTGTGAATACCGACACGACATCTGTGTGAATAATTTAGAATATGATCAAATTATTCGAACATAACTTTCGCGACTGTACATTTTTGGCTATGCATATTTTTTTATCATTATAATTGTAACCACCATTGTGAAAACAACAAAATTAAGAAGATTATAATTGTAACCACCATTGTACACACAACAAATTAGAAAATATAAAGTTTAACAGTGAAATGACTAAATAAAAACAAATACAAACATAAAACCATTAAACAAAAATTGGCTTTTATATTGTGATTAAATTGGAAATACGTGCGTTTTAGTCCGGACAATACAACATATTTACAACGAAGATACAGTCCACCCAAGTATAACGTGGAAATAAGTGCACGGTCGAAAAATAACAATATTTTGGCTTGTGCTCCACCAACATTGGTCCTTCGAGCCGGATATAAATCCGCGTCATCATCACTCATTCAAAAAGATCACATTCAAGAAGCCATTTTTATAAAGTGATTTCACGTGGTAAGAATTAAACATCAATCGGGCCGCCATCTTTCAGACGCTTGTAATTAAAAATTCAATTCGCGTGGAAAAATAATAAGAAATTTCTTATAATCAATTAAACTGTACAAACATTAAGAACTATATTTTAGTGCGGTGAAAGATTGTAAAATCAATCAGGCCTCCATTTGTTGAAAGTTTGTAACCAAAAATTTAATTCGCGTGTGTAAATGATACAAATTTTCTTGTGGTTAATTAATCAGTACAAACATAACTATTTATATTTAAGTGCGTCGAAATATTGCAAACTCAATGAGTGTAGCCTCCATTTTCGGAAATAATCAAGAAGCATCATTGTAATTTAATTTACGAATTTAAATCAAAAATATTAATCGTGCCTCCATTTACGGAAGCATTCAATCGTAAATTAATTTCACGCACAGAAATCAAAACTATACAGTGGTACAATTATAATCAAAAAGTGTGTTCAATGAGTGTAATTTTCATTTCCGGAAGCAATTACTGCACAATTTTTATAAAGTGAGCTTACGAGGTTATGGTAAATCAAAATCATTATTCGGGCCTCCATGTTTCGGAAGCATTAAATCGTGTGTTCAATCAGTGCAACCTCCGGAAAGCAATTACCACACCACTTTTATCAAGTGAATTTACGAACTTAAACTAAAAATATTAATCGGCCCTCCATTCTCGGAAGCAATCAAGAAGCCATTTTGTGGAAAGTAAATTCACGAGTTTAATTCAAACATTATTCAGGCCTCCATTCTCGGAAGCAATTAAAAATAATTTTTGTGTAAAGTAAATTCACAAGTTTAAATTAAAAACATTATTCGGGCTTCCATTCCCGGAAGCAATCAAGCGCCATATTGGGTAAAGTGAATTTATGAGATTAATTCAAATACATTACTCGAGCCTCCATTCTCAGAAGCAATCAAGAAGCCATTTTGTGGAAAGTAAATTCACGAGTTTAAATCAACATTATTCGGGCCTCCATTCTCGGAAGCAATTAAAAGTAATTTTTGTGTAAAGTGAATTTACTAGTTTAATTCAAAACCATTATTCGGGCCTCCATTCTCGGAAGCAATCAAGAAGCCATTTTGTGGAAAGTAAATTCACGTGTTTAAATCAAAAATATTATTCGGGCCTACATTCTCGGAAGCAACTAAGAAGTAATTTTTGTGTAAAGTAAATTTACTAGTTTAATTCAAAACATTCTTCGGGCATCCATTCTCGGAAGCAGTGCACATTTTTAATGTGAATCACATACAATCGAAGGGCATCCATTTTCGGAAGCAGTACACATTTTAAACGTTAACCACATTCAATCGAATTGCATCCATTGTCGGAAGCACATCGCATTTTTAACGTTAATTATATTAAATCGAAGGGCATCCATTTTCGGAAGCAGTATACATTTTTAACGTTAACCACATTCAGTCGCAGAACATACAATTTTGGAAGCAGTACACATTTTATCGTTAATCACATTCAGTCGAAGGGCATCCAATCTCGGAACATTCATTCGAAGGGCATCCATTCTCAGAAGCAGTACAAATTTTTAACGTTAATCACATTCAGTCGCAGGGCATCCAATTTCGGAAGCAGTATAAATTTTATCGTTAATCACATTCAGTCGAAGGGTATCATTCTCGGAACATTCAGTCGAAGGGCATCCAATCTCGGAACATTCATTCGAAGGGCATCCATTCTCAGAAGCAGTACAAATTTTTAACGTTAATCACATTCAGTCGCAGGGCATCCAATTTCGGAAGCAGTATAAATTTTATCGTTAATCACATTCAGTCGAAGGGTATCATTCTCGGAACATTCAGTCGAAGGGCATCCATTCTGTTCAATCGAATTGCATTCATTGTCGAAAGCACAACACATTTTTAACGTTAATTATACCCAATCGAAGCGCATCCAATTTCAGAAGCCGTCCACATTTTTAACGTTAATCTACCCAATCGAAGGGCATCCATTTTCGGAAGTATTATACAAATTTTATCGTTAATCACATTCAGTCGAAGGGCATCCATTTTCGGAAGCAGTACACATTTTAAACGTTAATCACATTCAATCGAAGGGTTCCATTCTCGAAAGCAGTACACATTTTTCAACGGTAGCAACATTCAAACCAAGGTTATCCATTTTCGGAATTGTTCATTTAACAAGTCAATAAATTATTCCACGATCGGAAATTCTAAAATCTAAACAATTCGTCATAAAAGTGAAGTGCATCCCAACGTCAAGAACGTGCAATTAATAACGGGTATCAATTTTTGGAAGTATTCAATTTTCCAGGGCATACCAAACGATTTTTAAGTCTCCAAGTAAAATCGTACATTCAGTTCAAAAGTATTACGTTCACCATTTCATTATCAAAATGAATCAAAAGCTGGCATCACTTAAAAAGCAGCGATCTTCCAATAAGGATAGGTTAACACTAATACTAAACTTCCTGGAAAATGCCAATGAACTAACTCCAATCGAAGAGTTCAGAAGTCGTTTGACGCGAGCTGAAAAACTTATGTCGGAATTCACAGCGATTGAAGCAAAAATATTCTATGTCGATCCGACAGAAGACTCAGATATGCAGTACGAAGAGAACTATTGCAAAGTCATCACCAGCATTAATACGTGGATTCGATCCAAGTCAACATCTTCAGGCTCATCTGCAAATCTAGATACATCGATAAGCCAGAATCACTTAGGAAGCGACCAATCAGCGGTCGAATTATCAAAAATAAACATTTCTTCGTTTACTGGTGAAGATACAGAGTGCCAACCTTTCAACGACCTCTACGGTTCCACTATCAATGAGTCACCGTTACTAAATCAGATACAAAAATCTCAATACCTTAAGGTTCCATTGCGAGGCGAACCTGCAGTTTTATTGCGATCTAGTAGTGTTACGAAGGCGAAATATTTAGGAGTTCCTGACAAATTAAAAGAGCAGTATACTCGAAAACGACCGATCATTTATTCTTTCAAACGAACATTGTTCGGCAACCGAGTAGCCGAAATATCAAATTGTTGGTCTCGTCAACATTGGAGACACGAATCATCACCGGGGTATCCAGTAGATTGCGCTTCACAAGGCCTATTGCCACTCCAACTAACATCACATAAACGATGGTGGAATAGTCCTGACTGGTTGTTTCAGCCTCCCGACTATTGGCCTATTCAATACAAGGATTATGGGCACATTAACAAGGAGACAAAGCATCTATTTGCATTTTTCAGCAACATTAGCCCGACATGGTTCAATGAAAGGCCAAAAGTAACACAAACGGATGGAATGTTTCTGCTCAGAGAAGAATTATTTGACGTCGTTCATCGTATCTATAGACAGGGGCAGCTCAAGCACTGTCTGAATGAAATCGAACCCTCAAAAGCCAAAGCAATCGTCGGAACTAGCAGTACTCTGAAAGCATTAAATCCACTTATCGATAAGTCAGGGATCATTCGGATAGAAGGACGATTGGAAACCAGTGCAATGCCATTTTCAACCAAACATCATACAATCATTATTGCTAAATCAAAAGCTACTTCACTACTCCTCGAAGAGCTACGTCAAGATAACAGATCTGCAGTAGCTTCTATTTTATTATCACTGTCAAGGCAGACAGCTCTAATTCCTGATAGCAGAACCAGTGTCAGGGATTTAATCAAACATTTAAATAATATTTCTGCTTTTTCTTCCAGTATATGCGTGACCTGGCATGTTAATCCTCCAAGCGCTCCATATTTTAGAGATGTTTGGGAAGCGCTGACAACATTTCCACAGTTCCACCTAAAACGGGTAGTCGGGAAAATTATTCTGTCAACACACGAACTGAATACACGTCTGTTTGAAATCGGAGCAGTTCTGCATTCTTGGCCCAGTTGCACTTTATATTTCTACGACATCGATGCGGTAACGTCATGTATATTCAATCAAAGTCAAGGATACTGTTGTCATACGGAACAACAATGTACCAGTAAATCAGTAGCTGCTATAGGTCACTGCACTCCATCCAGTATCCGATGGAAATGGAATAGTTCGTGTAACAACTCCAAAAACAAAATTAGGCGACCTATACATAAGTTGTGTTTCCTACTTGTTGGACATGACGAGTCTAGCGAAGAAATCGATCATCTTAAATCAAAAATCTCATCTTCTTGGTCTATACACATCACAGCCGTATTAATCAAATGTATGTTGAACCAGTGGTTCAAGGGCGGCGGTATGTTAATACTTAATAATGTACCTGGAAGAAAAAGAAGCATAATCATAGGAACATCATCGCACCATCAACAGCAGTCACACTTGCTGAAATAAAATAGATTTATGTATTCTAATGTCACTGTGTTTACAAGTGAAATTTATTATTATATTCTTACCCATTATATTATTTATTATAAAATTAATCACAAATCTAAATTCCATATTAAATGTCATCATCTAGTAGTAGTCAGATTAATCTAAAAAGAAAAAAGAAATCTCATTAACAATTTATTTATCGTATTATAAAATTCTGTACTTAACTTAAAAATCCTTGTATACACAGCTCACAAAATCACATCTGTCAAAATGTCAAAATTTAAAATGCAGCCGAGTTTATGTTTAATTTGTGATGCAGTCCGAAAGGTGTGAATACCGACACGACATCTGTGTGAATAATTTAGAATATGATCAAATTATTCGAACATAACTTTCGCGACTGTACATTTTTGGCTATGCATATTTTTTTATCATTATAATTGTAACCACCATTGTGAAAACAACAAAATTAAGAAGATTATAATTGTAACCACCATTGTACACACAACAAATTAGAAAATATAAAGTTTAACAGTGAAATGACTAAATAAAAACAAATACAAACATAAAACCATTAAACAAAAATTGGCTTTTATATTGTGATTAAATTGGAAATACGTGCGTTTTAGTCCGGACAATACAACATATTTACAACGAAGATACAGTCCACCCAAGTATAACGTGGAAATAAGTGCACGGTCGAGAAATAAAGATATTTTGGCTTGTGCTCCACCAACATTGGTCCTTCGAGCCGGATGTAAATCCGCGTCATCATCACTCAATCAAAAACATCACATTCAAGAAGCCATTTTTATAAAGTGATTTCACGTGGTAAGAATTAAACATCAATCGGGCCGCCATCTTTCAGACGCTTGTAGTCAAAAATTCAATTCGCGTGGAGAAATTATAAGAAATTTCTTATAATCAATTAAACTGTACAAACATTAATAACTATATTTAAGTGTGGCTTCCATTTTGTCGAAAGCTTGTAACCAAAAATTTAATTCGCGTGTATAAATGATACAAATTTTCTTGTGGTTAATAAATCAGTACAAACGTAACTTTTTATATTTAAGTGCGTCGAAATATTGCAAACTCAATGAGTGTAGCCTCCATTTTCGGAAATAATCAAGAAGCATCATTGTAATTTAATTTACGAATTTAAATCAAAAATATTAATCGTGCCTCCATTTACGGAAGCATTCAATCGTAAATTAATTTCACGCACAGAAATCAAAACTATACAGTGGTACAATTATAATCAAAAAGTGTGTTCAATGAGTGTAATTTTCATTTCCGGAAGCAATTACTGCACAATTTTTATAAAGTGAGCTTACGAGGTTATGGTAAATCAATCAGCTGAAGAGCATCAATAGTTCAGCGCGCTTTGCGGAACCCATATTGGTTATGGGTAAGGTCTCCAGATGATATGATAGCTTCTTCTAACTCTGCGTTCTTCAAACTTTATCATTCCGTGGAACCCTTTTTCTATATAAAATTTGCGATGGAACCCTCCTATGTTAAAAATTTAAAAAATAAAAAATAATTTTTCGCTAGACCCAAAAAATGGTGCAATAGAGCCCGATTAGCCAAAAAAGGTAATGACTTGGGTGAGCTTGTTTATTAGAGCATAATTTATCAATATCCGGATGTATTGATGTTAGTTGGAGATGCATATCATTTTCTGCATCAAGTCAATTTCATGTATTTGGTTTTCGTAGCGACGAATATGCAAAACGAATTTTACATAGGTAGGTTGTTACAAAAGGCATCAATTCTTTCACTGCGCGCTCTGAAATTCCCAGATACCCTTCCATTATTTTTATACAAAATGGGCCAATGCCAATCTGATTTTAATGCCGTCTATAAGTTGTTCTCTTTCTTTTATTGACAATGTATCCACTTCACTGCACTCATTAGAAGGATTTTCGAGTTCGACCCAACTTAAATTATTGAGAGATGAGTATAGAATGAGTATAGATATTATTTGAGTATAGATTTCCAATTAAAAAAGTTTCGTTTTAAACAAAATTACGGACTTACATATGTACGTACATTCAAAATTAGTATATTTGGATTAGGCAATAATTTATTTATTAGGAATGGTTAAATTAAATATTTTTGGATCACATTTTGTCACGGAACCCCTGAAACATCTAGCGGAACACTAGGGTTCCGCGGAACCCAGTTTGAAGAACGCTGTTCTAACTGATTACCGATCAGCCTTTCAAGTAATTTCCCCGCTCCATCTAACAGACAGATTGGGCGAAATGATGAAGCATCTTCCGAGTGCAGTTTACCCTTTGGAATCAGTATCAGCATCTCTTCCAAATATCTGAGAATGTTCCTTCTCTTAAGCAAGAGTTATACACCTCCAGGAACTCTTCGGGTTTTTCTAGAATCGCAGCATTCAATGCAACATTTGGTATATAGTTCGGTCCTGGCGCTTCCCCGGTTGGGAATTCTCCTAGAGGCGGACATTAGTTCATCTATCGTGAATAGCGGAAGTTCGTAACCTTTCATGGCACTCGAGTGAATAGTCACTGGTTTGCGAGGAAACAAGGAAGATACTATATTATCCATCAGAATAGGACATGATGGTGCTGCACCTCTTGCAAGTTTAAGCTTGAACATTACCATCTTGTAGGACTTACCCTATGGGTCATCCTCAACCTCATCACAGAGGGACTTCCAGCAATGTCGCTTGCTTTGTTTAATGGCCACCTTAAGCGCACCCCGTGCTTCCCTGTATATTTTTTGTAAGCTGAAAGAGGAGCTGGTGTTTCTACCCCGCTGGGAAACGCGCCTAGCACAACTGCACTTTCGCCGGAGCAATGCAATTTCCTCATTCTACCAGTAGGCCGGCGGGCGTCTTGGGTTTAAGCTTCTTTTAGCATTGTAGCGTTCCATGCACTGGTAATGCTGCCTATTAACTGGGATGCCTTGGTGTTAGCGGTGTCCGTAAGGTTAGAGTCACGGAGCATAAACCTGAAGATGTCCTCATCGAAAGCGTTTGTCTTCCATCCCGTAATTTGTATACTATTACTTGGGTGTATTCCATGGAGTTCACACAGGATGACCTGGTGGTCACTGTGCGTGTAAAAGTTGCAAACCTCCTAAGTTATTCCTCTCCTCCAGAGAGATTGGCTAGCAATCGTTACGTCTATAATAGAACCAGCGTTACCCCTGCTGATTGTATATGCAGAGCCGGTGTTGCACAGGACAACATTCAGAACTGAAAAAACCTCCAGGAGGGTTTGACCTCTTCTATTTGTTTGAGCGCTACCCCACTCCGTAGCCCACGCGTTGAAGTCTCCTGAAATTACTGTGGGACTATGATCTCTTACATCCAGAACCAAGCAATCTAAGAAGTGGATGAATTGCTCGATTGGCTCATTTGGAGGGGCATAACAACTGAAGATATGTATTCCATTAATTTTTGCTCGAACATATCCGCAGAAACTCTGCATCATCCAAATTTTTGTACTGTTCACATAGTATTGCGACGTCTGGCTTCAATTCATGAATAGTTAGCCATAGGAGGTCATGGGCAGCCTCACAGTGATTTAAGTTTAGCTGAAGTAGCTTCACCATCTACGGTTGTTTCATATCACCAACCGCCGTGCTTGGCAATTGCCACTACCGGTGATGTGCTTTTGCTTTGTGGGCGGCTCTGCAGCACCTAACGCAAAGGTTTGGTAGGTCGACTTCGCTCTTGCATGTGGCCGCTCTGTGGCCTGGCCTCAAGTATTTAAAGCATCTCACTGGGCTAACTACTTCACGTATACGGCACCTAACCCAGCCTAGACGGATTCTGCCAACATCAGCCATTTTACGAGCTATAGCCGGTGGTATTTTGACAACCGCTATCTGCGTACCTCTGTCCGCAGGTCTAAGACTAGTCACGATATTCTCATCGAGGATTTTTCCGTCATCGAAGTCCATAGTTATTGCGTTAAAGACCTCTCCCTTTGTTGTTACCTCTTCAATATCCCGTATCTCCAGTGTAATCTCATCGGGATCGGCAAGAGTCGCAACCTCTAGTTTACCGTCAAGTTACGTCTCAATTTTACCGTGCATCGTATCAAGGTTGGCACTACCGCACGCCGATTTCTGCATTTTTAGCAATAGATAACCCTTCTCGATTTTATGAACACGGGCCACACTATTTCCGACACTCTCAATAAAAATGTGAAGCGGGGAAATATACCAAAAAATTATTTCACTATGCGGACAGCATAATAAAAAATTGTGAATATAGGGGAATATTTTTCAAATAAATGTCAAAAATTAGTACTAAAAAATATTTATCATAGGTTTCGGACACAGTCTTAGAATTTAAAGTTAAGGTATAAACAGAGCAAGAGCGATGACGACAAGCGACGACGCCTGTCAAATTAAAATACACAGAAAGCATGCGATGCTAACAGAATCAATGTCGCTGACGACGACGACATTATCACCGAACTTTAATTTTTAATTTTGTCGCCAGCGTTGCAATGTTACCAACTGATTTTTGGGTCGTTATGTTGGTAGTTGAAAATTTTTGGTTATCAATTTTTCATATTCTAATTATTCGCTCTTTTAACAGCAAACAACGTAAATTCATTCGCCAAATATAATTTAAATTATTATTTTTTAATTCATTAAATATAATATCGTTTGAAAAAAAAATTAATTGAGCTAGTGAGACGTTATTTAAAGTTATGTTGTTTATTATGTTATTTAATTTTGTCCTTGGTCGCTAACGCTTTTATTGTATTTACTACAGCGACATCTCAGGTCGACAAATGTGTTTTGAAGCCGTCGCATGTAGTTAACGCTCTTGTTCTGTTTATGCCTTTAATAGGAAATAATCGCCTAACTCAACGTAATTTGTTATTCCAAAACTGTTTCTTCCGTTAACGTAACGAGAACGACTACTTAACTTCTACAAAAATAAACCAAAACTCAAGAAGCTTAGAAAAAAAATTGATTGTTAAAGTTGAATACGGCTGTTAATAAATTCATTTTTCGCTTATTTCGACTTAAGTGATTTTGCCTTGTGACGACAAAATTTTTGCTCGGAGCGCTAAAAACCATAGGGCTGGCCCTGATGATTATAGCGGATTCACTATTTAATGCTCAACATATTTGTTGTTTACTCGTTGACTAATATCACTAACTAAAAGATTTTATGTAATAAAACCCAATTATTTTGGTAATATTTATTTTATTTGAAATTGTTTCGGATGTTACTCCTTAGGCCTACCAATCTCGAACCACAATATATACCACTATACGATGATATACATCCTGATCGGAATGACCATATTAGGAACTGCTGTTTTTAGATACAAAGCCCCGAACAGAAAATCATGCAAGAACAGCTACACGAGGGGAATCCAGCATAGGCCACACACCAAGAACATTTTAAGGAGGCAGCGAAGGTCATTACTGCCCGGTAATTCTAAGAATTTAATTGATGTGCAAACAGGTCATTTGACTTGCATGTACTACAATTATATTATTAGTGTAATAATTTTGTATTTAATCATCAAACTATTAAATTAAATATAGAAGTACAAATAGAACTATCAAACAAGTACTTTCGATTGGCCCCGATACCAAAAAATAAGTTTAGAAAGCGACAAATATTTATTTCTCTGCCTGCAACAGCAAGAGAAACAATTCTTTTAAAGCTAAAGGGGAATTCGATTATGTGCTTTCACCATTCGTATGCTTGAAGAACTCATCTTCGATATTTTTTTTGAATATTTTTAAAAGCTGCTCCGAGAAAACATGGAATATGCAGTCCGAATTATCCGGTCTGTTAAAATACCGCCGATTTGGTTTTGTGTGCTTTTATTATTTTTCTTATTTGTTGCGCTAAAAGGTAAACCAATCTTGAAAATTTTTAATTTTTGTACTCGTTCTGTTTGATTCTTATTCTTTAATTTTAATAATTCCTAACGCTTCAATATGATCATTTTTATGACACTACAATATAATCCTTATTGTAGTGCCGCCCCGGTGGTACAGTGGTTAGCATACTTGCTTTACGCTCCGGAGGTCCCGGGTTCGATTCCCGGCGGGCGATGAAAAAATCACGGCTGGTTAAGGGTTGGATCAATGAATTAATCACTCATTATCCGTTAACAAAATGATTACGAAACTTCAAAATAAAGCGGCCAAATCCCTCATGGGATGTAGCGCCAGCTAAAAAAAAAAAAATATATAATCCTTAGCTTTCTAAGAAATGTCAAAAACGCGAATTAAAAAGTGAGTTTATCTTGGGTAGACTCGTAACTACGTTTTTGACATTTTGAAACGTCTTAGTAACGTCGAGAATATCTCCAGAATAATTTTTTTTAAAAATCAAGTTTTTAGAATTTAATTACTAAATTATTATGTTTGCCAACACTTCAATGATTTTAAATTTGCATCGATCGTGCCACATAAATATTTGTCCTAGATTAATTTAATGTACATTGTATACACACGCCACGCGTATACTAAAAAAAATACTTTCTTGTTTGTTTTTGAATAGTCTGTCAAGTTACTAAATTAATTTTTAACTTTTTTTTTAAGCTGTACATCTAGAGATAATGTCATTTGGAATTTTAGGATTGAATATTTATAAACTGGTATTGTTTGCTAAATGGAATATTTAATGTATATAGGACGGCTACAAATTCCCTATAAAGAAATTTACGCTCAGTTATAGAAAACAATAAACCAAAAAATAAATTTATCTTGTTATTCTAAACCAACCGCATCTCTCGCCTACATTTTATGTCTATTCGAACATAGAGACAATGACTTTAAGAATACATATATAGTAAGTATTTGTATTAAAATTGAAGACAACATTTTTGTAATACAATGAAAGTTGAAGTATTTTTTCTCGGTTTTTTTTTTGTTTAAGCTTTTCTTTCATAAGTTGAAATCTTATTTTTTGCCAATTTCCCAGGAATTCACAGAACACAATGAAATATGTTTGCTTTTGTGTTGCTGTTTACTGTAAATATGTACATATAAATGTAAACCGAACCGAAATTTTTCAATATCAAAAGTATAATGCTGGCAAAACAATATGGTTACCCACAAATAAACGATTTATGTTAATTCTGTAAATAAATTCTGAAGCTATGGTTAATATTTTTCGGCAAAAAATATTTAATTTAGTTGTTTGTGCATCATTTAGTTCAACTAGTCGGCTGGCTATCTACACAAAATACACTCAACCACAAAGCTTTATTTTTTTGTTTTCTATCAACATTTTCAATATTCATTAGGTGCGGAAAAGATGTAGATAAAATTGAAAAGGATCAACTTTTTCAATATTCAACAAATAAATTGCCATTAAGGAAAGGACCGACATTTTTTATGTGTGTGGAATGCAATTTAAAATTCCTAACAAAGAAACAAAAGCTGAGCGTACATACATACTAAATATACTGTTTGAGATAAAATAGATTACGGTATCACATCTAAATTGAACCTTCTGGTCGGAGAAACTAAATAAAAGAACAAAAATTTCAATTGTGAATTGTGACACAAAAAATGGATATATGTATGCTTAATATGTTCTGGTTTTTTATGTTTCATGTCCACTTTAGAGAAGTCAGATTAAATTTAGAAAATAAAATAGAATTTTGTTTAACTAGTACGAGATCCGAAGAGTTTGAGATGAAGGTAACTAATCTTTAAATTTTAGCAAGTTTTAAGTTCAGAAATTTGAAGAATATCGTAGTTTTGATAAATTCTCTAACGTATAGTCTGTGCTCGAAAGGTATAACAGCTTAAGTCGCCTTAAGCTGTTTTACCTTTTTTAATATTCAAAGTTTTCTATCTCTCCTCTAGCCTCACTTAATTTGACTTAAGTAGTAATGCCTTGTCGGCAACTTTAGTCGGCATAAGTGAAAAATGAATATAGTATTCAATTTTTTCTAACTCTCTAGAAAAGTTATGAAACTTGAAATATGCTGTTTTACCTTTTGAACAGGTATATAGAAACTACATATAAATCTTCAAAATTCTGTGTGGATGTATTTCTCAAATAATTGATGTTTAAAAACAATTTATTTTTCAACACGTTATAAATTCAAATTTTTATTAATATTTTCCATAAGTTGTGATTTCCAAAAAAAAAAAAAAATTGATGCTCGTTTTCCAAAAGTAAAGTGACCACGTCAGTGACTTTTTTCATAAATAACAAAGATTAGCAGAATGTATACCATTATACATACGTATATACAATTTTTGTAAAATTAATAAAAAATGTGCAAGTATTGGTAATACACTAGGTTAAAGCGATGTTATAAAAATTCAGCTAAACTTTTTTCTGAATCCGATTCAGCAAAGTTTTCCATCCCCTTATATCCCCCTATTTTCCTTTTTCTTTGATAAACTGTTGAAATATATGGAACGACAATATATTCGTTACACTACTCAATGCTGCTATTCAATACAAAATTATTTGTCAGCAAGAAATATTAAAGCACTACAGAATTTCAGAATTTTATATGTTATATAACTTTGAAAGGTCCTTGATATGGTTAACAATAAAAAAGAACTAAAATGTATTTTAGATGTAAATCCTTGAGTCTTATTTGGGCCACCACACCATAAAATGTACTCGTATAATTTATTGTTAGAGATAATAATGTATAGAAGCAGAGCAACAGTGCAATTATAATATGTTTACAAGTATGCACATATGTATGTCTATGTACATATGATATATTCAAAACGAATGTGTAATAATTGTCCATGAATAGCAATAACTGTTTGTGAATACGAGTATCTGGTAAAATATTGTAAAAAATTACTATCATGTGAATATTGTTGTAGATTGTTCCGTTGCTTTTAGTTTGTTCACAATTTAGTAACGTTGCTGCTTTCACATTGATGTTATGACCTTATGACAATAATAATTTAAATTGTTATTAATGACTTGTTATCTAAACTATATTAATAAAATTAAACCTTTTATTAACCAGAGTGGCAGTAGCTACATCCAATCAATTATTCAATGTGGAGTAATCAATTAATATTTATAAAAAAACAATGAGCGAGTTCACCCCCAACTCGCAAAATATTTATGTGAAAACTTTTATGTATACATATGTATCTCTGAATTATTTCAAGGTATTTCGATGAGGCTGAGAAACCCCTGCATAAAGACGGATGTTGTTCGCTCAGTATTTAAACTAGGTTATATTTTTGGTTCAAAAAGTCAATAAGTTATTCTATTTTGAATTTGGAGGACGAACCTTACTGACATTAATTGAGCATGAGAAAAGTACAGTTCTGTTAAGTTAATCACCTAAACCTGTCAAGTACGCTTTAAAATATACCATTACTCATGCACGGCAATCTTGTTCAAGATTCTAGTAAATGGTCACGGCAAACTCGCTGAACAAAGAAAAATTGCATCGCTTTGTCACTGATCAGTTTAAAATAAATTAAATAGAGCGGTTCTATTTGGGCGCAATGTTGACCGTAAAATCATTGCAATTGCAAAGACAGTAGCGCGACAGTAGCGAAACAACTTTAAAATTATTATTTTATTATGTATCAATGTATATGTGCAATTTGCACAGCTCGCTTCCGATTTCCATTTAATTATTTTGAGTTACTTACACTACACAACCAACAAGCATAATTTGTGGTCCTTGTGATCGTTTGTAATTTTTATTTTCAAACATATGTACTTGCTGCTGCGGCCATATATAGCAGAGTCTATTTTCACAACAAAATCAATTAAAGTAGGCAGTTTTTTTTAAATTTATTTTGTATTCGGCTCACGATGTTTTTGAAATGCCGGATGATGTTGTATATTGTATATGTATGCGTAGATTTTACATTGTTTTTACGTTTTATTTATTTTTTGTTATTGTCGATATTCACACATACTTGCAATATTTTTTGTTCGGCACTTTTGTTTCCGTAACCCGATTTCTATACAATTGTTTACTTACTCCTGCCGCTAAAGATGTTTTCACATCAAAAATCAAGCATAGAAACAATTATTTGCAAAATTTATAAAAAAACTGTTAAATAATAATTGGTATACCTACGGAAAAATTTTAAATATTTAGTATATAAATTAAGAAAAAATAACAATATGTACATGCTGGTTGTAAAACTAGATAATTGATATAAAGGTATAAATGATTTCCGCCATTCTATTCATTATCGCAACTTAGAGCTGTAATATATCTCAAGCTACTATCATAGCTGTTAAAATACAGCAAACCTGCCACTAAGATTATAGAAGTTCGCTCTATGAAGTACGCTGTCCTGTAAAGCGTTACATTTACTGTTACCCGTAACCAAAATTAAATGATAAGACTTTAATTAGTTCACAAAATATGTGAGCTGAAATGCTTATAAATCAAGAATATGTACTAAAAATCAAGATATCACCGTTTCTAACAACGTATTCATTGAATATTTGAAATTTCTGCAACTGAAACAAATTTCTCGGGAATCTCTGAAAACAAAATCAATATTTATCCCTTATTACTACATAATCACCTAATGAAATAAATAAATAAATAAAATAAAAATAAAAATAAATATAAAAATAAAAATAAAATTAAAAATAACAATAAAAATAAAAATAAATATAAATATAAAAATAAAAATAAAAATAAAAATAAATATAAAAATAAAAATAATGTTAAAAATAAAAATAAAAATAAAAATAAACATGAAAATGAAAATAAAATCAAACTAAAAATAAAAATATGTAATAATAAAAATAAATACATATAAATATACAAATAAAAATAAAAATAAAAATAAAAATAAAAATAAAAATAAAAATAAAAATAAAAATAAAAATAAAAATAAAAATAAAAATAAAAATAAAAATAAAAATAAAAATAAAAATAAAAATAAAAATAAAAATAAAAATAAAAATAAAAATAAAAATAAAAATAAAAATACAAATACAAATACAAATACAAATAAAAATAAAAATAAAAATAAAAATAAAAATACAAATAAAAATAAAAATAAAAATAAAAATAAAAATAAAAATAAAAATAAAAATAAAAATAAAAATAAAAATAAAAATAAAAATAAAAATAAAAATAAAAATAAAAATAAAAATAAAAATAAAAATAAAAATAAAAATAAAAATAAAAATAAAAATAAAAATAAAAATAAAAATAAAAATAAAAATAAAAATAAAAATAAAAATAAAAATAAAAATAAAAATAAAAATAAAAATAAAAATAAAAATAAAAATAAAAATAAAAATAAAAATAAAAATAAAAATAAAAATAAAAATAAAAATAAAAATAAAAATAAAAATAAAAATAAAAATATTAATATAAATATAAATATAAATAAAAATAAAAATAAAAATATAAATAAAAATAAAAATATAAATATAAATATAAATAAAAATAAAAATAAAAATATAAATATAAATATAAATAAAAATATAAATATAAATAAAAATAAAAATAAAAATATAAATAAAAATAAAAATAAAAATAAAAATAAAAATATAAATATAAATAAAAATAAAAATAAAAATAAAAATAAAAATAAAAATAAAAATATAAATATAAATATAAATATAAATATAAATAAAAATAAAAATAAAAATAAAAATATAAATATAAATATAAATATAAATATAAATATAAATATAAATATAAATATAAATATAAATATAAATATAAATATAAATATAAATATAAATATAAATATAAATATAAATATAAATATAAATATAAATATAAATATAAATATAAATATAAATATAAATATAAATATAAATATAAATATAAATATAAATATAAATATAAATATAAATATAAATATAAATATAAATATAAATATAAATATAAATATAAATATAAATATAAATATAAATATAAATATAAATATAAATATAAATATAAATATAAATATAAATATAAATATAAATATAAATATAAATATAAATATAAATATAAATATAAATATAAATATAAATATAAATATAAATATAAATATAAATATAAATATAAATATAAATATAAATATAAATATAAATATAAATATAAATATAAATATAAATATAAATATAAATATAAATATAAATATAAATATAAATATAAATATAAATATAAATATAAATATAAATATAAATATAAATATAAATATAAATATAAATATAAATATAAATATAAATATAAATATAAATATAAATATAAATATAAATATAAATATAAATATAAATATAAATATAAATATAAATATAAATATAAATATAAATATAAATATAAATATAAATATAAATATAAATATAAATATAAATATAAATATAAATATAAATATAAATATAAATATAAATATAAATATAAATATAAATATAAATATAAATATAAATATAAATATAAATATAAATATAAATATAAATATAAATATAAATATAAATATAAATATAAATATAAATATAAATATAAATATAAATATAAATATAAATATAAATATAAATATAAATATAAATATAAATATAAATATAAATATAAATATAAATATAAATATAAATATAAATATAAATATAAATATAAATATAAATATAAATATAAATATAAATATAAATATAAATATAAATATAAATATAAATATAAATATAAATATAAATATAAATATAAATATAAATATAAATATAAATATAAATATAAATATAAATATAAATATAAATATAAATATAAATATAAATATAAATATAAATATAAATATAAATATAAATATAAATATAAATATAAATATAAATATAAATATAAATATAAATATAAATATAAATATAAATATAAATATAAATATAAATATAAATATAAATATAAATATAAATATAAATATAAATATAAATATAAATATAAATATAAATATAAATATAAATATAAATATAAATATAAATATAAATATAAATATAAATATAAATATAAATATAAATATAAATATAAATATAAATATAAATATAAATATAAATATAAATATAAATATAAATATAAATATAAATATAAATATAAATATAAATATAAATATAAATATAAATATAAATATAAATATAAATATAAATATAAATATAAATATAAATATAAATATAAATATAAATATAAATATAAATATAAATATAAATATAAATATAAATATAAATATAAATATAAATATAAATATAAATATAAATATAAATATAAATATAAATATAAATATAAATATAAATATAAATATAAATATAAATATAAATATAAATATAAATATAAATATAAATATAAATATAAATATAAATATAAATATAAATATAAATATAAATATAAATATAAATATAAATATAAATATAAATATAAATATAAATATAAATATAAATATAAATATAAATATAAATATAAATATAAATATAAATATAAATATAAATATAAATATAAATATAAATATAAATATAAATATAAATATAAATATAAATATAAATATAAATATAAATATAAATATAAATATAAATATAAATATAAATATAAATATAAATATAAATATAAATATAAATATAAATATAAATATAAATATAAATATAAATATAAATATAAATATAAATATAAATATAAATATAAATATAAATATAAATATAAATATAAATATAAATATAAATATAAATATAAATATAAATATAAATATAAATATAAATATAAATATAAATATAAATATAAATATAAATATAAATATAAATATAAATATAAATATAAATATAAATATAAATATAAATATAAATATAAATATAAATATAAATATAAATATAAATATAAATATAAATATAAATATAAATATAAATATAAATATAAATATAAATATAAATATAAATATAAATATAAATATAAATATAAATATAAATATAAATATAAATATAAATATAAATATAAATATAAATATAAATATAAATATAAATATAAATATAAATATAAATATAAATTTAAAAATAAAAATAAAAACCCCTTATTACTACTTAATCAACCTATGTATAATGAAGTAAATAAATAAATAACATAAAAATAAAAATTCAAATAAATATTAATATAAAAATAAAAACAAAATAAAAATAAATATAAAAATAAATATAAATAGTAGAAATATAAATATAAATATAAAAATAAAAATAAAAATAAAATAAAATTAAAATTAGAAATTAGATATTTAAAAATTAAAATATAAAATTTAAATTTAAATTTAAATTAGAAATTAGTAATTAGTAATTAGAAATTAGAAGTTAAAAATTAAAAATTAAAAATTAAAAATTAAAAATTAAAAATTTAAAATTAAAAATTTAAAATTTAAAATTTAAAATTTAAAATTAAAAATTTAAAATTTAAAATTTAAAATTTAAAATTTAAAATTTAAAATTTAAAATTTAAAATTTAAAATTTAAATTGAATGAAACTGAAATTGAAATTGAAATTGAAATTGAAATTGAAATTGAAATTGAAATTGAAATTGAAATTGAAATTGAAAATGAAATTGAAATTGAAATTGAAATTGAAATTGAAATTGAAATTGAAATTGAAATTGAAATTGAAATTGAAATTGAAATTGAAATTGAAATTGAAATTGAAATTGAAATTGTAATTGAAATTGAAATTGAAATTGAAATTGAAATTGAAATTGAAATTGAAATTGAAATTGAAATTGAAATTGAAATTGAAATTGAAATTGAAATTGAAATTGAAATTGAAATTGAAATTGAAATTGAAATTGAAATTGAAATTGAAATTGAAATTGAAATTGAAATTGAAATTGAAATTGAAATTGAAATTGAAATTGAAATTGAAATTGAAATTGAAATTGAAATTGAAATCCTTCCTTGTCAACCAGCCTTTTGTTTTTGAGGTCAACAAGGAGGCCAAACTTACACAGAAAATCGGCTGCCAATAACACTACAATTTTCACTTACGGCACAAAATTGCTTCAAGTGGACATCGGACTTAAGAGAACCTTCACACATGCATTCATTTTAGCTGATGTGAGTCGTCCGATTATTCTCGCCGATTTTCTGTGTAAGTTTGGCCTCCTTGTTGACCTCAAACACAAAAGGCTGGTTGATTGAGCGAATAAGCTGTCAATCAATGCCACCATGGTTCGTGACAATACTCCAACTCCGATCCATTATTCAGCCAGCAACGGTTATGCCACTCTGCTTAAGAATTTCCCATCACTAACAGCAGAGCCAAATTACAACTTGCCAGTTCGGCACAACGTGGTTCATCACATCGTCACAGCAGGCCATCTGCCCGTGACAAGACCACGTCGGCTAGATCAAGTGAGACATAAAGCCGCTCAAACAGAATTCCAGCACATGGTGGAATTAGGGATTTGTAGGCCATCTGCATCTCCCGTCTCTTGTCCACTTCACATGGTGAAAAAAAAAAACAAGATTGGAGACCATGTGGGGATTATCGGCGTTTAAACACGGTGACAACACCGGATCGCTACCCGACACCTCACATTCAAAACTTTTCCATGCACTTGAATGGATGCAAAATCTTCTCCAACACTGATCTTGTCAGAGCTTATCATTTAATTCCCGTTCCACCTGAAGACGTTCTAAAACGGCGATCACAACACCGTTTGGCCTATTCGAATTCACCCGAATGCCATTCGGCTTACGCAATGCCGCACAAACGTTTCAGAGATTTATCAACGAAGGCATTCGGGATTTAGACGTCGTGTTCGTCTACATTGACGACATTCTTGTGGCATCTAAAACTGAGGAACAACACAAACTGCACCTGGAACAACTTTTCCAAAGGCTAACATAGTTTAACGTACACATCAAGAGCTCAAAGTGCGTCTTTGGCGTATCCACTGTTGGCTTCCTCAGCCACAATATAACACCTAATGGTATTCTGCCGTCTATAGAACGAATTAATGCCATTAAGGACTTCCCAGCCCCTATTTCAATCAAAATTATACAGCAATTTGTCGGCATGGTAAATTACTACCACCGATTCATACCAAAACTTGCTGAAACACTCGCACCAATTCACATCCATTTGGCAGCTCTACTAAAAAAGCCCGAGACAGCCAAGAATTTCACTTGGCCTAACGAATGTCACCAAGCATTCACGCCACTTAAAGCTGAATTGGCCCACCTAACACTTCTGGCACACCCACTGAGCGACTCAAAGCTCAGCATAACCACTGACGCATGAAACACTGCTGTCGGTGCTGTACTACAACAGTACAATTACGAGTGTTGGGAACCACTGGGATTCTTCTCAAAGAAACTCTCGGATGCAGAAAAGAAATATTCCGCATTCGATCGGGAATTACTCGCAATTTATCTGGCGGTCAAACATTTCCGATATTTTGCCGAAGGTCGGGATTTCACCATTTACACCGACCACAAGCCTCTGACACGAGCAATTCAGTCTAAAACTGAACGTAATCCGAGGCAATCTCGTCACCTGGATTACATTAATCAATTTACCACGGACATTCAGCATGTTCACGGACACGACAACGTTGTCGCAGATACACTATCGCGAACAATCGACAATGAAATGACCGCAGTCGACACACACATCGACTTACAAACAATTGCAAACGCACAAAAAGTAGACCTAGAACTTCAGAATTTACTTTCTGGTTCCGAATGTCACTTTAAACTGAAACTAGAGCTTTTCAAACTACCTGGCCTCGAAATAGTTTGCGAAGTCACAGATGGGAAGAATTGCCCATACATCGCAGACTCACTACAAAGTGATTTTGTTACACGACAATGTCTTATACAGCAAAACCAGTAAAGACACTTTGCTCGGATGGGCCATCCTACCACACCCGCCGTACTCCCCAGACCTGGCGCCATTTAACTATCACCTCTTCGCATCAATGGGGCGCGCGCACGCTCACAGAGCAGCACTTCAGCAATTTCGATGAAGTTGGAAAATGGCTCGACGAATGGTTTGCCGTAAAGGGCAAGCAGTTTTTCTGGCATGGTATTCATAAATTACCTGAAATATGGGGAAAATGTGTAGAAGCCGATGGCCAATATTTTGAATCAAAAAAAGTTTTGTTTATCAAAAAACCGGAAAGAACTTATGCATTCACCTGGTACAACCTCAAAGCCATTTATCAAAATTTAACATTTGTTGGGAAAATATCGAAATATGTATACGAGTACAATACTTTTGTCAACAAACCGCAATGAAATAAACAACCAAAACAAATTAAAATATTCTAAAGGCATAATTCACATAATTTTTTTACGAATTCGATGTTGTTCATGGACAAACCATTGCACAATAGAAAACAAATCGAACTGTTTCTCAATTACTGGAGTACATAAATTCTGATTTTTCGCTGAGTAGAAGCATATACAATATGCGCACATATATCGTTAATTGTATGTACATACATATATTATTGTACTGTAGATAATATTAAAATAAAAACTGTTGCAAAACTTTTCTATTCAAATTTATTTTATATTTGAGAGCACTCTATGCCAGAAAGGTGAGGTTTTTATGTAGGTTATTGCAACAATCAAGTAAATGTTATGCAAAAAATATTGATTCATTTTTGCACAACAATATTGTTATTCGGGGAATTATAATTTATGTTTCAGCGACTCTGTATACTCTTATGTATATTTCAGCGCAAAAAATCGATTAAAGAAAAAAATGATTAAAATTGAAACAAGAAAACATTTTCAATGTGTTATGTTTGAAAATTTTTATTTTAAAAAAATTAAGCGGAATCAGAATAAATTTAACACAACATAATTTTAAAACAAATGTGTAATATTTTATTGATTAAAATTTAAGAACACTAATTTCTTTTGGAATTTAGTTAGCAAGGTTCTCTAAACTAATACTGCGCTGATTTAATTAGGTAATTAAAAATTAGATATCGCGGATTAATTCGTACTGAAAATGAATTAATTTCGCCATACAAAATTAATTCACGCGATTTTGTTCAATTCCGCCAAAAACAAAACTTGGATGAGTTATCATGTTAAAACTTTTAAAAAATCCGTGCGTACCAGGTGACGGATGATAAATTGTAGTTTACCTCATAATTTTACAGAAACCAATAATTTTGTGTATATTTCTAAAAGAAAACTTAAAAACAGAATGTTTACAAAAACAAAATTATATTTAAGAAAACCGGAAAACTTTATTACTTTGGTTAACTTCTATTATTGTTCTTTATAACTTTGGTTTTAAGTTGCGAAATACCAATAAAAAAAAATTGAAATTTAATATTTTTGCTTTGTTTGGTGTTCTGTTCCCGACCGCGCGATTTAATTCAAGTTATACATTATCGTCGTTACCACTAACATCGAAAAATTATTGAATTTAGTGGTTAAACACGTTCAATATAATTCTGAAAAGATTTTCAATTTTTATTACAAAATTGTTAGAAACTTTTGAATGATAAAAAAAATGTTTTTTTTTTGTTTATAGTACGAAAAAGTTGGACATGGATAAAACTTTGGAAAATCTAATTTGTTCCATTGTATGGTTCAAGCAATAATTTTATTTTTATTTATACAAACAAAGTTTTTGTATATTGTATATATGGAAGCGGAAGAATTATTTTGAGAAAAACTTTAATTAATATAAAACTTAAGTACGGTATTCTACATAAACCGAAATAATATAATTCAAAAAAAAAAATTGTTATCTTCGGACGATGTTCGGAGAGAATAGAGATGGTCAAGAAAACAATAGATTTAATTTATAACAAAACTTTTATAATCGGTATAGTTTTAAGGTTTATTCAGTGCAGTGTACGAAAATTGAAAATGTGTGGTAAATAAAACCTCTCGAAATGTGATACTGGCAATCAATTTGGTTTCCCTTTCGTTTAACTTTGAATTTTTTGAAAATTAGATTTGTAATTTGTATCGAAGAATACAGTTTTAAGAATTATGTTTTATTGTACAGTTGGTCAAATAATACTGTTTAAAACTTGATCATAGTTAAGGATAGTAAGGTGGTAAGAAACCACATTTCTTAAACAATATCACAGGCCAATGAATTCATTCAATATCTTTAGATGGGTAATTATGACCCTGACCCTTACCTCAATATTTTGTAAGCATTTATTTAACAACTATTTAGAAGACCGAATTTTTCTTATTTGATGGTTATGTGAAATGTAGCGTCTGAGTTTTTGAAAAACAAAAAACCTCGGACTCCGAGAACAAACATACAAAGCCTATTAAAAAACAAAATTAAAATGTTGAAAGTAAGCTGGGGAACTAGCCCTTCTAATATCAGTATACAAATTGTTCCAAATGCTTATCCCTCTAACAAAAAAATACCGAATTCAACATTTGCATGCGGTTAAAGGATTTTCCCAACTTGTCAAACCAAATTGAGCAGAAGATTGAAATTTGGTTCGAGCGCTTGCGCTTGAGTTGAGCGAGTGCTTCGGGGGAATTATTTGGGGGTTGGTACATAGATTAAGTTGGCATTGTGTTTCGGGTTAGTTTAATAGTTGATTTGTTACTGAATTGGTTATTCAGTTGAAGGATGTGTTGGCGGCTGATTTGGTGGTTGCATTTGGGATTGTGTTACCATTGAGTTAAAAGTTAAGTTACAAATGGAGTTGGAGGTTGAGCTGAAGGTTAATTTGAGAAGCTCAGTTACGTATTGATTTGAGAGTTGAGTTAATTTTCAGAACCGAAGTTCTGATTACCTCGAGAGTTGTCAGCTCTCTAAATTTTTGTATCAAACAACGTTCCTGCCGATCACATTCGCAAAAAAATATATTAGAGGAAGCCATATTTCTTCTTTAATAAGCCAAAATGTAAACTAAAAGAGATACAAATGTTTCATTCTACCAAATCAACAAGTTGTTTGGTTTAGCCGTAAAGAGTAATTGTGGTGAAAGTTTAAATAATCACCAAATTTTCATTGTGACATCAAAACAGATTTTCCCATTTTCTTTCTTAAATCTAGCTACCCTAAAAAATATCTACTCTACTCGTACTTACACAGACTTACAACATTGTACCAATCTACAACAATTTACAGAAAATTTTCTACAATTAAACTTGATGAGTTTATTTTTAAAAGTCAATAAAATTCTAAAGTTTCTTAATTGCTTTCGATTTTCTTTAATTGAATATTATTTACACAAGAAAGATACCTAATGTAGGTATATACAATACATAGTTCCTGAATTAATAATCATTATTATTAGGGTTAGTAATTTATTTAAAAAAAACAGATTTTAAAAATTATTAAGCTTAGAACATAGCACCTTTCTAGGAAAATTATTTTGATGAGGGTTACATATCCGTAACGGAAACTTAAGGTAAATTTCTAATAACCCAATTTCTTTTAATAATACCTATAAGAACTTTGTATGTCCTGTATTACGTATGCACTGTCAATCAACTCTGTTTTTGCACGTGGTGCCATCAGTATATTATCGACTTTCTAATGTTATAAATTATTTTCATTCAGAATAATAAACTTTAACCATTTATCATTTTCCATTCAGAGTTATTCCATTGTTGCAATAAACAATTTGTCAATTTTTTGTTTGTGTATTGTAATTTTGCGCGTATAATAACAGAATTAGATGTTTTATTTATACGTGTTTATTGGGTAACATAAATAACAAATTTATTGATTTTATCAGTATATTCAGAATCATCAATCTTACACAAACATATATGGAGATGAGAGTTTGAAGAAAATACATTTTTGAGGTAAATAAGTTTTGTTTTGTAATAACTGGGAATCTAAATGACTTCCGAATTGAACCCAAAAGAACATAGTTTTTAATTAGTCAACCTATCGGGTAAGTTCTAAGTCCTAACACAAAACAATAAATAGTGAGCAAAACTCATTTCTTCATGAAGATATAACTGCAATGTAGACTAAATTCTGTTGAAAATTTATAGGAATAAAAATAAAATTTATTGACCTGTATTCATGTACTGTACTTAAAAATGTATTCATGACAAATAATATTTATTTTACAATTTTTTCAAAAATGGAATAAAACAAAAGCAAAATGAAAAAATATTTAGCAATAAAAAAGAAAATTGATTACACTACCCTGCAAAATTTTGCCCCTGGACAATGAATAGTTGTTTCCGAAGTAATTTTTCACGCTGGATCTGAATCCGGGCTCAGAATTGCTCTATCACGTCAGGTTTTTGAGATATTCTAACCTAAAAGTGCATATATACCGCAGGTATAAAAGGTAGTGTATTATACAGTATACCGACAAATTCACGAACATGCAATTTTTAAAATGCGATATCTCGGCGAAAAAAAAAACATATTTAAGCAAACTCAAATTCATTTGAAAGAAGATGGCTTGTACTATAAGATCCCACTCATGAACTTTTGAAGAAAAAAAAAATCGTGGTGCTAGATAACCTCAAATATGTCAAAAAACAGTGTTTTTTGCACTTTTAGGTTAGAATATCTCATAAACCTGACGTGGTAGAGCAATTCTGAGCCCAGATTCGGATTCAGCGTAAAAACTTACTTCGGAAACAACTATTCATTGTCAAGTGGCACCAAACTTTTAAAATTTTGCAGGGTAGTGTTATTATCATAAATCACCTTTAAAATGAATTAGTTGTAATAAAGAAAAGAAAGAAAAAAATCGTATTAAAAGAACTCGTAAAAACGGGTTTAGGTAAACTCATTAATTCTAAAAACAATAAAATAACGAAATTATTATTTTTTGCTTTGCAATTATTAAAAAAAAATTGTATAAAAAAAGACCGCGTAAAAATAGGTTTATGTGTACAAATTTATAAAATTACTTGATTTACCGTTAGACTATAGTGGAAAATTTTGATTTTTATAAATATACACTGAACCTAAGAATTTTTAATTCATTTTGAAAATGATTTAAAAATTGTTCAAAAATGAAACAAAATGAGTTCTTCTTTGTTCACTTTGAAAATGAATTAAAAATTTGTTGCAAACTGAATTTAAAATGTGCTTTGTTTAGTTCATTTCGAAAATGAATGAAAAAAATTGAAATAAAATGGAGTTTTATGAAATAAATAGTAGATTGTTCTACAAGTAAAGAAAAGTGCTAGTTTTCCAGCGAGTAAAATTGTTTAATTTACGAGCGAGCGCTAGCGAGTAGGACATGCTATTTTTTCGTGTATTTGACGACAAATCAGGTAAAAATAAAAAAGGTAGACCCAGTTTGGATTAAAGTATGTATGCATAGCATGTACATAACAATCGCAGTAAGCAAATAAATAAAAGTCAAAAATTCAAAAATCATTTGGAGAAAAAGCGTTTCTATGAAGAAAAGTGTTTATAGTGAAGAAATGTGTTGCTAAGGAGAAAAGTAGCAGTTTTCTTTACTGTTTTCAGCCAAGAAATGACACTCTTTGCCATTAAGTATACGAAAAACATGTCTTTTTTAAAAAAAGTATCATTTTTAATTCATTTTTTTCAATTTTCAAATTTTTGTAAAAAACAGCATTTTTAATACAGATTTTATTTATTCAAAATGAATTAAGAATGATTCCAATTCTTCATTCTAAAATCATCATTTTTCATTTTTGATGAATATTTTTAATTCAGCCTTTTTTAATTCGTGTAGCCCATATTTAAAGCTAATTTCTATACACACCGTAGACATCAGTTAAGTTGTGTTTTGATTTTGTTTCGTCAATAATATCGATGGTATTCAAGAAAACCGGCACTATTAAAAAAATAAAAAATTTTATTTGCAATTACCTACATGTTACATACTTTTCCGCCCACTAAAAAATCGGAATAAATTTTCCAGAATTTGATTTACTAATCGTGAAAAATTCATTCAGGTTTTTTTAGTAGGCAGGAAGAATGGGGGACAGAGATGTAACTCCAAACAAAAAAATTTATAAAGCGCAGCCAGACGAATGCAAATATTCGACAAATGTAAACTTTATTAATGGTAAATAGATATTTAGGAGATTTGACTGTCCACACGGTTTGTACAACATTTATTTTGTCGATAAATGCGAATATATAGCGAATGTTAAAATAGTTGCTACTACTATTGTAGTTATAACTTTAAAAATCATATTCTCTAAAAGATAGCAGGTCGAACCATAAATTTGACATCCATCACAATTGTTGAAAAACAATTTACTTGAGTAAAAATACAATTGCTCATAACAAAATTATAAAATATAAATACGAGTACTCTTACATCCGTATTTACAGGTTTGTTATAGCAATAACTCAGACTATTCACTGGCTGGCTCTGTTCGTACGCGAAGGTCGCGAACCATGTTGGTTTGTCAATGTCTTCTGTTCCTACACCAGATTTAATAGAATCTTTCAATTTTCGGTTTAATGATCGATATGTAGTCATTAATGTCTCTTTTTTTTTCAATATGAATATTGTTTGATTGTACCTAATTCGCTTTAAATTTTATGCCACGCATCATATCACGCCTATTTTTATGTTTTGGATTTTTTAAATCCCATATTTCCGGATATTTCTCGTATATGGAAATAAATTGCAAAATTTAATTGCATGACCAACCGCAGTCGCTTTCCATTTTGATTTGTTTATTTCTGCTGTCAAATAGTATATGAATATAATCCACTTTTAGAAGTGACATCTATTACTAATAACTAAAATTAATAACAATTGTAGTGACACCTGTCCGTAGAAAATATAATAAATATACATATTTTATTTACAAATCCTGTGGACGATACCACCATGTTATACAAATGTTGTTGAGTTATTTTATTTTTATCGCCTATAGAGCAAATGCGTTAGAATGTAACCTTGATTGCTTATTCGCCATTTGTTTTGTGTCTACACGATATTATTTTACAAATCTCGAACATTTGTTGAATATTTACAATCGTCTGGCTGCGTCTTAAATTATGCCGCATTTATTGAACACCATCGATATGTACAACTGAGGGAGAAACAAACACACAATCAAAATGTTTATTTTCGTATAATATTCAATTTCAATATATGTACATATGTAGCTAATGTTACATATTAAAATTCTCAGATATACATATATGTATGTATACATATATAATATGTGTATAATCGAACTCGAACAGTCAATGGTTATTTCCTCTGCAACATCTTTTATTTACTAAGGCGTACAACACACTAAGTGTTCGTAGTGTTCGTAGTTAATCATTAAGTACTTCATATCGATCTTATTGTATTAATTATGTATGTGTGTATTCAAAAAAATTACCGCGAAAATTAAGAATTTTCATCTTGTAAAAAATTGAACATTGTAATTTTAAGAGTCAACCAGAAAACATTATTGTTAATAAAATCATATAAAAATATCTTTGTAAACCAAATTTAAATTAATAAATATTAGTTGAAGTATATTGTGGAATTTGATATTAAAACCTTACTCGTCATCCAGCGTCGGTCATTAAGAAAATTACAGTCCACTCATAATTTAAGGCTCGATTTGAGACACTAAGCGTTTTCCATTGGCGAAAGCAAACTACACGCAAGTACTTGAATCTACTCACAACTACCCATGCTCATACGATGGTGTAGAAAACAGAAGTAGTTACGCATAAAATTTGTGCTACCTAGGTGAATTTTAGTTGCAAAAATTCCAATATTTAAATTTTAGACCTTTTTCGATATTTCTCGAGAGTTTCTTATTACGTTCGAGTCTTTTTTATTTTTTGGTGATGTGAAATGTCAAAATTAATACAAATTTAATTTTTAAGAAAAATGGATTTAAATATCAATGCGGTAAATATTAATGCATTCCTTTCATGTCCATTTTTTTTTGTCATATTTTGAATCTAATTTTAAATATCGGCATTACTATAATAAATAACTTTACAAAAGACACAAAAACAACTAAACAAAAAGCTGTGTTTTACTTGTGTCACTCAATTTCTCGTTCCATTGGGTCTACTACTCGCAATTGGGCCATCTACTCGCAAGTACTTCCAAGTAGGAAATTTTGCCCATTGGAAGACGACTACTGAGTGCGAATGCGTTCTGCGAATAAATTCCACACTGCGCCATTCGCAAATAGATGCACATAGATAGAGTGCGGCGCGAATTATAAACGTCAAATAGAAAAAAAACTGATATTTAGCGTATTTTGTTGACTAAAATTGAATCCAAACTATTTTGGGTTTATTTGTTTCCCAAGAAAATAGCCAATTTGATTTAATTGGCAAAAGCCAACTTTTCGAAATAAAATATAAATTTAATATGTAATATGACCTGGTGGCAGGTATCATAACTAAAAATTAGAATTGGGTTTAATTTAACCCAATAATTTTTTGGGTTAATGTTATTCTTGCGGAGGTTTATCGTATGCAATTGTTGTTGTAAATTTTTCAAGGAAATACGCTTACTGTTTGTTTACTTGGTTCTGATAAAAGGAATTAATTTTATCGTACAAAAATTGGTAATTTTCGACTTCGTTTACCAACAATTTGTTCAATTCAATTTTATCCATTTTTATCATCGTAATTTTTTTAAAATCAAAATAACTTGTACAGTTTTGGGGAAAAACAAATTGTGAATGATAACGGTATTTTGTGTAATTCGGTTTATGGATAATTAATTAAAATTAAAAGAAGAAGGTTGCACTGTAATTTAAATTTTTTAGATAGCAATTAGTTGATTTTGATGTGAGTTGGGTGACATCTGTGGTAAAATGAAAATATTTATTTACCATTTGAAAAAAAAAAAAATCGGAGTCCAACATTCCTCATAGATGCCTCTCCCATGTTATTTGTTTTGGTAATAGTAGAGTGAGTGGGGGAAAAAAACAAAATTGTCTATAAAAGCGTGGCAACAGTATGAATCGGGAGGAGTTGCAAAAAGATATTTGTGAAGAAGAGATTCGATCGATCGATCATCGAGAAGAGGTGCCATTATTGTTTGCTGTCTAAAAAAATAGGAAATATAAAATTTAAAGTGGTTTGTGATGGTGAAAATAAAAATTAGGTAAACAATTTTTTTTTAATTTAAAATAAAAAAACCAAAGATTTATAAGAACATAGCTATACATAGTACATACCTATACAATTATACTGAAATAATATAGTGTGATTAACAAGCAGTGGTACAATTTTTTTTTTTGCTTGGCAAAACTTTGTTGGTTGGATAAACCGTACGAAACGTTATTGAGTGTTAGTGTAAAAGTGGAAAAATTACAGTGTTAGAAGTGTGGTGATACGACCGACCTGTAAACAAATATTATAATAAACAAGGTATAAAAAGCAAGACTAGATATTTTACTAACCATTATGTTACCGGTATGTATCCCCAAATCCATAAACAAATCCCTATTGCAGCGGTCACGGAATGTTCCTATGACACTTGAAACGAATGACAAGTAATTGCCAAGACAGAGCAAGATGTCCAAACATTCCGCACACCGGCACAAATAATAAAATTCACCGGAGTGACACCTAGAGTAGAGTAGAACAAATATTTTCCAACATTCGTTCGCACGGCGTGGTGAATTTCACCAAAGCCACTCGTGCAAATCGCATAGGCGCCGCTAAAACAAAGCGGCGCATATAAAAGAAAAGTTGGTGAATAAAAAACAATAATCACTTTGCAACCGTTACAAGCTGAGTACAAAATTAGCTCTCGCCCGAAAAGATAAAATTGTAACATTATTAATTAAATAAATATTGAAGGCTATGAAATTAGGCCTTTTCTTATTTGAAGAACTACAATCTAAAACTACTTCTTAAATTTATGATTATAATTAATTTCTAAAAATAAACTAAACAATTTATTTACCTATACTCGGCGAGGGTGAAATAGATGGCTCTTGAAATGGATGCAATGTTGCTGATTTGAATACAAATTTAAATAAATTAATTTGAAATGTTATAAATATAATTTTTGCAATAAACCTTGCCTTCGTTTCGTCATCACGCTATCCAGGTGACGCAAAACTTCTAAATGTTTTGGTACAATTAGTTTAAGTAGTGCCTGTGGCTCGCATGGTTGATTAGTTATACTGCTCTTGTGGTATTTAAAACCAAGTTTTAATTCCGATATGAGTGTTATGGATTACTGACACTACACTGTAGCTCTATATAATTATTCATGTAAATTATTTGTACACATATAATACTGGTTAAATACATGATCTTTTGTAAATGTATTGTATGTACCAAAACCTATAAATTTCCAAATTTTGTCCAATTAAGGCAGAAGTAATTTGAGTAGTCATTAGTGAGTGTCAGTTTTTCATTATCGATTTTATACAAAATTAAAATGTATAGAAAATCGATCATTATTAAATAAAATACATAAATTCACAAGTGTACAAAATAAATATAAAATTAATAAATAAAAACTGAAACTAAAATCTAAATTTAATAAATATGCTTAATTATAAATATCGAAGTGTAAAGTTTTTATTTCTAAAGTGCCATACAAAATCCTATAATAATTTCCATACCAAATATGTTTTCTACAACATGAGGACTTTCAGCTCATTTACTACCTCTGTCCATAATGACATTGATGATAGGCGAACTTTTATCTTCAATAGGGAGGGAATAATCAAATAGCGGGGGAAGTTCGAATATCAAATTCAACAATACATCGTCGAATTCATTTCGTTCCTCCGTACTTAACTGAGTGCGCAAGGTCCTCTTTTTATAATTTTTCGACGTTTTTTTAATATTTTCGATTGGTCATCTTTCTGGAATATTTATTTCGGTGGGTACTGGAAGATTTTCATTTATGTCATAATTCGAAGTGTCTAACAAATATTCCACTTCATAATCAGATGATTCGTTCAACATTTTCTGTGTAAATCACGAGCACAATACGTAACTTACTTTGAATATTTTAAATATTATAAACTGTTTTATTAACCAAACAAAATTATTAATTACAATACACGCGAAATAATAATTTCTGTGTAACCCAAAAGTATACGTTAAAAGTTTGATTATGCCTGAATTCCATGAGCAAAATTGACCCACAGTCAAAAAAGCGAAAAGAGAAAAATAATATGAAGCTCCATATAAGAGACAAAATTAACGTTTTTTCAAAATTGTTTTGCCATAAAATAAAAAACAATAATAAAACTTTGTCTTTGTCTCTTATATGGAGTATCAGATTATTTTTCTCTTTTCGTTTTTTTTGACTGTGAATCAATTTTTCTCATGAAATTCAGGTTTTATACTCGCTTATGTCAAAATAAATTTCGATGTCGATATTATATCGATAAGTTTGAATTTATAATTGAATAATTGATGTTATGCTTGGCCGTTAAACGTAGTTTAGCTTCGAAGTTTTGTCTAGTTTATGATCGGTGAACTATTTAAAATCCGGGCAATGTGCTGGGACGTCACAAGAAGATCCAATTTTTCCTTTATTTGCCTGTTTTGTAGGCGGTTTCGTGTAGCTTCTTTGCAAATTACACCTTTCTGGCGAGATTGGATCTTGGATGGGCATATAGTCCTGATTACAATACCATCGAAAACCTTTAAAGGGCCTTGCCCGGAAAGTTTATGGAAATGGATAGCAATATACCTAATTCAATTACTGATTTGAAAAAAATTGATCCGAAAACTCTTTAAAATTTGACAAATTCAATGCATATTATATGAAAAATTGTTAATTTTGTTTTCTATTTTAATACATAATCAGAAGTGCGTTTAAACGAATGTCTAGTGTCTACCTGAAATTTATGTTTTTCAAATTATTAAAGTAAACCATTAAAATGTTTACTAATGGTTTATCTTAGCAACAGATTTAAGATGATAGATACAATTTAGACTACTTGAAAAACATGAAAACACATTACTTTTAGATTTATGTATATTCAAAAAACATAGTGCGTTTAAACGAATGTCTACCACTGTACATAATAAATGATTTTTATTTCTTGGGAATTATTTCCTCATACAAAATGTTAATCTATTGTTGTCTATGGTGTCATTCAAACAACAAACAAAAATGGAAAAATTACCACATGCGATATCCAGTAAATTAACTTTGCTTTGAAAACTTTTAACGATGTATATTACACCCATATTAGCTGGTCTTAATGCGTTTCTCCGCTACTCCTTTTGTTTAAAAAAAATCAGAGACCTTCAATTTTGATCCGATTTAGTTGCAGAAAAAAGAAAGACTTCTTACATTCATCTCTATTAACATTAAATCCATTATTTCGAATATAAAGAATGAAAATTTCATATAATAAAAAACTTCGAAAAATTCAGTTCGATTGAATAAAAACAATGGATTATATTTATAAGCCGATAAGGCTTATCTGCCTATTGTGTTAAATACATGTATGAGAAAATAATAGAATCAATTTTTAATGTTATGTTTTGTTTATTTTACTGTCGCAAGCACAATACAAGAAAAAGTATGGGGGATGTTAAAATACTTAACCATTAGACGAACAACAAAAAAAAAGTCGAGAACCTAAAAACGTCAACAACAAATTCTAATGAAATTTAAATAACAAATTTTGTAACAAGATAAAAGGACGATTACGATGTTTTTTGTATTATTTATACATATAATTAACATACTTAGTATGAATGGTCTGTATTGTAACGGTTTCTAGTTGAAGATTATATTAGGATACTGCGTAATGGGGAAACAAACAAAATTATTTTATCCAATGTTTACCCAATTGATTTGGGTTGAAAAATGTTTTTATAAATTGTTGTTGAGTTTTGGTTAATATTAGCCGAATCATATTGATGTAAATAGAGCCGCCATGTGAAACATGAACTTAAAATAAGGGATATAGAAACACTAAAAATTCATTTATTTTCATAGAGTTTGTATGAAAAAACCCGATTTCGATTGTCGATAAAACATGAATTAAAAGTTAAACCCAGTTAAATAATTTTCTTTAAAATCGCTAACTAACAACTCAATGTCTCACTCATTTAAAACGCAGATTCTCAAATTTCCCTATTTTCCAGCAATAAACAAAAGAAAATAAGGGAAATTAAATTAAAAATCATTCTACAATAATAAATTAATAACAATAAGTATTTAAAAAAAAATTCAATTTAATAACGTCATCCACATCTAAAACCAATGGTAAGAAAAAAGACAACCCGCATCCGCTCAATAATCAAAATAAAATAAACCAGAAAGAGCCAAACAGAAAACAATAAATCACTACAATGAGTGAGAAGAAAACAAAAAATCAAAACAATCTAGCATGCTTTGCAATTTCAAAATAACTATAGAAAGATATTCGAATTCAAATATATTAGATATTCTCTTTTATTAGTAATCGATCCAATGTATACCTCTGGTCAGTCACAGGTCATTTATCGAACTTTTATCATTATTTTTAAATAAATATGATGTTGTTTTTTTTAATCAGAACCTTAATTATATTTTAACAAATTTTCTTATCGGTATGTATGTCTGTCTACGTCTGTTCTTCGTCCTGTTTAACATTCTATCTTCGGGTCAGTCGGCCTATTTGTCGATCTATCAGTTTTCTGTATGTTTTGCGGCGTGCTTGTCAGTCTGTATGTGTTTAGATTGTAGGTCTGTCTCTTTATAAGGACTGTATGAGAAAAGAAAGTAGCCACAAAAAAATTTAGTTTAGTATGTTATAATCGTGCAACTGCCCATTATAGATTTGGAGCTGTTAAAAAGCCACTGCATCAGTTTTGTGGAAAAACAGTAAAATCCGCCAAATTCACCAGAACTTCGACCAATTGAAAGATATTGGGCAATTGCGAAGCGTTACTTGAAAAATAATAGTAAACTAGCAGAAAATTTAACAAAGTTCAAAAAGTGAGTCCAAAGCAACCAGTCAAATTAATAAAACTACTGTGCAGAACCTAAGTTAAGGCAATGCCTTCTAGAATATACAAGCCATACTGCAAGCAAAAATTATTTTTTATTTATTTCATCGACATAAAACAGATGGCGATGCACGTTCGAAAAATGAAAGAGTAGAGAGAAATAGAGAATAAAATATTTGAAATATAAAAAAATAATTCAATATTATCTCACGCGTGCGAAAGGAAGGTTGTACATAATTTTATTTCCGGTAATTTTCTGCAAAATTCAAAACTAATAAAATTTTTAATAAAATAATCATTTAAATATAAATAAATATTAACTAAAAATGGAAAATAAGTTAGAAAAATATATCTGAACTATAATCTCATTAATAATTTCCTATTATGAAAAAAACACAAGACGTATATCCTCCCTTTCTTGCGGTTGGTTTAATACTAATTTATTTCCTATACGCTATACCTATACATTTCACATGGCCCTCTTCGTTTTCATGTTTTATTTTCTTTCATTTTTCTAATATTACTGCCATCTACAGAAGAATAATAGAACTGTCGGCATAAATTGAGTGACGTAGCCAGCAGTATGGCTTGTATATTCTAGAAGGCATTGGTTAAGGCATCAAATTAAAAATTCGCAATGTATTTAGAAAATAATTTCTCAAATGTTTTAAACATGAAATCTTCTAATAAAGAAGTCTGCTGTATTATAAAACATCATTTTATAATACTTAAAATTGTTTTTTTGTGGTTACTTTCTTTTCGATACAGTCCTTATATCTGTATTATTTGTCGATGGTATGCTAGTCGGTCTATCCGTCTGGCTGTTCATTGGAAAATCTGGTATCTGTCTGTTGATCATCCGGATTAAGAAGGGGCCCTATAATTCATAGCTAACCTATCTATATAAACTGTGTGAATACAGAGAATTTTAATACAACCGAATTGGCAGTTTTATACATATCATCTCGAGAAATAAGGAGTTTATGAGGAAAGTTAATATTTTGATGGTGTTTAGTTTAATTTGAATAAAATCAGCTTCTATTCTCATTTGTCATGGAGCCAGAATTGGAATTCTGAAGGCCTTAAAAATAGGTCTTCAGACTAAATTAATTTTGGATCTAGAAAAAGTCTTGAAACTGGTTTATTCCAAATATCGTAATTGTGCTAATTTAGTTTGTACCTGGAAAAATAGGCCTTCACTTAATTTAGGCCTCGGGACATTGTTGATATATAATTTTCAATTGTTCAACCGATATTTGTATTGTATTCAGAAACATGGTGTCAGGTCACCTACATCATCAATTATATTGGTTGTTGCAATGAAAACAGAATAATTTGACCCTAATTTGTTGTTATGTCTGGAGATGAATTGCAATAATGTGACGTGCTTTCGAACTGAACATTTTTCCCGCGATAGCTATTGGCAAGTCAAATTAGTGCACTCTATTTCCTGACATAACACTCTAAAGGATTATTATATACAAATTTTTGGAAAATCGATTTTTCCCTGCAATAGCTATTGGCAGGTCACATTAATGCAATCCATTTCCAGACATAACTCTCTAGAGGCTGATTTTATAGATTCATTTTTTACTTTCGGCTGGAAACTTTATCAAATTTTGCCAGATTTCCCACGGGGCTTGTACACCAATTTTAACTATTTTTTTGAATTTTGCGAATTTTGCAGAATTTTGGCAAAATTCTGCATAGCATTGCTATATCTATAGTAATTTTCAGCTAAACTCTATCGACTGATTACGAGTTAACTTTTTTCTCCTAGGATAACACAATCTACATTACCAATTTGTTACTTTCAGCTGACATTAACATAGTTTTGGGTTTTCGACATTTACTTTCGGCTAAGTTTAAGAGTATTTCAAGCTCGACGTGCCTTTCATTAACATCAGAATTAGAAGATGAAACCATTATTAAGAGGGCTCGGGTAAAAGATTTTATTGAAGTAATTCCAAAATATACAGATTTGCAATTCAAACAACATTTTCGCTTGTCTAGAATTATTGTTGTTGAGAAAGTTATAGGAAAGCGGCCGTGCATGTTTATCATTAAATGTTTCCTTTGTAATACATATGATATGATATTCAATTATTTCAGAGCAATATAGCATAATATTTTCTCAAAACCTTGAACACGAAGGTCAAATTAAAGTTGGCGCCGGAAGCCAAAATTTACCTCACGTTATGGTTCCTTGACAACCCAGAAACCTATCGGGTGCTCTTTTTTCCGATAGATTTAATGTAACTCGGAGCTCTGTGCACGGAATTTTATATCGAGTTAATAAATGAATTGTTGAGGAAAGCCATAAATAAATAAAGTGGCCAACAATATTCGAAATGCAAAGCAAACAGATCAACTTTGCAAGGATGAAGGGCTTACACTAGAAGGGCAAAACACTAAAGATGTATATTATAACCGGAAAACGTACAATCTTCTAGTTTATTTGTAACAATAATTGTAAACCATTGTAAATGCGGACAAAAATTTCATTGAAATTCACTGTAGTGGGCCCGTATCCATGCACGAGGCGCAGTAATTGTGAAAGAAAACCTTTTACAGGAGAATCCATCTTTATTTTTACCAGGAGTTAATGTAATTACTTAGTGCAACTGTTTAAAGATTTTGGGAATTTAAACGCGAAACAACTAAAATTTAATTATTGGTATTCAGACACTAGAATAGTTGCTGAAAATGCGTTTGTTTGTTGCAGGGTCTGTTTCGTAAGCTGAAATTTTTCGAAACCCCATACATATGGGATTTATCACCAACTGCTTAGTAGCTTTTTGTGTTTTGCGCAATATATGTATTTCCGAATATTATTCCTGCGCTATAGAATATCTAGACGAGTATGAAGATCCCGCATCAGATAACATACAATCTGAACAACCCTTAGCCAACAGCAGCGGTGCTCGACAAGAAATATTTGAATATGTGGATAATGCAAGCTTATTAAATTAACAAAATATAATTCATTTGTATTTAGTATAATAAAATAATTCAATTATGTGAATTTAAAAAAAAATTGTTTTAATCACAGCCACCATATATGCAAAACATATTAAAGTAAAACTAACTATATTTATTTATTAAACGTATTAACGCTTTCTGTCCTCTCGGCCTTGCTCTTTTTTTACCGATATACTACCAGCAATTCCCTCTTCTTGTTCCTTTTCTTTATTTTATTTCTCATAGTACTTCCGTTTAACTTCAATCAAAGTTTCCTTCCCAGAATCTTTAGCTTGCCACTTACTACTTTTAATGGAACCACTTGACGAAGAAGATTTATCTGTTTCCAGAGCGCTGTTTTTTCCTGTACTGTAGAAGCTGCTTTTGGCTGACTTTTCATGCTAACTGAAACTGAATGGGGTGAACTTATGATGAGAGCATTATGGAAAGTAACCTCCATTCGGTCCGTATATAATATGTACAATTTTTATAGGGGTGCGTCATTTTGAAGGCTGCGCCATTTTACTTCAATGTTTTCGGCGGTTGTTGGTGAAACCTATAAAAAATTATGGGAATATAGACAGAAATATAATATATAAATTAGGTATGAGATTTTATTCACAAAATTTAATTTACCAAAACATTTAGACTCCTCAAACCAATAAAAATGTTTCCCTAGAAATATTTTTTGTTTCTGATCTTAAAATATTCCTCTTTCCTCCTGGCAAATGCATTGCTCAAAGCTATGCCCTCATCATTCGTCTATTTTCTTGAGTGATTGGAAAGAATAATGATTTGATTTAAAAAATGAAATATATGCTTGTTATTTTACTATTATGCATTTTTATTATTAATGAAACAACGTATTGTTTGTCAAAATCTAGCAACATGAGACTTGGCATATATAATTCTTTGCTCAGTGCTTCAGTCTGAAGCATCGATGTGAACCATTCGAATAATTTAAAATCAGAATTAAAGTGAATTGTCTTTTGCCACCTATACCCCACCTCCTTGGCGCTCAGTATTATAAACTCCTCGGGAAAATAAGGGAATACCTGCATTTTTTTGCAAAATTGGTCAAAACTCAAATACTTGTAAATTTTTGAGTTTTTTTCAAAATTTAATCAAGATAATTGTGACTACTTTGTGCTGATCAAATTAGCTTTCTTGTAACCCGGCATAATATACTTAAAATTTTTGTTTGAAAAAAAAAAGACTAATTAAGGGTTGGTATCGTTAACCAAAATAAAAAAATCCCAAAAAAACAAAAATCCCCAAAACCCAAGTAAAAATAACAAATTTTTGAAATATTATTTTAGTTCGTTTTATACCTTGGAGGATGGGGGCTGCCGCCCCAAACCCCCGCCCTGTCGATTTTTTTAAATTCTAATATTCATAGTGATTGAACCATTTTTGAAAAATTTGTATTTTTTAATAATAATTCATATACTAAAATAGAGAACTCCCCAAAGCCGCTTAGCATTGGACCCTTTGCGCAACGATGACAGGAAACGTCAGAAAAATTTCAAAAATATTAACATTTGTAAAAATATTTTCGTTTGTATTTCACATACTAAAATAAAAAACTCCTCAGATCCGTTTAGGATGACATGAAATTATGTTGATTCCTTTTGTTTTCATATTTTAGTTATCAAACATTTATTGGGGTCTTGCCTTACGATGAGGCAGTTTACTTTGTATTTTTCAGTATTTTTTTTGGGATTTTTCCGTTCGAGAATATGATGGTATCCCCAAACCCCGAGGGTTTGGAAAAATCCCGAAAGTACAAAATCCGGAGGATATACCTATAATCCCAAGGGCACAAAATCCCGAGGGTATAAAATCACGAGGATACAAAATCCCAAGGATACTAAATCCCGAAGATACAAAATCTCGAAAGCTATGAAAATTCCAAAATCTAGTTGTTGCAGAATTGGTGCAATTTTCCCTTGATTTAAAGATGTATACACACGAAAAATCGAGGGTTCGTAACGATATCCCGCATTTCAAAATCCCAGCCAAAAAAAAAAAATTCGCTTTTTAAAATCCAATTTTTTATAATCCTGCTTTTCAGAATCCCGGTTTTGCAAAAATAAAAATCCCAGTTTTGATTTTACTTTATATTAAAATTCTCCTTCACCAGAAAGAGTCCGAATTAAAAAATAATGGCTTTCAAAACCAAGATTTTGATCTTATCACTACATTTGGTTGGGTGTACTACGAAATCCCGGTTCTGTTTTTTTGTTAATCTTGATTTTCAAAATCCTGGTTCTGCAAAAAAAATCCTGGTTTTCAGAAAATCCCGGTTTTTTTATTTTACTTTAAATTAAAATTTTCCTTCACCAGAAGAGGCGCTCCGAATTAAAAAAAATATTTCTTTCAAAACCAAGAAACCAGGATTTTGAAAATGATAGAGTTCCAGCTTTGGTATCTAAAATCTTCCACAAGTTTTCGATTAGATTCAAATCGGGACTTTCAATTTGACCAGAGAACTTCGATTTTATTTTCTCTAAACCATTACTGAACGAGTTTGGATGAGTGTTTCGATCATTTTCTTGTTGGGAACTCGATCGAAGGGGCATATATTATCTTCCGCAAATGGTAACATTTCAAAACAATGATTCTTTTTCCACCACTATACTTTACGGTTCCTATTGTATATTTCTTATCTATCCTTATATTTACCCACCTACACACTCTCTTCTGTTCATTCGATCCTCTTAAATTAAACTTAGATGCATCAGACCATAAAACTGCTTTCCATTTATTGGCATCCCAAAACAAATGACGATTAGCAAGAGCAATTCTGGCGACTCGATTTTTGTTGAGAATAAATGGCTTTTTTGCAGGTCTTCTTTAAAATAACTTCGCAGAACCTAGCCTTCGCCTGACTGCATTTTCTGAAACCTCCAACTTGAATTTTCGGATAATTTTATTAGCATTTGAAAATGGATCCTTTTTCGCAGCTCTGGTGATTCTTCTATCAGTTTGTATACTTGTGTTTTTTGGGTGACCTCCTGAATGTATTAATTTTATTTTTCCAATTTTTTGGTATTTAGTAATTATTCGTGAGACCACTGACTTTTAGGGGGAATATTTATTGCTTATGGCCCCTGCTTCAAAACATTAGTATAATCTTGCACAACGTGCCATTACTTAAGTTCTCACTTGTTAAGTAAATGTATTTAAATTAAATCATGGTAAGTGCCCAATATTTAATTTTTTTGACTTACCTATATTAATTTAATAAAATAAGACACTTTTTGACAAAATTTATTATTGTGCTGATAATTTTAAATTATAATATCCAAGGTTTTGAAAATTTGAGTGATCTTGGATGAACATCAAAAGTAGCAAACTATGTATTGGTATTTATGGTGCGAGGCATGAAGTACAAATATCTAGTTTCGTATTATTCAAGCGAAAAACCAGTGCCTGGAAATAAACTTAAACCCCTCAATAAACAAATAAGGGGTTTGGATAATAGAAAGTTATATAGGAAACTTAGAGGAACAACAACAAATACTCATCATATTGTTGATGGTAAAAAGTGTTTCATGATGTATGATCATTTAATAAAGTCGATTCGGAACAATTTGATCGATGCTGAAATTTGATGATCACATAAGATTGAAAAGCTAGTTGGGGAGTTGGGAAAAAAATTATTTAATAATGAGCAAGAAAACACCACAAAGCTTTGTCCAAAGCTAACATCAGCTCACATCTTCCCGAATAATTTTGAGAACATGCGAACACGACCGGCTATAGAAATGTTTAGCAGAACAGTTGCAGCCGCATTAGGAACTGCAAATAATAGGGATGTTTTCCCAAAAGCTATAAAATCAACAGTTTTGTCATTAGCAGTTGTATTTGAAAAGTTAGATGAATTTGTCGATACCGTAATGTGCAGCTTACTTTATTCAAAAATTGCTAATAATCAACCTATTAAGCGCAATAATAATACGATCTCAAAACTAAAGGAATTAGCGAACGGGTTCAAAGGTTGTACATTTGCTAAAAGAAGCCTACTTATTGTATTGTTGGTAAAATTATAACCATTAATTCCATTAAAGAGCTTTCTTCAGATTTGTTGGATGAATATCCCTGTATAGACTTTGTTTTTGGCGGACGTTACAGACAAGATCCATTAGAAAATGACTTCTCCATAGTACGCAACAAAGGTGGCTTTATTGGTGAATTATTTACTGCTATTTATAATTACAATGAGTATGAACATTCCTTTAAGGGTACCGCATTTGGTGATATCGAACAAGACGATTTGGATACGGTTCTGCAATTTGTCATAAATGAAAAAAATTGAAATCGTTGATAATACTAACATTGATAGTAAAGATCATAATAATGCTGCCAATGACCATGATGATGAAATTGAATCCACAACAAATGGCCACGTTGTAATAGATTATACTGGTTGGTCTACTAGTTGGTCGCTAATAGAAAATATTTATTGTTTTATATATCTCTAGTATTAGCTTAATAAAGAGGCAGACAAAAATGGCTAATATACTCTGAAAAATATATCTAAGGCTGTTTTTCAAACGAGACTTATTTGAATACTTATTTGTGGAACCTAACTTATTCAATGTAATTTCTTATGTAATAAGTTAGGTTCCACTTATAAGTATTCAAATAAGTCTCGTTTGGAAAATAGCCTAAGATCCATTAGTAAATATTAAGCCGAGGCATTTTACTCTTTCGAGTTAGGTTTACTGGGGGTTTATTAATTTGGTTTGATATATAGGTTTTTCGAAATTAATCAAACCCTTTCCGCTCTAAACGAAACCTTTTCCGGTTTAAGTGAAAAGATTTCCAAAATGACTGAAAATTATTCCGAATTGTATGAAGCGTTTGAGAAAAATTAAATAAATTTAAAACAAATAAATACACGTTCTGGTTCTCCGGTAACAACAAGTGACTGTTTCAATTCTATAATTGATCACGCCTTCTAAATCCGGGTTTCTCATAGTTCTTAATAAATTCCTTACATGTCCTTCGATGCAATTTGGGAAGGCCGTGTTTTATCTAATTTATAGTTTTTGCTTATTAAAATATTACCCTTTGTCAATTTACATTAAACTCTTAACGATCGTAAATTAAACTTTTATCAATTAGAATTAAACGAAAATCGAACGTAACCGAAACATATTCGCAATGTTTCTATTACTTCCAAAAGAATTACCTAACCTTTCTACTCGATCTTTATAATGAGTCAATTGTGAAAAAACGTTGATTTTACATGCGAACTAACTAGTTCATGAGTTTGTTTTCAGTCCCTTCTTGATAGAGAGCTTAACAAAATTTTTGTGGCATCTTAAGTGTTAATAGATAACCATCTGACCAGATATTTTACCCACTTATGCCCCAATATTATAAAAAAAAGAGAAACAGTTAATACCTTAACGATAAAAGTGAATATGCTCAACACCTTTTGTTGATTTGCCAATCTAACCTTTTATAACTAAACTAGCGGCCAGTTCCGGCTTCGCACGGGTATAAAATATATAGCCTATATCACTCACTAAAAAATGATTAAAATCGATCCAGTAGTTTTGATTTATTCATTACTGCCCGTGGCCCGCACTCGTTAAATTTGGAGTAAAACAATTCCCCTTTCCCTATACCATGAAGATTTCCTGCTATCTTTGGAATATCTAAATTCATACACTACATTTTTACCTATTTATTTTATTTTTACAACAATTAATATATTACAGAATGTCTTTATATACAACGTTCACATCTTTCTTGTCATTAGACAATACAAACATGTTTTCTCTAGAGGTTACTCTTGAAAGAGCGACATACAGTTGGCCATGTGAAAAACAGTCAACGCTCAAATCTAAGCCTGCAACGTTGAAGGTTTGACCCTGCGATTTATAATTGGTCATTGCAAAAGATGTCTTTACCGGAAACTGTAAACGTTTAAATTGGAAGGAAGGGTAAATCCGATGGTATCAGAGGGATTCGGGGAATCAATACATCTTCTCCGGTACCACATCCTGTGAGTATTGTGCACTCTATTATGAAAGTTTTCAGTGATTTTACCAGCAAACGCGTGCCATTGCAAAGTTTAGGTGGATTCAGGTTTCTTAATAAAATAACAGGACAACCTACTTTCAACACCATTTTGTGAGGAGGGAGTCCAGACGGGTTCAAAGAGTTTAGAAATTCTGTAGGAAAATGAACGGCTTCTTCCAAATCGAGAACAGTATCGACCGAGTAGTATATTTTCGTCGGCGCATCAATCTTTGAAAGAATCAAGTTATTTACCTTATCTACTTGTTCGTTAGTTGGTGACAGAATCGCTCTTTCTTTAAACCAAGATATTGTCTTATAACTTATGTTATCAATGTCAGGATAGACATTGTTGACTAACTCTTGGATATTGTCTATCAAAACACAAAGGTTTTCTAGGTTAATCCTTCCCTCACTTTGTGTTAACTCTCCATTGCCAACTTTTAGCAGCATCTCTGGAAATAGCCTGTTCTCACGTGAAGATGACGAAACCCTCATATTAGTTTTAAGCTCTAATTTATTGACATGTGGCCAGAGGTTGGATCTTTTTAGGGAAGCATTTATTTCGTCAGCACGTGTTCCTCGAGTCACAACTGGTAGGGTTTGACGGAAATCTCCTGAGAACAGAATTGTACATCCACCCAGACGTCTTGTTTGACATGGTAGCTTCGTCCCAGACTATTAATGAGCAGTCACACATCAATTTTCCTGTATTGCTCTGTTTAGAAACACTATAGACGCTGTTATTATCATATGTGGCGATTTTCAGCGGGAGCTTGAATGTAGAGTGTGCGGTTCGGCCTCCTTCCAAAAGCGTAGCGGCAATGCCGGATGACGCAACAGCTAACGCAATTTTCCCGGTAAATCTCAATTTTTTTAAAAGCAGATTGATTAAAAATGTTTTTCCTGTACCTCCTGGGGCATCAAGGAAAAACAATTTCCCTTCATTGTTATCAATTGTTGATAGTAATGCATGAATACTTTTTTCTGATCGATGTTTAATCGTGGCTCATCTTGAGCTATATTTTGTAAAAGTCTCGTTTGATTGTATGATGTTTCTCTTGTGTATTTGGCACTGTTAGTTAAATCTGAGTTAGTAGTATTAGCTGGCATCGGCGGCCCAAAATCCTTGATCGATTTACCCGAAAGTAATTGCACTACTTTGTTCAATTCAAATAATGGTTCGTCAAATATGTTTTGATCATATTGTACATCATCTGAGTTTAACTCTCGCCGTCGCCGAATCAGAATATTACTGGCCATATTTTCTTGAAATTTATTCCATAGATTAACAGAATCAGTTACTTGACAAAACGCTACTATGACGGAAAATAAATATCTTAATGATGTAGCTGAACTACAAACAGCTGCTTCTGATAATATGTTTTCCCAGTGAGAATCGTCTTCCAAGAGCCCCATAGCTTTGCATGCTGCTTGATAAGTATTGTAAACAACACCTTGTACAGTTCTTAGGTGTGCAAAGGATGTCGGGCCTTTTACAATATGCAGTAACATTCTCAGATAAAAGCATTCGCTGTTGTTGGGATGAATCACGTAGACTCTGCCAAGAGCATCCGTTTTTTTTACTCCGGGGAAACCATCAACCGCAGTACCTTGTTTTCGCCGTTGAAAAGTTTTAGAACTCTGGTTCCATGTATAGTAACTTGGAACTCTGTCAAATGTCAGTGTTTTCGCGAAATGATCTTGAGCACATAACTTGAATAATGCTGTCAATGTTGTATCCCGCGGGTTATTAACAACTTCTTGTATATTATTCTCAGTGAAATATACTCTTTGTCCATTTTCTAAATGAACTGCAAGGTGGACAATTGTGGGAGCCCGGTCGTGCACTTCGAATGATAAAATCCTCCATACAGCTTCAGAGCTGCAGATGTAACGTCCAGACTGATATTTTTCCACTTCATTTGGTGATTGTATGCTGAAAGTGGCTTGATCACTGCCTTTATTAATGTACTTAGTAACATATTGGATTGACTTTATTGAATTGCACAACTCTACGTTGATGTGGGCATCAAAAATTTTCAAAAGGAGCGGATTATAGGGAACGATCCATCGGTTATCAATATCATGGTTTCGGACGGTAGCATTTTGCCCACCCTGTTCTGGCGATCGTCCACGATATTTGGGATATCCGTCATCGCTAGTACTTGTTTGAGTTTGGAACGACTTCGGAAATTTTTTGCTGCATTTAGAATCTCGCATACATGGAGAATTCGGGTTTAAAGTCCCGCAAGGGCCGTGCACCATATGTTTCTCTACGATTTCGTACAGGATAGGATCTTCATCTTTATACGGTAATTCAGCTGAAATAACCCTGTCAATTTGGTTTGGTCTAATTTTGTTCACTAACCACACCAGCAGGTGTACATGTGGCAAGCCACGTTTCTGCCATTCTATTGTGTACATATGACAGCGCGGCGGACCGAATATATGAGACTTGTTAATGAGGTGCAGGAGTTTCTGTACTTTTAAATGGAAGACTCTGTTAACTATATCGTATCTGTCTTGTGGAGTTAAATTGGTGTTAATATTTTCTTTGATTTCCGGCCAATTTGGGTTACATGTTGCAGTTATAAATAAATCAGGTTTGCCGTAATTTCTGACGTAAGTCATGGCGTCTTGCGATTTTTCGTGTAAATATCGAGATCCACCTGTGAATGATGAAGGTAGTATAACCAACTGCCCAATGCCGTTGCGGTGTTCATTCGCCTGTAAAGCATCCTGGAAATGAACGTAATTTTCGCCTCTCAATTTAGTTTGATTATTACGGATGTAGGCCAATCTCTCAGATTCAATTTTCGCATATTGATCTACCAAGTATTGGTTTGTTAACATTCCATATCTAAGCAAAGTGTTGAAATTGTTACGTCTTGTCATTATACGGTAGCAATAGTAGTTCATACATGACACTGTTTTACGCAGAGGTGTACCACCGATTGGGGCAACTTGAGAAATATTAATTGCATAACCATTTTTTCCACGACATAGCATCAACGGATATTGTAAGCTGTCATAAGATCTGTGTAACTCTGAAATTTTTTGCAAATTATCATCACGACTATGCAATACAATATCTCTTTTGTCAAATTGCTGTCCAGCTATCACCACTGCTACTTCACTCGTGGAAGGCGCATTGCATCGTCCTCTGTGTTCTCCAACAGGAACTTTATTTGCATGGATTACGACATTAAAGTCAGGAGTATCTGCTGGAACACTCTCAATCGCGGTTTTGAAAGACTGTATGTAGCAATTATGAGAATGTAACATATCTTGGAGAGATCTAATCAAATCTCTATCAATTGGCTGTGCAACACTTGAACACCGCGTAGATGCTTGTGTATCTGGATCTGCAATAAAATATATTTGCAGAAATTTGTGATCATCGGTTAGAAGTGGTAGCAAGCTCCCAGCTAAGTGGTACACTTGCCCTTGAATTTTAAATGTAGGCATGAACCCACGCTCAACGACTTCCTTACTCTTAAAAGAGGTCATTTGAAATGCGTTATTATAACGGCGTATATTGCGCATGAATTGTTTGGATTTCTGATGATCACCCGTAAGAAGAGAGTGAAGTGGTTCAGGTGGAGGGAGAATTTCTTCTAATTTGACTTTTTCTTGTAAGCAACACATGCCTTTCGATTCGTCCTTGAATTTCAATGCCAAGCAATGTTCACACACTACTGACATGGTACCTATTGATACTATACGATCGTCCTTGTAAGAAATCGAAGGATCGTAATTCATGGCAGAATTTTTTTTATTTACCCATGAATTAGTAACTCGTGCTGATGATTCTCTGGCTCTCTGTATTCGATGTCTATCCCTATCTCGGCTGCGGCGAACCTCACGCTCTACTGAAGATTCTCTCTCTCTCTCAGCTCTATATCTATCCCGAGCCTGACTGAGGCGAGCCTCACGTTCCGTTGACGATTCTTCATCTCTTGCTGAACGTACTCTTCTGGCATTCACTGTACTACGACCTATGTTCGAACGACGACGTCTTCCAGACATGACTTTATAATTTCTGTACAAAATTTACTCAGTTCTATATGTATGATTACCTATGCACAAATTGACATATTATAAGTATGTGCCGCAGTAAAAAATATCTAAATACTTACCATTTAGAAACAAATGATAATCAATAATCATAAAAAACAAAAGATACCTATTCTATTCAGTTCTTTTTTTTAACTGAAATACCTCAACTTAAACTACGATTTTAATTAAATTAAAAATACTTAAAAAATAATTTGCTATTCGTGCGACTAAAAACAAAAGATAATCAACAATCATCAACAACAAAAGAGAAACGCTACGTCCCGTTATTTTTAAATCATCACTACATAGTATAAAACAAAGTCGCTTTCTCTGCCCCTATATCCCTATGTATGCTTAGATCTTTAAAACTACGCAACGGATTTTGATGCGTAAAAAGTAAATGACAAAAAAATGTTATTGTGGGATATCCATAAGAGATAGACATATACCATCGCGGAGTTTTCTGTAGACCTTTTCAATGTGTACAATACTTAGTACATTATTTTGATAAATCTCGTAGGGTTCAGCCTGCGTTTGCAATGTAAGCGGAAAAAATGTAATTATTTACGACATCACATTAGAAACCTCAAAAATAACAGTATTTCTCCACTATTTAATGGATGTTATTATACTATATGTATATAACCTTCCTCTTCAATCACTCTATCTATTAAAAAAAAACGCATCAAAATCCGTTGCGTAGTTTTAAAGATTTAAGCATACATAGGGATGTAGGAACAGAGAAAGCGACTTTGTTTTTTACTATGTAGTGATAACAGAGCAAACTAAAATATGCAAATCAACTAAAGTGAATCCACTAACAATTATTTAGTAAATAGTAACTTAACGATAGAATATACAAACGAAATTACTAAAAAATCAATAACTTATAGTATTTGTATAAACTATAATCAAAATAAATTCAAATAATATATTGATCAATTAAAAATGATCGAAACTGATGGTGATGTTTTGAGATTGGACCCATATCTCAAATCGAACATGAAGTCCCAACAGTACACAATTGTGTTACTGCTTAAAGGAAAAATACAGAATCAAATACAGAATCACAATAGCAATTACCCGGTAATTTAGGTTGCATTTGTTAAGCAGAAAAGTTGCCGAATGCCTTATTAGGAGTCTTTAAAAGAAAATACCATTGCACACGCTAAGATTTAAAATTGGACCATGCCTTTAGTCTTTATGTGCTTTAACAAAATAAAACCTGGCCATTAGGTATGCGACCTTCAGCAGACACAAACATTTGCCCTGTGCATGTGGCAATATCTAAACATTTTGGTAGCTCTAATATTTCTCCAATTTTCTTGTTTTAAATGGACCACTATATCATTTTTTATTTACCAATAAATTTAGTTTTACGAGTTACCTTGTTACCTCACATAATTTTGATAACAAAAGATAAAATATAAGATTAAAATAAAATGTCATAAGCACTTAGTTATCTAAATAAATTTTCATTTCTTTGTTTAAATTGAATTAGTCAGTTTTATTTTCATAATAATGTCTCAGGAAGAAAATAAAGTAAAAGTGTCACAGAAATATCATTTTCTTCTAGAAACAATAGTTCTTAGATGAAAATGATACTTTAGTAAAAATTTCAGATTTTTCTTTAGTTTCTTTGTGATTATCAAAATTAAAGGTAACAAACCGTATCTGAAAAAAGTCGCAAATGTATTATCTGTTTAATAACAAATAATAACATTGGTGCCACTTCTACTCGTCGGTTTGCGAGAATAGTGACACATCTCAAAAATGGCCAATTTCGAGATAATAGGAAAAAAATCCTTTAAATGTGACAATCTTTTATCTGGCATAGTGTCACTTCTAAACTACCCATAGTTTTCAATAAATGTGACGTTGAATTTGATGAATTCAACTATTTTATACCAAAAAAAAAAATTCAAATCGATTTCCCCAAAAGTATGATATTTTGAGTTGTGTCACTATTTTCGCAAACCGACGATATATAGCTGTACTATTTGTACCAACAAATTGAAGTCATATTGTCAAAGGTTTCCTTTTCTACATTTCCATTTATTTTATATTTTTCAAATTTATGTCTATAAATCATTTTAAAGATCCATCGATTAAATTTACTAACCCACTTTAATACCATTAAAGTCTTGCAAATAAAATTTACGTACGAATTAAAACCAATTTTGTAAATATCAATGTTATTCGTATTCGTAATACAAATAATATGCGACAAGTTAATCTAAGAAACAAAATAATCGGGAAATATCTGCTCGAGAAAGGTAAAATGTCCACGTATATAACAGTATTTTCTTAGAAAAATTTCAGGAAACTCATGGGACCAAAGTTTTTTGGAATTTTGAAATTTGTTATGCGGAAAATATTTTGGATGCTCAGCTCTCTTATATCATATATGCGTAATAAAAAATGTAAAAAAGTTTTTTTCAAATAAATATAAAAATCGTAAAATCTTTTTTGTATTTACTTGTTGCCATCCGCCCATAAGATTTAAATATTAAAGCTGGTTTGAATATACATAACTATCTGTTATTATTAGGTATCAATCCCTCTTTAATTCGATTTTTATGTTCGGTTATCTAATTAGAAATTCTAGTAGCGTCATCATTTAGTTTCTATTGTATTTTATCTAACAAAGACTATAACAGAAAACAAACACTAATTGATTGAATTACAAATGTAAACACAATTTTAATGTTTGTATATGAAAAATCGTATCCTTTTAGATTTCCCTTGCAATTTACAGGTGTAATCCTCATGGGGTATCGTGTTAAAGAGTGAAATAACTTTTCCTGTATGGTACATTTTCTTTATGAACTTTATTTTATTATACCTATACAAGTAAACAAGTATATAGAGAAGAATTAGGAAAAACTAGAAACTTTTATTATGGAAATTAGGATACATAGCATGGAGAATAATAATCTTATCTAAAAGATGTAATTCATTTAATGACAAGAACAACTTTTGTATTATAATTAACTTAAAGCTAAGTAATTTTCTTTCCATCGTCTTGTACACGAATAATCAAGATTTTAGTTGTTAAATTTTTTTTAATACAAAATAAAAATTTAGATCCAACTATAATCTACCAACTACCAAAATAAAATTATGTAGGAAACGAAAGGGGATCACGTTTAACATGTCATAACAAAGTTTTTGGGTAAAGCTGAAAATTATACTAAAAAAAGATAATCCCAACATTAAGAATACAAAATGTCGTTTAAATCCTTCCTGGATTTGAATAAAAAAAAATATTTTATGCTCTCAATAACGTTTTTTGTGTAGAATTTCTTTCCATCAACAATATAAATGAAAATTCTAAGCAGCTAGAAGAAGTTTTCGTTTAATTAATTTATGATTTATTTTTCGAAGTTTTTTTAAAATTATTCTTGACCTAGATTATAATTAAAAAGAAAGGTCATTAAGAATATTCATACAGTGAATTTCGTTATAACGAAACCGAGGACAGCCAGTAATTTATTAACCATATTTTTAAATTGATTTGATTCAAAATATTCTTAATGGTTTGTTGCATCCAAAAAAGAAATCCATGTGTCCATTTTTTTACGAGCAGCTACTTCTTCTACAAATATATAGTTTTGCACTATTTTTGGATTAGTTTTGAGCTTGAGTATCGTTTGTTGGGGCGCGGCTCTCTGTCGTCAAGTTGAAGGTCGATGTCAATGCACGTAGAAAAAATGCACATCACTTACGATTGGAATAGTATTGCTAGTAATAGTATGTTTTTTGTGCTTAGTGTTCCTAAGTCGTGATCATTTGATAGACCGATGTACTCTAACTCATTGATTTATTAGTGTAGATGTAGAAGCAATTTTTATAGGTTTTACTCTTGTGGCGAATTATCCAAACGCGTAAATATTTAATTATTTTCTAACAGAAATCAGTTTCTAATAGATGTCACATTTCATGCAGTCTGGTTGAATGTGGTGGTAGCTGGATCGTCCAGCGACTGATTTTTATTTGCTGTTACGTCGATGGTAGTAGCTTGATTTGGTCGCATTTCAACGTTGTTACAATTGTAAATAATTTGAAATCTCGTTGATCGGCCAAGTAGTACTAACCTTTTTCATTCCACATAAAATTTCATATCCACTACCAACAACTTCACGCCATTTTTGATGAATACTAAAAATTAAAAGTACTATTTTCTAAAGAAAATTTTATAAATACGTTTACATAATATGTAGGTTAGATTTATAACATATTTCTGTTATGTTACAAGAAAAAAAAGTTTTTTTTTTGTGGTCATGTAGTCATGTCACCGTATAGGATGGCGCGCGATGAACGCTCGATGGAGATGGACGTGTTTTGGTCTGTTCGCAAGTGGAATTTTTATTTATCAAATATTAAAATTAAAATTGTGAGTGATTGTGTTGTTTAATTGTCGTTTTTTCGTCGTGTTTGATTTCATGTGTAGTGATTATTTAGAAAAGTGTAGTGGAAATAATCAGTTGATAAAAAAAAAAATTGAACCAGGAGAAATGTGTTCACAAAATAGTAACTGTACTATCCAGATATCGTTGAACAGGTATTGTCATATTGCATGTATTGGTATATGTGTGATATGAACTGTGTAAACATTTTGTTTCTACTTTTTGTTCTTTTACTTTTATTTTGTTTTATTATATGGTTTTGTTTTTAGACCGGTATTCTTAACAAGCATTGGGCCTATCCACACCAGTATTTTTAACAACCGTATTCTCCCTCGTTTTTTTACCTCTCTGCCTACAAACCTAAATTTGTGGTGGGGATTTGTAATGCACTTTTGCATTATGAAATTTCTGGTATTCTCGTGTTGTTACACACTAATACAAATATAAAATTAAATAAATAAAATAATTGAATGTGCATTGGTACGTGTTTTTCGATTGTTTACCGCACAAAATGAAATAATTGTTTTTACCCTTGTAGTAAACCTCGAACAAAGCAATCCAAAAATGAAGTAAATTCACACATACATAGAGAAGAATAACAACAGTGTGAATACAGAATGCTGTTGTTACGGTGTTGTTAAAAATATTCGTGTGGATAGGCCCATTGGTTTGTATGTATTTTGTGAAAAAGTGAACTGATTTTGTTTTCATTTTTATACATTTTTTTATAAACATATTCTTTAAGCCTAGTACGCTGTTCAAGTGAAATGAAATTTTCACTGGTCTCCAAAAATAGGAAGTAATTTCGTAAATATTTTAGTGCGTATAACTTCATGTTATCTCAGACAACATACATATTTTATACAAAAAAAATTCACTTCAATAGTTGATTATCCTCAAAACGCAAAAACAAATGAAATTGTCAAAATGTATCTTCACATTTATCGTCCGGGAAGCTAAAAATGAAGTAAAAAATGTGTAGAGATAAAATAGAGACATCTGTTTTCGAATACGCAAACTCCCATTTCGCTAGACTGTGTAAACCAACATAATTTATTTACATAATATATGAATTTACTGTATTTAAAATCTAGATACAAAATAACAGGTTAATATATATAATAAAATAAATAAATGTTTACTATAATAGATGAATAAAATTCACTTTAAAATTCACCCTATAATTTATTATAAACTACACCTTAGATGTCATCGTAAAATTAACTGTAGAATTCATCGCAAATTGATCTAAATTCAACTTAAAATTCATTCCCAAATTTACCATATAATGGGCCAGATACACGATACTCTAGCAATTCGCAAATCGATAAATATGGCGGATTTGCTAATCGAAAATTTGCTTGCGTAAGCTACTCGATTATTTTAGAAAAGTAAAATATATTTTTGAATTCAGCACAAACGATAAAGTGCGTTAAAGTAACTCATTTTCTGAAATTCAGAAACAAATTGGGTTGCTAAATTATAGGGTATAACATTTCTAGCAAATTCGCAAAAAATAACTGATTATCTGCTTATCTGAGTATCGAGTATCTAGCCCATTATCTTGTTAACTAAAAATTGTCCTTAAAATGCACCTTAAACTTTCACCTCACAACCCATCCTTAAAATTCATCTTTAAATTCACCCCAAAATCAATTCAAATTCATCATAAATTTACCCCAAATTTACTCTAACTACTAACTATTCGAAAAATTAACACAAAATTATTCTGAAATTCAGTCTTAAATACAACCAACAAGTCACTTTAAAATTAGCCCTAAAATTTTAGTTAAAACTCACCTCAAAATATCCTTTAAATCAACCTTCCCTAGAAATCATCGTAAAATTCACTGGAAAGCTTTCTCCAAAATTTATTCTGAACTTCACTCTAAAATTCACCTTAAATGTCAAAAATTAAGACAGCGAAAACCCTTAGTAGCTTAAATGAGAATTTTATCAAATTTAAGAATTCGTGAGTTGGAAATTTTAATAGTGAAAAAATTAATTTAGGATTTTACAAATTTCATAAAATCGTTAAATTAAAATTCATAATTTATTTGGAATTTGGAATTACTGATTTTAGAAATTAACGAATTTTGTAACGTAGTTTAAAATAAAAAGAAATTAGAAAATTTAGAAGATTTGTAGATTAGAATATAATAAAATTATTGCGAATTGAATTTGGGAAGGTAAAAATTTAAAATGGAAGTTTAAACAAATTCGTCAAATTTAAGAATCCTGGTATTTAGCGAATTTTTACGCATTTTTGAAATTTAGAATTTGTATTAGGGATTAGTAAATTTAGACATTTAATACTAAATACTAATGTTTCAAATTGTATTTAGTCTATCTGGCTAATTCCGGAATAACCTAATGGTTATTCCGGAATTAGCCAGATAGATAACACAGCCACACAAAAAAAAAATTGTTTTGGCCTGGGGGTCTGACTATGTATTCTATATGTTTTTGGGGTCGCTGAATCCGAATCCAAGGTCGGTTTAACCCTAGCACGTTTGGCCATAACCTCAAAAAACCTAGTAAATAAGGATTTTCAGTACTACTAAATGTATATAACTCTATAACTTGAACGGTTAACTCCTAAAACCTATAAACTCATAACCTCATAACCCAATAACCTCATAACCCCAAAACACCATAACCCCATAACCTCATAACCCTATAACCTCGTCATCAAATTACTGAAACAGTATCGCATATTATTCCACCGCGAAACTATTCGTGGCCTAGATTTCATGAAATTAAAACAGAATATCGTCATTATTCCCAAGTTATTTCTGTATAACCTTGTATAACATTTTTAGGACCGTCAGCATTAGAATTACCCAATGTATCAATGTCCACCGCGGGGAGGTTGCGTGACTGGATTTTATACATCATATAGCCGTTATAAGGGCTGATTTACAAAATAATATAAAAACAAAGCTTTAGGCAGTCTCTTTTTTTGAGCCATATCGCGTTCTCTTCTCTTTAAATGACCTGTGCAACGAAGTACGCTTTCGTTTCCGACTTTCCTTCGATTCTCTCTTTAGCGTCCAGCAAAAATCAGCCATCATGTTTACATCCCATCGTCCCTGATACCGAGTTTCCATGACCTTAATATCTTGGTGGAATCGTTCTTCCTGTTCTTCACTAAAGTCCCCAAGGTTCTCAGGAAATGTATCGAGGTGGGAATGAAGAAAATGAAGTTTCAAATTCATATTACATTGAATCTTCTGAAAGTCAGAAATCATTTTTTCAACTAATTGTTTGTAATGAGGACTTTTTTTATTGCCAATGAAATTTTGAGCAACTGCTTTGAAGCTTTGCCAGGCGTTTTTTTCTTTCTGATTCATTGTACTAGTGAAGGCAGTATCTCGGAACATCGTTCTGATCTGAGGGCCATCGAAAATCCCTTCTTTCAATTTTGCCTCAGGCAACTTCGAACATTTATCAACGAGATATTTGAAGCAGGCTCCAGATTTATCGAGCGCTGTAACGTATTGCTTCATTAGACCAAGCTTGATGTGAAGGGGAGGGATAAGAATTTTGCTTGGATCAACTAGCGATTTGTGGATGATATTCCGGGAATCAGGGGTGAATGATTTTCTGGTAGGCCAATTTTTTTTCACATAATGATTTTCACGATCACGACTGTCCCATAAGCATAAATAACATGGAAATTTTGTGAATCCTGACTGTTGTCCAAGTAAAATCGTTATAATCTTAAGATCACCGCAAAGTTGCCATCTATGAGTCTCGTAATCAATTTTTTGCAGTACAATATCCATGTTCTCATATTTTTCCTGCATAACAATGGAATGGGCAATGGGAACTGGAGCATAAATGTTTGTATTGTGTAGCAAAACTACCTTTATACTCCTCTTTGATGAGCCCATGAAAATTCTCCACTCTTTGGCATCATAACAATTTGGTTTTAGTTCGTTAATGAGGCCTACTATGTCTGTACAATAAACAAGAGAATGATCATCATCTTTTAAAAAATACTGTCGAAATTGTATCTCTCTGTTTCTATAAAAAGAAACTTTCGTCTTTGGCTCCAACAGATTTCCCTCTTTAAGAAAGGATGCTAAAAATTCTGAACCATCAAATAGCCAAACATATAAGTATAAAAAGGGAAAGTGGTAATTTATCTAAATAGCACTCTTTAGGTATTATTTTACAACGAATCTACGTCGGAAAATTCTCCAATTATGTTGATTCAATGTACTAACTTCACATTTATTTGGCTAGTGATTTTCATCTTCAATCACAATTTTAAGTAAAAATCTACCTATAATCGATTTAATTAGTTTGTTGGGATATCGTATCTCACTCTCCATATTGTCAATATGCATTATGCATACACTAATTTACTTTCCTTAGCAATTTTTTTTTTTTTTTTTTATATCTTGAAATTGCAATCGATTCACAATTTCCTCCTCTTTCGTTTGATATAAAGAACGGGAAATTGGAAAAAAAGAACTTACACATTTTGCGTATTATGTCTTTCGATTGACGTTTGTTGATTTCTTTCCTATTGTGTTTTTGTCAAACAAATGTGATTGTATGTAATTTGTAAATGTTATGCCGTCTCCTATACAAGACATTAGCGTCAGACCAATTGTAAAAGAAGCTTAATTTAAGAGGGATACATTTTACGATTTCCCATAAGAACCCATGTAAAATTGAAAATTTTGATTATAATTTTATGAATGAAAAATACTCGTAACATAAAATAAATTAATAAATAAATTTGAGTATAACGTATTTTAAAACCAATAACACTACCCTGCAAAATTATGCCCCTAAACATTGAATAGTTGTTTCCGAAGTAATTTTTCACGCTGGAACCGAGTCGAGGCTCAGAATTGCTTTATCACGTCAGGTTTATGAGATATTCTAATCTAAAAGTGGAAAACACTGTTTTTCGACATATTTGAGGTTATATAGCACCGCGATTTATTTATTTTTTTTTTTCAAAAGGACATGTGAGTGGTCTTATATTACAAGTCTTCGCGCACTTCTGGATCGTCATTCACTTTATTCCGCGACTTCCGAGCAATTCCTTTCGGCACTACTTTTGGTCGAAATTCAGCAAACCGTTGTATACTTCTTTTAGATTATTTATTCCAGTTTTTTCTCAAGTAAAAAATCGCCGAGCACACCGAACCACATATAACTTATCGACAGCTAAAAATTTTGAGTATTTTGATCAAACATTCAAGCCTCTCGCAAAAACTTCTTGATAAACCATCGCAAATTTTACGAGTGTAGCGATGGTTTATTCATTGGCTTAGATACTTTTAGTTCTGGGTTTATTTCGTACAACAAATTTAGAAGCACGTTGCGTTTGGATTAGTTAATGAGAGTTGTCACTAGGGCCAAAACCAACTTAAGCTGAACGAAGTCTGAAAATTTTTGAAAAAATTGAATATTTCGACTTACAAACCCAAGACAGTTCGAAATTTGTTGCGTTGATAAAAAAAATCTTTATAAAATTGGTTTGGTCAATTTGGTCATTGGTTATCATCAAAATATGTTGGTTAAGTCAGATAATAAATTTCAATGGAATTGGTGCTTAATCGCAGAAGTTCCGTTTGGAGATTGGGATTGGATTTCTTAAATAAAATATGGCCAGAATTCAACAAATATTCCAGGACACTGCTAATTATATTTTGGTACATAAATTTAATCCTATTTAAATTAAAATAAAAAAAGAATATAAAATTTGTCAAAAAGAAATTTGTGTTTTAAGTACATAACCAATCCAGGCCTTTTCTTCAGTTCCAGCACCAAATGGAACACGCACGTATGTATGTTAATATAGTTTAGCGAAATTTTATATCTAGGCTATTAAGTCAATTCAGTAAGTAGTTCCTAATATAAAATTGAATTAAAATAAGAGTCAAATTCAAGAAATAATGCAGAACACTACTAATGATATTATGGTTGGTACCATTAATCAAAAAATAGGTTCACCATTTTTTTTTTTTTATAGTAACAACCAATGTAAGTAGGAGGCACTTTTATGGATGGATTTTAATGAAAATTTACTTCTGAGTTTTGAGATATAAAATCAATTATTTAAGTAGTTCCTAATAGAAAAATGACGAATTCCGGCTCTGAAGAATTAATCCGGCTATATGTGATCTGGGGTCGGATTTCTTATTTAAACTATGGCTAAAATTTAAGAAATATTGCGGAACACCTCCAATGATGTCAAATGATAAATTATATTCGCCAAATTTATTTTTACATACTGGCCATTTCAAACTTTCTTCTCAGTCTCCAGCATCAAATGCAAGAAGCATATTTGTTGACGGATTTTAGTGGAATTTTATATCTGAAATATGTTGTAGATATTACAAATAGTTCCTAATATAAAACCTATTATTTCTGGCCTGAAGAATTTTTTCGGCCTTAAGGTTGAGCTGGGATCAGATTTTGTATATTGAAACATGGCCCAATGGTATGATGGTATTTTGGACTACTCATACTAATGATATTATGGCCGATATCATAAATCAAAATCTAGAGTTGCCAATTTTATTTTTCCATGCACCAATCCAATCAATTTTTTCCTCCTCCAGCACCAAATGGAACACATTTGTCGATTTATTTTTATTTGTATTACTGTGGAGTTTATTTTCTTAAATAAAATATTTAAATTGTATGGACATTTTTATTTTTCTGGTCCTTCCTCTGAGTTTAAGATCTACTCAAAATAGTAGAGAAATGCGGTTAGCAAAAAGGTTAATTCACGCACAGAGATTTAGAACTGGAAGTTCGAATGAAAACCTAAATTTCAGAATCGATATACTTCATCATCTATACTGCAACCTATTTAGCCATTTATTTTACGATGCCCATTATCGTTTAAGAGATATTTGGCGCGCCAACTGACAATAGCCTGAACTAACAGATTTTCCTTTGACAAATTTGTGAGTTTCTATTTTTACAGATGAATATTATAAAAATAATTAGGATCCGAATGGCGAAAGACAATTATTTGGGGTTAAGATATTGCACCTGACTCAGAGATAATAACATTTATCTTAAGTTATTTTATTCGCTCTCTTCCTATAAAAATTTGCGTTGAAAAACAAAAGTAAAAATCTGGCGTATTATGCCCCGATTCTGACTGATATTTAACCTTAAAACCGTGTTTGGGGAATACAGTTCTCATTAAAATCAAATCAATTAAAATGAAATACTGCAATCCATTTAGGAGCATTTTAAAATATTTATTTTTATATGAATAATTTTGTTAAATTGTTACTCACTAGGCGCATGAAGGTCTCCCAACATGTTGGTATCAAAAATCTACCGATGGAAAAAATGACATTTAAACAATCACATTGCCATGCAATTTTGAATGTATCATAGTGCGTTCAGTTTTCAACGTGTTGATTTTACCCAACATGTTGCCAACAGTTGGCTTGCCTGAATGCGCCCAATGTGTCATTTTATAAATAAACTAAGTACACATAACTCAAAATCTTTTAAAAATTGGCATTATCCCTACATTTAATGAAAACTAATATTGAGGAATTCTATTCCCCATAACACGGAACTAAGTTGTAAAACATACACAGGGATCTAAGGTATTACACAAAAAAAAAGTATTTTACGGAATTAGTTTGGCACGCAAACAAATCAATTGTTTAAAGAAATAATTTTATTGGCACGCCAATAACCAACTAATTGCGAACACTGCTCTATAGCTTACAATTGATTCAAACACTGAAGAAACAGACACATTGAACTGATATAATCTGGTATTTAAAGAAAAGTTAATTCTCAGTAAAGATCAGGTAGCATTCGAATTTAAGAAAACAACTTGTCATATCGTTAGAACCTATAATTTTTCGTAATTAGTTCTCATTGGAAAATCATTGCTGGTCTAGGAGCCGAGAAAACGGTAAACGAATTTTCGTGTTTCGCCTAGAAGATGGTAAGAAATGCAAAAAAGAAACCTGATTTTCAGCGAAAATCAGACAACTAAAGTCAATTAACTAAATATTTTTCATTAGTAAACACATTGAACAAATTTGTGCTTATCACGAGAGCATAAATTTCCACTAATTTCATTGATAAAACGATGAAAAATGAAAATCATCCAACAATTTGAATCCACAAGACATATTACATGTTCAACAACAAAAAAATTATTTTAATCAATTTCCAACAAAAAATGTTCTAGAAACCAAAAAAATGTGATGTCTGATTACAAATTCCGTTCAAAAAACGTAGCGGTTGAATTTGGCTAATCATGAATTGACCAGAACTAATTTAAATTAACCGATCAAATGGCACACTGGTTAAAACTGCTGGTTTGAATAAAGACTAGCATGGAGGGGGGAAGTGTCCTCGCTTTGGGTACTGCCTAGGACGTTTAAAGCGCATTGCGGATAGTCTGATGAGCAGTTTAGACTGATAATAAAAAACAAACTCTTTATATGTACTATTGTAATTAAACTATAATTAAGTTTATTTTAATCGATTAAACCGTATCGAAAAATTCCGATTAATCGTACCCCGAAATTTGGCCAAATCGATTAATCGATTATGCTTTAATCCTTATGTCATTAAGAATGGTGAAGTGCATGAATAATTTTAAGTGGTAGAGAATGGTAAAAACTTATGGATAAACAAATGTCCTTTTGACTTCATTCGAAATCTGTTATTTAGGTATATAATTGTGTCATTAAGTAAAGAATTTTCGTTAAAGCAAGTTTTGATATTGAATAACACCGTGATTTTTAATTAGTTAAAAACTATTACCCGTTTTAAGATGTAATTACGGTTGTCACGCCATTAGGCACTGTTCCCTAAATGCCTAAATTAATTCTGGCTTATTCTGGATTAGCATAAATTTAACCCCGACGTTGTTTAAATGGCTAGGGATCTATTGCACCTGAATGTATATTCAGATAGAACATTTTTTGTTAGTTTCAAGAACATTTTATGTTTTAATAGTTTAAATCAATTATTTATTCTGTTCATCTCGGAAATTATTGATCGAATAATGTGTCTTGGATGATTAAACTTATACCCTAGACACACTGCAGTTCAATAAATCCGGTTTAGCTAAACTCGTTCAAGTACTCTATGCAAAACAAAATGATTTGCTAAAATTCAGGTTGACATACTACGACTAAACTCGAAAATTTCACTAAATCGAATTTATGAAACCGCAGTATGTCAGAACTATTAGGCCCGATTTTATAGTATTAACTATTGCTATTGTTATAGCAACGATTTTCGAAAGTCATTTCAAAATCATGTCTAAAATTGTTTTGGATATTTTGTAGCAACTATAAGCGTTGTTACATTACAAACAAATCTTATAGTGAGGTTTATAAATACGAAAAATGTTACTATAAAAGTAGTTATGTTGTAACAACGTCTATAAATTTGGGCCTTAGTGTTATTTAAGGGTATTGATTGATTTTTATTTCCATCGTTTTATGAAACAAAGTTGAGGAAATTTATATTTTTGTGGAATATGGAAAGCACCAATTTATTCAATGTGCTGCTTACTAAGAGAAAATATTAAGTTAATTGATTTTAGTTGTCTATATTTCAGACGAAATATCAAAATTCGTTTTAAATTTTCTCGGCTTTTTGACTAGCATGGAAATTAGCACTAATTCTGGTCTAACGGTATGAGAAGTTTCATTCTTAAATCCAAAAGTTCCCTCCTACAGTTATCCAGACCTTTTAAAGCAAAACTCCATCGGATTGGACCATCGGAAGGACAATACCACATTACTACATTCTCATAATCAAAAACAAATTGTTCATATTGCTTGGACTTTATATAATTTTATTGTTTCAATCTTATGTCTTATTTACTTATCATAAATAATATAAATATAAATAAACAAAATATTTTTAAATCAGTAAGTAATAAATTTGTAATTTTAAACTTTTATAATTAATTAATATACATATGTATAATACAATAATATTTAATAATATGCTTAAAACTATTTAATTTTTAAATTTATTTTCATGTCACAAAAAAAAAAAATTTTTTTTTTTATTTTTGTATTTTAATTTTAAAAACATCACCACATTCAATTTTATCTAAATTTACATTAATTAATTTTTTTTTTACTTTCTTTAACAAATAAATTAAGTCTTATTATTCTTTTCGAAAATGTATAAAGTATATGTAGTACCTATTGCATTTACAGATAAATTTTCTATTTAATAGCATGAATATTATGTTTATTTACTTAATCTTTTTACGTAAGTTTATCTTTATAGTCTTTGGTAAAGCTGGTAAGAACGCAAAAAACTCTATTTGCCAACGTTTCAGGAAGAGATTTTCAATTTTTTTTTTTAAGTTTTTAAATTAATTTTTTGTTCAGCAGCGCTATTTGATATTGAACAGAAAATATAAAAAAAAATGTTACCATAGAAAACGTGAGTGGAAATCTAATGATAACATACAGAAAAAAAAATGTTGAATTGAAATAAAATTCTATTTACAAAAAAAAAAAATATTTATAAATGAAAATACTATGAATGAGTGAGTTCACAAAGCGTTTAAGACAGATATTGGAACTCATGTTATCAAGGATATTTATCTTTTATTCGTCAATAATTCAAGTTTAAATAACTTTAAAGTTTATAAAAATTAAAGTACATAAATGTTAGTAAGAGTAGGACAACTGGGGTAATATTTTGTTGGAATTCAAAATACTAAATTATTGTTTTCGAAATACACGGGATCATGCTTGTAATTATTTACAACATAATACATACTAAATTCACTTATACATCTCACTTGCCAAATTTGCGACAAAAAAAATTATCGTTAGGCTTTATTTTTTCCGACAACTGAGTTTTGTAAGGGTAAGACTTCCAAGGCTTTCCCCTTGCCATAATATAAACTGATGAAAACAGTTTCATTATATTTCCCTATCTAACTAAATAGCGAAGCAATAATAGCTACTGATGAAAGCGTATCTCGACGCACATTGGGAATCTGGGCTAGTATACGCTTGCATTCAATCGACAAAAGTAGCCGGTAAAGTCATCGTATTGATATAAAACAATTTGAATTTTCGCCAGGAATGATGTATTTACTAGAAAGCCATCCGTGACATTTTCAAATTGAATTCAATAATATGGGCCTTGCTTAGCCTTATTATTTTCTTTTTTTTTTTTTTTTTTTCGCTGGCGCTACATCCCATGGAGGGATTTGGCCGCTTCATTATGAAGTTTCGTAATCATTTTATTAACGGATAATGAGTGATTAGTTCAAAGATCCTACATTAACCAGCCGTAATTTTTTCATCACCCGCCGGGAATCGAACCCGGGACCTCCGGAGCTTAAAGCAAGCATGCTAACCACTGTGCCACCGGGGCGGCCTTATTATGGTTTACATTAATTATTGAAATTAACAAAATTTTAGGTCGAATTTGATCAGGCCTTTAATTTTTCTGCGCTTCAGTACGCTACCTAAAAGAAAACAAATCTAGTACAGTTTCTATTGGTTTTATCAAGTTTGTTTCTTTAATAAAGTTCTCGTTTGGTAAAAATTGACATATTGGAGACTTAAAAATTAATTTATTTGTGGCAAAATAAATCATGTTGGAACAACATATTGGCTTGACATGAAACATTCAGATTTATTTTAAATTATTGTTATAAACTCAAGTTGAAACGTCATCTTTATTGGACCTTCTCTTCAACAACTAAATTATTTCATCAAAAGTACTAAGTAGCCTAGTTTTTTGAGAATTGGAAGGTATGTTGGTCAAACTTTAATATAAGTATCAGAGCAGGGAAATTTCTTCTTATGTTGTTCCTTCTTTGTACTCACACAATAAAGTTTCGTATTCACTCCCCGCTTTTGGGTGTAAATTCTGCATCAAGTGTATTTTGTAAGTGTGATATCGACATTTTTTAATTTTATACATAGTAATATAGATTTCTTCTGCTTGGTTTTAAAAGTGCTCGGTATTTCTTGAAATTTTTAGCAGATGCTTGGCTCTCATTAGAACGCTTCAGTGAGCTACCTACAAGTTGACTGACAAACGAGAATTCTTCTGACATTCTACGTAAATTAGTAGCAAACTTCTATTAAATACTACGGAGCCATTTTTATTTAAGCAAAATATAAATTTAATTTTTGTCACGTTGAAATAATTAAGATAGTGAGTGAATAAGACTTCTGACGAACTGAATGTAGTAGACAAATGGGGGAACCAGCGAGTTAGTAAGAAGTTTAAGTAAGAATGCGTAATTGGTAACCATAGATAACTTATAAAAACTAATAAACTTAAATTAAGAAAAATTAAGAATCCGTTAAATGGCATTTATGTGTATTCGATTCGCCCATGGAAAACTTAAGTTAACTTAAAAATTTCAACGAAGCTTCGTCAAATTTTATCTGTCACTTAAGAAAACTTACGAATGCGAAATTTTCCGTCTAAACTTTAAAAAAATTAAAGCAAGGCGTCAAAAACATTGTTTCCCCCTTGTGCAAAAGTGGAAATTCTAAATTTATATTTCAAATTTCATATTCTCACTTAAGTTTTTTATTTTATTTTTAATTCGGCCACATTTGTGAAACTGAACCTAAAAAAAATGATTGAAGCACAAATTGATCCTACTAAAAACTAAAATGCTATTTCTATAGACATGCTATTTTCTAAAAGTTACACGAAATTCCCATGGAATACCCCTAAAATACAAATTACCCTAAAATAAAAATTATAAATACAAAAGTCGCTGTCATTTACTTAGGGAAGTTTTAATTTCTCTTTGGCTGAAATGTCAAAAAAAACTTTAAAAAAAATTGAATTACTTAAAATTCTTAATTTTTTTTTAGTTTATAACTTCTCACTGGGTGGCCCTTTAGACATAAAGTGCATGTTACTGCCCAGAGAATCTTTCAGAATCTTTTCGTTTAGTTCAGCTGTCACTTAAGCGGTTATACCCAGTTGCAAGGCCAAAAAAAGTCATTTTTTACGATTTTTTTCTGAAACGGGATTTGATTTGACAAATACAAGAAGTATCAATAAACGCAGCGGTAACTCTTAACTTTATTTAGGCATTTTTTATTTTTAAAAATATTAATTTACACTGCTCCTGTAGACGGTCTCCTGGAGGTCCTCAAAAAAAAGGTGTCTGGCGGTGAACAAGATATCTCCGGTTTGGATTATTTCAAATAAGAAAAACCAGAAGATTCCATTAGTGGATAGATAAATCTAGGTATTGATCGAAGGAATAGACGAAGTTTTGATTTTTGACAAAATGGCAACTCCGAAAAAAAATTGAGATTTTCGAACAACATTTTTTCGTTAGATTGTTTAAAAAAATTCGGAAATCTTACTCCTTCGATCAATACCTGAAAAATGTATATGAGAAGGCTGTGTTAAAATTTCAGACCGATCGGTTGAGCCGTTTTTGAGAAATCGTGCTCACCGACTTTGAAAACAACGTTTTGAGAAAAACACATTCAAACTTCCAAAAGATGTTTATATTTACATCGTAACATTTTTTTTTTCATGTGTGTACATCCAAGAATATTTGCCGATCGATTTGAAATTTTCAGAGAATGGGGTATTCTCTGTCAAATCGGCTACCCCCCCATGCACATTTCATTTTTTGAGGTAAATAAACTTTTTTGGGCTCAAAATTTTGCTTAGAATGTCTACTTTTTAATGCCGTATGGCGTTTTTATGGCGTTCTTGAATTTGCAAAATGGCGGACCATATCTGCTAAGCAAGTATTTAATTTTTAATAAAATTGATATAAAAACGTAATTTTAACTCTGTTAATTTACTCAAAAGTGTATCATAGATTTTTGGTATCATAGATTACCTACACATTTTTTATTATTTTTTTACAATTTCAAGATGGCGGATCCAAGATGGCCGACAAAATTGGCAAATTTTTCGATATTCATAAAGATTGTTTGAAACATGTCTTAGAAGGGTTTCGGGGTCGCTGATCACGAATTTGAGATCAGAATTTTAATATTCAAAATGGCGGACACAAGATGGTGGTTGAATATGGCCGAAAAAAACTAATTTTTCTACGTTCATAGAAATCAATAAAAATTCAGTCTAGGGGGTTTTAGGGGTCGGTAAACATTAATTTAGGGTCGGAATTTTAAAATTCAAGATGGCGGACACATGCCAATTTTTCAACTTTTATGAAAATCGATAAAAACATGATCTAGGGAGTTTTCGGGGTCGCTGATCACGAATCTGAGGTCAACATTTAAAAATACTCTCAAAAAAGTAGCAGATTCTCGATAAAAACTGTTATTTTTTAAAAAATGTCTAAAAATAACACTTTTTATTGAGAATCTGGTATTTTTTTGAGAGAATTTATAAATGTTGACCTAAAATTCGTAATCAGCGACCCCGAAAACCCCCTAGATCATGTTTATATCGATTTTCATAAAAGTTTAAAAATTGACATTTATGGCGGCCATCTTGTGTCCACCATCTTGAATCTTCAAATTCTGACCCTAAATTAATGACCGACCCCGAAAATCCCCTAGACCGAGTTTTTATTGATTTCTATGAACGTCGGAAAATTAGCTTTTTTTCGGCCATATTTAACCATCATCTTGAATATTAAAATTCTGACCTCAAATTCGTGATCAGCAACTCCGAAAATCTTTTAGGACATGTTTCTAACTATCTTTATGAACGTTGAAAAATTTGTCAATTTTGGCGGCCTTCTTGGAAGTGTAAAAAAATAATAAAAAATGTGTAATCTGTAATCTATGTATAACACCAGAAACACTTTTAAGTAAATTAACAGAGTTAAAATTACATTTTTATATCAATTTTATTAAAAATTAAAGACTTGCTTAGCAGATATAATCCGCCATTTTGAAAATCCAAGGACGCCATAAAAACGCCATACGGCATTAAAAAGAAGATAATCTAAGCAAAATTTTAAGCCCAAAAAAGTTTATTAATCTCAAAAAATGATATGTGCAGGGGGGGGGGGGCCGATTTGACAGAGAATGCCCCACATATGTACATTCCGAAAATGGAATAAACAAAACATCGATTTTTTGAAATTTCTAACTGGGTATAACCAAGGGTTTGAATAAATTCCGAAAGTACAAAATCCCGCGGATACATAATCCCGAGGATACAAAATCCCGAGGATACTAAATTCTGAAGATAGAAAATCTATAGAGTATAAAATCCCGAAAACCTGATTGATGCAAGGGTTGGCTACCTTATCTAGAAAAAATAAAACAGAAACGAAAAATCGCGAAAAAATATCCAGAAACAAAAAAATTCAGAAAAACAAAATCTAGAAAACTGAAATCCAGACACGCTAGTATCAGAGTGCGGACCAAATTAAAATTAAAATTTATAAAATGTCTCTCCAATTTTACTTTTCCCGTTAATTTCTTAATATTTGCGACAATGGAAATTACTTCGTCAACCTTGAAAAAGGAATCGTATTACTCATATCGCTTCTACTGATAGTTCTACCACAAATGTTTCAAGTTATTTTGTGGCTGGCTTAACTCGTTGTGTTAGTATGGCATCGATCCGATCGATGAATGTATTGGGGCGAATTGCGGATTTAATTCTTCGTCAACCTTGCAGACACACATCAAAGGAATTGTATCGCTCGTATCGCTTCTACTGAAAGATGTACAACAAATGTTTCATGTGATGTCAAAAATCTTAAAATTGATTTTTTTTTCATTTATTTGGAATTTTTTCTGGATTTTTTTCTGGATTGCTTTTTCGGTAATTTCATGTCTGTGAAGTTAGCCCGAAAATTATCCCGGAAAAGTGTGTTGGCAACACTAATATGTATATCGTGATACAACAATATCACGATACTTGTCATCCCAGAAAAAATATGTCTTGTCATGACATTATTTAGTGTCAGCCCGAAAAAAACTATCATGAAATTTTTACGTCAGACCCATAAAACTGTCATGACATTATTTATCCCGAAATAATATTTTTACAAGATATTAAATCATGAGTATTTTTATGTGTTTTCTAGACAACAGCTTCTCATTTTCAATACGAAAATGATTCAGCTATAGTCAAATGTAAGTTGTAATCCCCTGAAATGGTGCAAGAAACTATCTTAGAACAAGTATAAGGATCGTAGATCCCTCTAAGATCCCTAGAAGTCATACAAGATATCAATTAACGAGCACGGCTTGGTATAGGTTTTGTAAGCCATGGATACAACTTGCTTATGGCCAAAGTAAAAAAAATTCTATTAGGCAGATATAGTTCCTAGAAGTGCAACTTTCTTATGACCAAAGTAAAAAAATTCTATTAGGCATAAGGCATAAATATTCCCTTAGTTCCGAAAAAATTCCATTATTCCATTTATTTTTATGAATTTTGGCAAATGTCCACATGTAGAAAACGGATGTGATATCTTGTATGACTTCTATAGGGATTACAGCTGCCTTATGCCTAATAGAATTTTTTTTTACTTTGGCCATAAGCAAGTTGTATCCATGGCTTACAAAACCTATACAATGCCGTGCTCGTTAATTGATATCTTGTATGACTTTTAGGGATTATAGTAGTTATACTTTGTTTAACTTCAAAATAATTTATCAAATTAGTATTTATCAATAGTATTACCATATTTAACTATAATCGTTTTCTGGGATTTTTTTAGGGCTAATTTCACAGAGGTGGTAATTTCTAGATTTTTTTCGGGATTTTATTTTTCTAGATTTTTACTTTTCAACTATTCTGGATTTTAAATTTTCTGCATTTTATTCAGACAAATGTAGTGATCCCGCAATTTTCCCTTGATTTAAATATGTATACATAAGAAAAATCTAGGGGTCGTAACGATATCCCGCATTTCAAAATCCCTCCCAAAACTATCCCGCTTTTTAAAATCTCATATTTTTCATAATCCTTTGTACCCTTGGGATTATGCCTCCCCGGAATTTTATACCCTCGGGATTTCGTACGGGATGATGTCCCGCGGGATTTTGTCCCTCGGAAATATTTCACCAGCCTCAAAAATTGTTGTTATTTTGTGGGAATCATTATACATTTACCTGAAAAAAATCCAAAAATTTTAAAATCCAGAATAATTGAAAAGTAAAAAATCCAGAAAAATAAATTCCCGAAACAAATCTAGAAATTACTGGAAAAGTAATCCAGAAAAATCCAGCAAAATATTTTGTTTAATTACATTTTATCGAATAAAATATATCGTATATATCGAAAAAAATTCCAGCTATTTGCGGAAAATAGTACCACATCCTGGGAGACACAGCTTACCCGTTGATGAAGTTTTCGTTAACTCCTTTCAAAGACTATGGAAATATAATCTCAAGAAAAGTCTATATAAAACATGCCCAGACTAGGGTAAAAATTGAAAATACCTTTGGGTTGCTTAAGCAAAGATTTAGGCAGCTCATTCGTCTAGTTTTTTTCTCTGTTGTTCAAATGTGCAAATTTGTGATGTTGCGTTATACACAATTTGTGTATTGAGAATGGTGATTTATGGGATGAAAATGAACCGGAACTACAAGAAGAAATTGCTTCTGAAGCCACCTTGCTAACCACCAGAAACACCCAAATAATATTGACCCGATTTTGAAAAATTGAGACGAATGCAAAAAACTCTATATATTAACAACTTTAAATTGACGTTTCTATCGATACATCTAAATCTGCAACTGGACCCTGAGTCCCTTTTTATTTCATAGAAGTCAAGTATTGACTAAACTTTGTCCCAGCTATTTTTGGAAAAGGAATTGGCTGGAAATTTAGATGTGTTGCGCAGTCTTTGAAATTTATTAGATCATCAGGACAGAACACCTCTGCAAAATTGTAGATAATTTCTTGTTGTATTTTACTTTAGTCATTATCCTCATAAAACTAACTGGCGAAAAGAATTTTGTCAAAAGAACTAGGCACATTGTCAACTCCTGGAAGCAGGAATGACCTGGCGTGGAAAATCGCATAATAATTTTTGATATAGATGGAAGGTGTTTTAAAAAATATATCACTGCAAAGTCAGAAATATGGTTCTATGTAACTGTAAATGGAAAATTTGATTTTAGAAATTTTACGAAATTTTTCTTTGCTATAAACTCTGTCTTTACGAAAAAGTAAATAAGGTTTTTCAATTTAAGGTTGTAAAGTGGTAATTAGTTTTTAAATGTCCGATAATAAATAAAACAAAAAGTGACTAGACTAGACAATTTTATTTTCACGTTTTCCAATGGAAGTTAAAATGAGACAAACATTTTCTCTCACTCATCATGTTTACGTGTTTGACGAAAACAATTGAAGTAAAGACAAATAACATCATTGTATTATTTCTGTAGCATAAACCAATAAAGAAACTTTTAAAACAAATTTGGAAACGTGATGCTTGTCAGAAAAAAAATAACATTAAACTGTTGATTTTGAAGTTTAAGGTTATGTACAAGTTGTGTTTACTGTAACTTTACGAGGTATATTCAATATTGTAGAATCGATAAACAAAAATGTAGTTTTCATCACTTCCCAATTATTTGAAAGTTTTCGATCCCTTACACTTATAGATGTTTTCAAATTTGGAAATAACAAGTAGTTTCTAAATCTGGACCCTTCAAAGAAGTACTCACGCTGAGCAACTTGGGCATTTATGACTTTTTGTTTCATTCTAATAGTATTGCTCAGTTTTCTTAAGAGTTCTGCATATAGTACCAGCTTGTGATGATTATTTCTTGAACCATATAATAAATCACCAAAAGCCTGTCATCATTCTAAGTGTAATATAAAGAGAATCACTTAAATGTTAGTTTACGTGAAGGAATTACCGGTAATTCAAGTCAAATTAGAAATCCGGCTGCAAAATTCATTCAATTTAATGTATCAAGCTGTTTTGAAACATATATAGATTATAAGGAAGTTGCAGGAATCATTATTAAGATTATTGTCCAAATAAAATCCAGACGAATGAACTAAAATAATTTAAAAATGATAAGGAAATCGTAAAATACAATGTAAGAATTTGTTATTAAGAAATACGTAATAATTCAAAATAAGGAAATCATAAAAATCAATAAAAACGACCTACATAAATAAGATATAATAAAATAAAAAATTGTCGCAAATAAGTTTACGTAACATGTCTGGTAATAATGTAGTATAGTATATCAACGGAACAGGGAAATACAATGTAATGAAATTAATATAACATATTTTGACCCAAACGCAATAAAAGAAAAGACCTAAAAACATAAAATTAACCAATTTATGTTTACAATGTAGTAAAAAATAGTTTAATTATAAAATATTACAATTCAACAGAATTAGTAATTAAGTGTTGTTATTTTGTTGCTGTAAACACTCAATATTTTAGTATATAAGAACAAAAATTGTAACTCAAAAAAAGGATTAGTAATTCGTATTTCAAGCATAGCACTGTCTCTATCTACAATTAAATAAGAACACTGTAACTCTATTTAATTAAAAACATAAAACTCAAAACTACAAGTAAAATTTATTAAACTAATAAAAGTCAATTTTAAAGAATCACAAAATAAATATCTTTCAACCTGATCAATCAACTGTGAAGAGACCATAGCAGAACAAATTTAAGGCAAAAAAAAAAATTGTAAGTATAACTAACATCCAACCTACTAGCACACGGGCAAAGAGGTTTTTCGGCAGAACTAGTCAAAAGGAACGGAGCAGTATTGGTACCCGGTCAATAATTCGCCAGTTATGTTTTACGAAAAATCGTCAGTAGGCAATTAACACAAAACACTCTCTTGTATAATCGTTTCTATTCCTAACACATAGAAGCGATCTTACCATCTATAATTATCGACATAGGCAAAATACACAAATTCATTTAGGTAATAGCCCCCACCAGTGACCAGTGGCAAGCTCTAAGCGAATTGTGACAAATACATAGATTTTAGTTAGCTTAAACTTAGATTAGGGATAATAAGATATAATGTATGGAAACGTACATTAAAACAAAGGAACTGAAATAAATGCCTGATATGAACGCTAGAACTATCTTTGTTACTCTAGGTTTCTAATCAAACCTATTTTTAAAAGATAATATCCGATGCCTTAATCCAACTAATACCATTAGGCTTTTCTTTACCTTATTTCCTTTTCCTTGTCTCATGATCCATTCAGGAAGGGAACCAGCGGGGTTTATATCATATTCCATGCAGGGGTGAACTTTTTATTGGTTCCCAAAAAATGATGACTAGTTCATTTGCTAAACTAAAGCTAAAACACTTAAACTTTTGCAATTCTATAGTAATTTATTCGTCTACGCAAAAAGATCCTATAGACGTACGTTATCGATTTAGACGTTAAAAGCAAACTGCGAAAGAGTAGGAAGTACATTGAGCCCCAGAAAAGATTGCAAAAACTGAAACAAAAAAAAAACAATACCAGATCATAATCAAAAACTTGTAGGCCTCTTGCATGCAAGTGGAAATATTATAAAAACTAGATAACGTTGTTTGGATCTATTTCTCCAAGCTTTATTGAGTATCATTGGTTTAAATAACCGCAAGTATTCAAAAATGATTTGCTTTCAAAATGTTTGTTCCAACCACAACTAATAATAAAAAGTCTGGAAATAATCTGGAAAATTTGCCAATAATCTCAAAAATTTAACGGAACCGTAATAATCTTCAACAATATTCTCGAAATTTGAACGAATAATATCGGTACTAAGCAATCCATTATTGTTAAAACTTGCAAAATCTGGATTAATCCAGAATTATTTCGAGTATATCGTAAAATTTTAAATATCTTCAAAAAATATCTTCTATGTAACTCAACATCCTTCCTACGCACCAAAATGATACTTAATTGGGAATTTATTATTTTGGTTATTTTTAATTATCCCCGTTATTATGACAAAGACGCAAGAACATGTCCATAATGCTGTGTTTATGACATAGGAACATAGGAAGATAGGGAGTGTGACACGACCAACCAAATTATTTAAAATGTCACCAGCCCCGCCTACTAGCCTACTTTGATCAAAAGTAAGAAATTTTTCAACTAGAGCATGGAAGTAATAGGCGGGGCTTGTGATATTTTAAATAATTTAGTTGGTCGTGTCACACTCCCTATCTTCCTATATTCCTATGTTCATATGTCATAAACTCAGCATAAATACAGGATATGTACACTAGATTATTCCTTGATCAATTAAAATTCTGAAAAGTGGTATAATAATAGTGGAGAGCTCACGAGCTATAATGCGGTTGGTCATCACTGCTATAGAAATTAATTCATTCTATTAGAAAGCGCATTAATCAGGACAATAATAAAAATATATCTATACCTAGAGCTTTCAACGAATTGAGTTTAGCTAGAAGTTTCAAATATTTGTGACGAACAAACGGCAGCCTAAAATGAAAATATTTCACTTCAACTCACACACAATAAAATATGCTTTAAACAGCACCATCATTACCAAATTAATATGTTTTATTTGTAGCGTTTTTACTGCTAACAACCCATTTTCTTGTTTTGGAGAAACTTAATCTGTTTAGGTTGCCAGTTAAAGCAATTTTCTTGGTCACAAATACTTGTACCTTCTAGAAAAACTCTATTGTCCACAGTAAACTTAGTTTGTCGTTTGATTACTTAGTTACGAGATGCATTACGTCACGATACCTTTTGATAAAGTCCGTCTTGACCAAATCCATTTTCTACATAATCCACTTGTGACTTTTTGTGAAACTCGAAACAAATTGCTTGTGGCGTAAGTTCTGAAAAAGAGAATTTTAAATTTAAAAAACGATGGCAATGCAGAGAGTTCGAACATTTTCTTTTATATACCATAATTCTCAACTAAAACTAAAGAAGTATTTCACCATTTAACAATACCCGATTTTTATAAAAAACACAGATTTTAACAAATAAATTTTGTAAAGCTGGATAACGACCGACACCATTACGTTATACTAAGTTAATTTATTGCAAGATTAAATAACATCTACATACATATCTACCTAAAACCAAAACAGAGTTCTAACAAAAAAGTTTGTTTCACGGGCAGAAAGTTTAAAGACGGCACTGAATAAAACTCCGTACGAAACCGAATTACCAACACATAATCTCAAAGAGATTTCTCATTTTTGAGAGTTGACACACTTTGTATCGACTCTGCGGGAAAGAAAAGGGGGGAGGGGATGAATATTTTCTACTTTTGCTGGTAGATATATTAGGAGTATGACTCCATTATTTTTCTGATTTGCCAAATCGAAAATAATGAGTATGTCATTACAAATAGTATGTTGTCTATAAAAAAGCCGAAAACACATATGAAAAACAAATTTAAAAAGCCGAAGATTTTTTTTTTTTGCTTTATACTTCTGTTTCATCTCAAACACAATACGTGCCATCTCAAACAAAATTTCTCGATTGCTCACGCAAAGTACAACTGGGTAATCGCGTTTTCTTACAAATAGTACTTTGCAGATTGTGTTCTCGGGATTCATACAACAACTCAACTCTTAACTTTAGCCCAGCTCTATCCTCAAATCAACACAATCTGATAAACTACATGCATTTATGAAATCAACTCAGAACAAGTCAAGCTAACTTCCAACTCAAATCTTAACGCAATCCCCAAATAAATCCCCAAATAAAAGTTTAAAATCAACCACAACTCGACAAAAATTGCAGTCGTCAATTCAAACCCAAACTCAACGTCCTACTCAATCCCCGAAACAACATGTTCCGAAAAAATACGTGCGTACGTGAATTCAACTCATGCTAAATTCCAATTCAACCCACAACTCATCGATTACTTTGCTGCCAACTCAACTATAAGCAGCTAAACCGTATTGGCAACAATCGGGAGAAATTCCTTGTTCTATTATTTGCTAATGATGCTATGCATTCCGAGGTTTCTGCGTGTCCGGACTTCACTGGTTGTGAGAGCATCTACCACGTACCGATTCTGATAAATATTTTTCATTCCAATTGTATAAATAACTACATATGTCTCTAATGATTATTATTTTAATTTTAGAAAGACCGACTACACATCCGTGAATGAATTTCTTATCATTTCTGATTGGGACTTTTTACAACGCGGTGGAGATTTGAACTGTATGGTGTTGAGGATCAATGATCTTCTCAGGTGTGGTATCGAAAAATACGTTCCACGGGTGAAAAAAAAATAAAAACGGCCGTCGGGAGCCATGGTATAATAAACAGTTGTATAAACTACATGGTGTCAAATACTATCCTGATTTTTATAGACCTCGCACGGAATTTAAGAACCTAAACTGGTTCCTTTATAACAACTATATAGTGCAAATTGAGGAAGAGTTAACATCTAGTCCTAGGAGTTCTGGAATTTCATTAACAGTAAGAAAAAAGTGTCTGGCTTTCCGTCTACTATGTCGTACCAGAGCTCCGTCGATAGTCAGCCCTTGGACATCTGTAATCTGTTTGCTAATTTATAAACCTGTTTCTTCCCCCACTATCATGATACCAGCTTTCCCCAGCTTCGTTCAAGTTAAAGACTTCAAATTTACCGAGGAAGAAGTTCTGGATTGCTTGCTCCAGCTCGAGGTTGAAAAGGGATCGGTTTATGATGGTTTTCCGCCGATTCTGGTTAGGTGTTGTGCTGAGAGTTAAGTCCTCCCGATTACCTTCATCATTAATGAAAGCATCCGTCGCGGGGTTTTCCCCGATTCTTGGAAGATTTCTTATACTCATCCAATCTTCAAGGCGGGTAGAAGAAGTGATGTGAGTAATTACCATGGGATCGCCATTCTCTCCGCCTTACCCAAGCTATTTGAGTCTATGGTTCATAAAATCTTGCAATTCCATAGTAAGAAATTCATTTCTACGGCACAACATGGATTTTATTCCGGTAGGTCTACAGGAACCTAACTTGGTCTCATTTTGCGGTGATTTATTTTATAGATTAAATTTCAGGCAGCAGCTCGACGTTGTTTATACAGATTTTGCCAAGGCTTTTGACATGATTAACCACTCTATTCTTATTAGTAAGTTAGAGAGTTTAAATTGCCAGCTCATTCCTATTAAATGGTTGCGTTCCTACCTTTCTGATCATTGGCATCCAGTTAGATTCTTGGGTTCTTACTCCCAATTGTATTGTGTGCCATCTGGCGTGCCTCAAGGTAGTCACATTGGCCCATTACTGTTTTCATTGTTTATCAACAATGTTGTTCAATGATTTGAGTTTGCTAACTGTTTCCTCTTCGCAAGCGACATGAAAATGTTCACCCGGGTTGCTAGTATATCTGATGTGTAAAGTTGCAGTAGGACTTAAACAGATTTTGCAGTTGGTCGATCAACAATAGATTTTCTCTGAACGTAAGCAAATATAAGACTCTCCTTTAAGTAAATGTAAGACTCTTTCCTTTAATCCGCTCACATATTTTACACCAATATCAGCTGTACAATGTAGACGTTGACCGAGTTGAGTTCATTTCCCAGATATGTTAACACCATTATTTCAAAGTCGTATATTATGTTGGGCTTTATTAAACGAAACTGCAGGGATTTTAGAGACCCGATAACTTTGACATCACTGTATGTCTCCTTTGTTCGTTCTTCTTTGGAGAGCGCATCTCCAGTTTGGGCACCACCACTGCCATTCCGGGAGGATTGAGAGTGTTCAGAAATAATTTGTTATGCTCGAGCTCCGTTGTTTGCCGTTCATGCGTGCTGTGGAATATGTCCTCCCACCATATCAGTATCGATGTAATCTTCTGAAACTGCAAAGTCTAGACTGTCGCCGAGACGTAGCTTCGATTGTACCGAGTTACTTGCACGTCTAAAAATCTACGCTCCCGAACGTCGAATGCGTCAATGTGATTGGTTTTATTCATTGACCCGGTGCCAACTAACTATGGTCTGTTGGAGCCTATCCTGAGAACATCATAGATGTTCAATTCAGTATTTGAAATGATCATAATTGTTTGTACCGATTGTAACCACTGTATGTATCAAATAAATAAATAAAAAAATAAATCCGCAACTGAACACCTCACTAAACCTCAACTCAACCCAAAGGCAACTTTCAATTAAATCCTCAAATCAACTCGACTCGAAAAATTCATTCGTGCATGAACTCAACTCAAATCAACTCAAGCTAACTTCCGACTCAATCCCCTACTCAACCCCAAATAAATATCCAACTTGACCGGTGACTCCTACTCAACTCAATCCCAACTCAACTTCAACTCAGCCAAAAATCAAACTTAGTCCGACCTCAACTAAACCTTAACTCAACATGCAGCCCAGCTCTTAAATCAACCACGAACTTAACTTCCAAATCATCATGGTCTTAAAAACTACATGCGCACATGAACTCAACATAAGCTAACTTTAATTCAACCGGCAATTCAACACACAAAACAATTGCCCAGCTGAACTGCTCACTAAACCCTTACTCAACCCTAACTCAACTTCAACTCAACCCCACTCAACCCACAAATGGACCTCACCTCCGCTATAAAATCAACGCCCAACTCAATCCTCGGACCAACATAAATAAAAATTCCCCAACGCTCACGAAACCCTAATCCAACTCCAACCGAACCTCAATTCAACTCGCAAATTAAAGCCCACTCAACCGTAAACTCATCGCTAAATTCATTCCTCAAACCAACATATATAAAAAATTGGTTATCGTGGTAATATCACTATGTGTTTTTGAGTGACTTCGTATGGCAGATACTCGATCCTCTTGACATACAGCTTCCAATAGCTGTTCAATTCTACGCCTTGACCATAGAAACAGCTTGGTGAAAAAATTCAAATCAAACAAGCCATGTGTACAGACAGATATCGAGACAGACAAACGGACAGATATACTTTTTTCTTTTTCGAACTCGGAGACTTTCAAAACATCGAGGATCGTGGTTTTGGACCAACAAAATTTGTTTGAATTTAAATACTTTGTTCCTCTTGAACCGAATTTAACAACAAAGTCCAACGTCGTTAGATGATAACGTAACGGTTACAATGATGTCAGAAAAAAAAAAGAAAATCGATCCTCTAACTAGCCGAACCAACCCTAATTTATTAATGTGATATTCGAGTACTAATCAGGTACATTGAGTTAATATTAAAAATTTGCACGGCAACAATGCAATAGTGTATATCTACAATGCATTTCTAATTGCTTCAGACAGAAGTATGTATCCACATTTTAAAATAGAGGGACCAAACATTTTTAAGTAATTGATATTAAAATCCATTTTTAATATTATTTACTAATTATGTAAGTTAAATTATTTTATTTAACTTTAATACCTTACCTTTATTCGCATGCTGTTAAATTACGAAAAACGAAGATACACACTTTTGCATTGTTGCCATCGATATATTACAGTAATTAGCTAATCAATTTATGCTTACGTTATCTTAACAATATAGTTAATAGATCCTGTTGAAGACTGTAGAAGCAGTTAGTAATATAACTTTTAATAAAGTTTCTATATTCGATTTTGAAGCACCGTCAAAAACTGCCTTCAATTACTAATATGCAATCCCTATTACTAATATGCAATCATGTGTCAGCTATTGATTAACGGTTCCGTGATAAACAACCAAACCAAGTCCCATAAATATTCATTCCAATTTCGCCCTTACCAATCAATAGTATTTGAACCCATAGAGAGTTTATGATGTGATTCCGTTTCCATAGATTTAGAGGCTGTTCTGGCATAATATGAGTACTTTGGTTAGGTTATACGTTAAACCTATTTAGATGGAAATTATGCTCTTACAGTGGTTTGAACCGAAATTACTTTTCACGTGTTTTGGTTGTTTTCCGATTATTCGAATTTTCGCATACTTATTTCTAATTTTTAATTTCATATCAATAACTTTACAAAAAGATTTGATTATCGATAAAATGTGTAAATCCATTAAATTTGAATTGAATTGTTCAAATGTTTGGTATTACATACTTAAAATTTGCCGGTAAGCAAAAATTGAATTTCATAATTACTACACAATTTTATTTTAACCCATTTACAAATTAAGCAGCTAATCCTAGAAAATACCGAATTCTTTAATTTTGTTTAGGTTTTGTTGCCAATCGAAATCCCTCTTGATTTTAAAGTGGTACCTATTTTAATTTGTTTTAATTAATAAAATCAAATTACTATGGTGCAACATTTAAATATTATGTATTAATTATTGAAATTTACTAATTATAAAATCAAAACTTCAGATCGCGTTTAAAATGTTGGGTCAGGAACAATAACATTTTTTCTAATGTAATACTGAATATTGAGAAATAGTTTGCGTAATTTTTAATATTTTACGAATTTAAGTCGATAACTTCGAAGAAATTTTTGAAAATTTAATATATACGGCCGCCAAATAATTTACTTAAACAGTCTTAAACTGGAACTTAGAAATGTTTTGTTTTCATCGTCAAAGAATATTTTTGAAAGTGATAAATTTTGAATTGATCTCGGGTTAGTTATGTTACTAATACTGATAAAAAAAATGTTTTCTAGTTGTTAGAACCATACCTTTAAACTATTTATATAATTATTAGTATGTACGTAAAATCCATTTGCTATTAAATAAATATTTCTTAAAATAAATCCAACTTAATTAATTTTATGTCCGTAGTAGTATAATGTCAGGGTATCCCATTGGACGTAAGTGATTTCATTTTACTTAATATATTTTAAAACAGTTTAGTTATTATCGTTAATATAAATTTTCCAAAATTAAATTGTATTTTTGTAAAAAAAAAAATGTTAAACATTAAAAAATTTGGCAATATTATACAACTGATGCATCGTACGTTTTTGTTATTTTAGTGTACTAATTATTATTGTTTGAATTAATCTTATAAATCAGTCATATATAATTTCGTAATAGTTTAATTATAAAAAAGTTATAATACAAATATTTATTAATTATTTCATAAATCAACCCCATGTTACCTGCTGGACAATGCAAAACATTTCTTATATTACGACGCGTTGATACATCATGTTGCAATGGCTGCTCGAATAAATCTTGATGATCATCAAAATTGATGATATAATTTACATTGTGTTCGGTACAAATTATTAGCTAAGCCGAGACATAATATTCGCGTCGTTTTTGACATTTTTGATGTGCTATATAACATAGGGCAATACTGATTAGAATTGCTATGGTAATACCCATACCTATGCTAACCCACATAATTTCCTCGTTAATGCCAACATAAGATCGTCCTAGAAAATAAAAATACACCAACAAAAAACATAAAAATTATTAATTTCATTTTAATTAATTATTTTCAAGAGATAGAGATACTCGTAAATCATCTCTTGAGTATTTAATTTATTTACCACTATAGTAGTTATTCGAATAACCTACTTTCCCGGCAACACGACCGGCTGGCATTTTTGTTTTGCTTTTCTAGTAACACTACTTCCTTGTTTATATCGATAAATTATTGCACGTCTACAACGAAGTTTAATTAAAATATTTATACACTTGCTGTTCCCCAGTATATGCTTAAGTAATATTTAAAATAATCGGTTGATTATTATCTGCCCTATTTCACCATTTTCACCATCATAATTGTGTACTATATTTATGCTTTCCTCGAGTTTTTGTTGTATATGTTGTCGGCTGCCTTTTCTAAATTGAAAAACTTATTAACTTTTTTATCTTTGTTGGCTTTTGTGTGTGTTTTTTTATTTCTTCTGACAAATGTAGGAATTTTCCTTGTTTGTCTGAAAGTATATAGAAAGAAGAAATACAAAAATTATGAGATTATGTTGAGCTTTAGAAATATTTTGTATATACATTTTTTATGAACCGTTCTATACGGTAGTAAATAAATGAAAATAAAATTATGTTGGAATGTTACGTATGACTGAGTGTATGTCAAGGGAAACAAAAAAAAAACGATTCTAATTATGACAAAGATTATGTTTTTGGCTTCGTATTGTGTAGCGTACTAGACATTCTCTACTTGATCCGATTATAGAATTGGTTGTGGGAATTGTATTTTCCTCGTAGAATAATTTTAATAAATGTCGGTTTATTTTTGGTTTAAATATTTATTTATTAAAAGTGATTATTTCGAATTGGCGGCCCCTGAAATATGAAAAATTAAATCCAACCCTCGCAAACAATTTGATTTAGTAATAGTTTATTTACTGCCAAGTGTTTGGCCTTTCATATACATTTAAGAATAAGAACTCGTCTATCTGTGTAATTTTTTGGTATTAAATATTTCCATTTACGCTTTGAAATTTTGTACATATGTAGGTATGTACATCAGAATACCAAAGTATGAATGTGAGCATTTCATGAACAGTAATTGCAACTACTTTAACTGATTTGAAAGGTTTTATGGAAAAGTGGCACCATTTAAAATATCAGCTCATCAAACATTACCCGCCGGGTCCCTTATAAAATATATATTAAGGGACCCTGATGATGAGGCTTCGTTGTTTGTCGGTATGTCACAGAAACTGTATAAGAAAGCTACAATATATTTAAGTTGGTACATCAAAATTTCACTACCCGTAGCTCAAGGGATTTGTATCATCATTTTAAGGGTTTAAATAATAACAACAAGTAAACCGCTTTTTACCCACATTAAAACGAAGAATAAAATATTCGAAAACAAATTGGAAAGATTTTAGCTGCCTCATAGTTAAAATATTGGAAATATTAAATATACCACAAAAAAAAAATGTAAATAAGCTTTCATTTTCATTTTGCTGTCGGGGATTTTCACAATTTGTGCTATACTATGTATATACATACAAAGACATTTTTTTTGTGTGCCGAAATTAAATATTTATTGTATATATGTATCTTCAAACAAATAACTCTTATCTTAAATATTTAATTGATAATCGGCAAACTAGATAACAGTAAAATAAAATTCATTATCATCGATCTTAAGGTTCAGATGTTGAATTAACAATATCCATTTAATAGTGGCTTAAATACATTTGTTCCAAAAAGAGTTGGCGTACCACAAGAACTAATTACTCATCTTAATGTTTTGAACAATTAATATTTTTGAAAAACAAAATAAAAAAATGATGTAGTCGTCGACGGCCACTTCTGCAGAAGTCATCAATCGACATGCGTCCAATTGATGTACATAGAACCCAATGTAAATTTGAGCGGACGAAAGCGGCAGACTTAAAAATTAGATATATGATATAGGAAGGGCAGACGAATATCGAACGCTCGGAGAAATATTCAGGGACAGAAGTAGTAAACTGCAGTCTTTTGTATGTAACAAGATCAGGGAAAGCAGTCAACCAAGGAGAACTGAAAGAAACAGAATTAGGCTCTGACTCCTGATTGAGCCATAACGTATACCACTATCTTGACCCTGAAACTAGATTTTTTCGGTGTAATTATTAAGAATGACGTTGATTGAAGAAAGAGTGGCATTACGCTGAATATAGGAACAACCCTCCCGATTGGCACGAGGAAATCTCTCCCGTGGAGTTATACAATTAACTGACAGCTGCCAATTACGAGTGGCAAATAGAGAAAATACAGGGATACAGAGTAGGAAAGTATTAAGGCCAACGATTCTGAAAACTCACTTTCAACACCAAGTGCTCGGATGCATTTTATGAACGATAAATATGGTTGGTATGAATTTCGATATTTTCACATTTCGAAACTTTTGTGTGCAATGGGGATACTTCGAATTAATATTTAATTATTTAATTTAACAAAATTCATATTTTACGTTCAAACCAACCAAATAAATTAAAATAAGTATAATAAAACCTATTATTATTATCAAAATGTAAGTTTTTCCAATTGAATCATTTTCGCCCGAAGACTCCGGACCTGAGAGAAAGCAAAAGAGCAAAAGCTCCGGGCCAAGCTATGTAAATGTTTTGAATTATTTTTGCTTTAAGAAGGGAATATTACGGTGGACCAAGTTAAAGTTACACAAAGTTACACTTAGGTAAAATCTAAAAACTTATGGCAAGTACTCATTTTGGGTGTTTATGGAAAGCATGGGTTAGGTCAACAAAGCACCACCTTACAAGAATCGTTGTGGTCTATTTATCGCGACTTTTCAAGAACTTGCCTAAATTCAAGACCGCTAGCACTATTATCCAATGCCGTAGAGGACAATAGCCAGCCATGCTTGGGCCTGACATAACCATCTTCAACACAATTATAAAATGGAACCTCATAATTTAAATAACCCAGCAACTTTGGAAATAATGTTGCTTGGATTAACTATCTATACTCCAAAAGCTAACCAAATAGCTAACAGAAGAATCCAATGCTGAGAATTGGTACTAGTTAAAGATGAGCAACTTGCAACCCTTCAACCGGGATAGTAAGAGTGCGGAACTGCAACACTGTAAAGCGAAACATTACAAAAATTGGCCGCCTAAGCGAGCCAACAGAACACCCAAGTAAAGTACCCACAAAAAAAAGACAAGGACGGCAACAATAACAAACCGGAGGTGCGTCCGAAATGGCAAATGCTATTGTTTGCCATGTTTTTATGTGCATTTTTAACACATTGTTTGATATCAGTTTATCTTTTAATTCATTCAGAGTTCTTCAAGTTGAATTATTTTAATGATTTTATTGAGATTTAATTTAATCCGAAATGCGAATTTTCGCCCCGATTCTTGAGTCTATTAATGAAATGTTTGGTGATTGGAACTTTATGCTCAAAGGCAATGAGCAATTTCCAACTAAGTCGCTGGAACAACTTACAAGGCATCTATTTTGAAGAAATTGAAACAATACATCTTCTAGCATCAAGATGGAAACTTGTAGTATATTATAACTTGAGCAATTAAACTTGCCAAAGAAACAGACATCAAGAAGGCAAACAAAAATATGTGAAGTGATCTGCCAACAACTTAACAAATAAGCTACAAGTGACCATCAATATCGGCTAATTAAAAAATTCAACCAGATATAGAATTAATTTAAAAGAATAAAAAAAATGTCACTTAACCTATTAGAATTTATGTGACATGTCTAAATCATTTAGAACAAGAAAAATCATGTTCAAATTAAAAAATTAATCTTTATATAAAAATTAAGCAACTATTTAAGTTAACCCTCCACGATCGCGCTGGGACGATTTCGTTTCAAGCGAGATTTAATTTGGGAATTCCCGAAAAACGGAAAAGAGACAAAGCCCGGCTCCCATCTCTAAACAAAATTTGCACAAATATGGTCCTGCAAGCGCGGTCTGCCCGCTTCCCGCCAGTGAGTTCCTGAGCAACAGAGCCACAAAGTGCTTGATCGGACTAAAACGTCCCAGACCAACTGTATAAATAAGAGCCTCCACTTTTACTATGAATTTTTTACTAAGCTTAAAATAAGGTACATACAATTGTTTCTTTACTATGCAACTACATATATCGGGAAACGCTTATTTGCATTTAAAGTTCTAGTTTATTAGAAAGGTGAGCTTATGTGTTGTTTTTATGCGAAAATGTTCATGAAACTTGAAAAGTTTTTTCTTAGTGAAAATCATCATGAGGTATTTTTAAAATTTACAATATTGTTGTTTTTGTAATATACGTCATCAACATAACACCGAAATTTATAAACAATACAATAATCGTCTCTTTCATTGCCTCCATTCAAATTTGAATTCTAATATATTTCTATAGTTATTTTGAATTTGCAAAGCATGCTAGATTGTCTTGATTTTTTGTTTTTTTCGCACTCATTGTATGGATTTTATTTATTCTGTTTGGCTCTTTTTGATTTATTTTAGTTTTGATTGTTGGAAGTGTTGTCTCTTTTCTTAGCATTGGATTAATATTCGTTCAAATGATGACATCATTAAATTGAATTTTCTCTTTTTAATACATATTGTTGTTGTTGTAGAATGTTTTTTAATTTAATTCCCCTTAGTTTCTTTTGCTAATTGCTGGAATATAAGGAAATTTTAGAATCTTTGTTTTAAATGAGTAAGACATTGAGTTGTTTGTTAGCGATTTCAGAAAAAATTATTTAACTGAGTTTAAGTTTTAATTCATGCTTCATCGTCAATCGAAATCGTGTTTTTTCATAAAAACACTATTTAAGTAAATGAATTTTTAGTGTTTCTATATCCCTTATTTTAAGTTCATTTTTCACATGTCGGCTCTATTTACATCAAGATGGTTCTGGTAATATCAACCTTTAGGTGTAGTAGTCAGTACGAAAAACCATATAAAAAATATTTTATAATATTTAAAAAAAAATCACGATAAATTAAATTGTTTGACGTTTAGTTTCCATTTTTAATTATTTAGTCAATTCCTTGGGTTTGACTTAAAATTTACCGAAATCAAGTTAAACTCCAGGATTATTATCGCCATCTAACAGTTCACCGATGATCTTCATGAGGTACTATTTGCATTTATTCTATGCACTAGATTAACATCAATTTTCTTTAATTTGTAAACAGAAATATCTGACATTTAAAATGATAAAACTCTACCAACCGAATAAAATTTTTACATTAACTAGATTTACCGATCATGACAATTAAAATCAATTAGACACTATTTTCTTTCATTTTGCTGCTGTAACACAGATAATAGATGTCTGTATATGCAGATGTATACTATGTACATACACGTACTTCAACATTGCTTTCAGAAAAAACAAAAAAAATTGTTTAATCACCAAATTCACGGGTTTTGTAATATTCTCTTTTTAATTTTTGAACTTGAAATTTTACCAGCTGATAATGTTTGGTTCGTTCTATTCTGATTCTCTTTCGAGGAGAAGTTATAGGTCCTTCATTCAGACCTTCTTCATTTAAAGTTTCTTTTTCTTCGTTGATATCATCATAAAAGGTTCTACACTGAGAGAAAAGTCTGCTGATATCAAGCGGTATAGTCATGAAATTATGGATAAGACCTGATCGAATGCACACAAAAAAATAAAAGGTCACCACAACACCGAATCGGTGTTACATAGTGTCCCACCGATCGGATATTTATAATTTGAATCCAATCGGATATTATAATAAAAATGGCATAAAATACATTTGGGTAAAAACTTTTACACCGCATAAAACCCAAACAGGAACATTCATCTTTAGGAAAACACCTAGAGGTGCATTTTATTAAATCCAAAAGGAGTTTTTATAAAAATTTATCTTTTCGGATAGATAAAAATATTTATCCGTTGATGCGTATTTAATTTTATAAAATATATTCAGTTGGAGAAAAATAAAATACTTTTTCGGATAAAAAACCAATTAATACCGCACATTTTTTGAGTGTATGGTTTTTATCCCATTGGTATTTTTTAATTCGAAGATTGTAAGAGAATTGAATCTTCTCATCAGGCCGCTGCGACTAGACTGATGGTATCACAATTTAAATTCTATTATACAGAAGGAATATGCAGGTTGCTTTAGCGAATTTAACTAATACAGCCAAAATCTCTTACAATTTTACTTTTTCACGAAAACTCCAAACGGTGTAAATATTTACTCCGATAGAACGGAAATAATCTCTGGGAAGTACCTTTTAAAAAAATCCGCTGTTGACAACTTTTGCGTTTACTCCGAACGGTGCATAAGTATACTGTTCGATCCTTTTGGATATTTTAAAATTTGTACCCGATCTTGCGGAGTTAATATGGTACTATTGGATAAAAAATAAAGGTTTTTTCGGATAAAATACCATTCACACCGCAATATTTTTTTGTGTGTGTGCGCTAAGCGTAATTATTCTCAAATACAGCGTAATCCTGAAAAATGCGTCAATGAATTGTGATTTTTAATAATGTTGAATTTAAGAAGATTAATCATAGTTTAAACCAGAGATGGTCATGTGAATTACACCCAAGAGCGGGCATCAATTTTTTAAAAATTATATAAAAATGCAGTTATATTTTTTATAGCTCAATAAAAAATTATGCAAAAATGAATACACTGTTAAATGTTTGAATTATAAAATGTATAACGATTATTTTTGAAAATCTCTAACCAACTTATCGAAATCCTTAAGCTGATGTAAGATAGTGCTGATGTCACTGCCGGCTTATATCCCGGATTCGTCTCGTTACAGAGGCTCTTGTCAAAGGAATACTGTTAATCAGAATGTACATGTTGTTTGCAGTTTCTCCCACCTTTTAATATTTTGAGAAAAACATCCTTTATAAAAGCACCATCACATAGATACTGAAGGAACAGGCTGATTTGCATTAATCGAAAGTAGAAATTTATAGCCAGAAAATAAATTACTACGTTCTGTTCCCTGGATTGCTTGAAAATCGTTGGGGGATGAAGTTATGATGGTAAATGAAGAGGATCGAGACCAAAACGTACAAATTAAAAACTATGTATACTTCTTCAAATTGATTTTTATATAAAATCACGTTTTATACATAGGTTGTTACCGAACGGCAAACGAAACAAAAATAAATTCAAAATGATATACCCAAAATAGCAGTGTAGCTAACAATAAAAAATAAATCAAAAATTGAATTTATAACGGAACAATGAAATGGAATTTATTGTTTTTTAATATTCCTATTAATAATAAAGAGCGGAAATCCGCTCTTCTATTGTTTACAATTATTACAAATTATTTTTTCAAGAGCGTCTAGCCGCTCTAGAGCTTCTACGTGAGCATGTCTGGTTTAAACAAACGACGGTCCATTGTTCATGAATTGTATTCTTAAAAATTATAAATCTAAAGTTTAAAAATTATCAATATTTTTTTTTCTATAATCGTTATTTATGAATATGTTGCTTAATTTCAGAATATAATTTTCTATAATTAAGAGTAGTATGTTTCAAATAAGTAGTATTCTTTATCATTTTATTTCAATAGTACTTGTTTGAAAATTTCTATTCTTCATATTGTTTCTAATTATACTTGAATCAAGTATAGTTCATATTCATGTTGACAAAAAATAAGGCAATTTTAGTGGGTAATAGTTCATTTGAGAAAAAAACTAATACAATTTAAGACTATAATTCTCATAATGTGATTAAATTTTCCACAATTTTAACCAGTATACCTTCATTTGAGAAGAAACTAATATTAAAATAAGAATATAATTCTTATTTTGGGACTAAAATTCACCAAATTTGAAAAGATCTGGCTTCATTTGAGAAGAAAACCCTACTTAATTTAAGAATATAATTCACAATTTGAGATTAAAACTCACAAAATTTGTATTGGTAGGGTTTCATTTGAGAAGAAACCCGATGTTAATTTGAGACTATAATTCTCATTTTGGGACCAAAATTCATATAATGTGCATAGGTAATAGCTTCATTTGAGAAGAAAGTGGTTCTTAATTTAAGAATATAATCAGTTTTAGTTTTTTATCCAAATTGTCGATAATATGCTGAAAAAATAAACTACTTAGTAACAATAAAAAGACAATAAACACAAGACTTTATTAAGAATATAATCTTAAAGTAAATAAAATACATAATATACATTTAATTTTTTATTTTCTTTATTATCCATATCATAAAAGTATGTTTTTATATATATGTACATTTATATTACATAATTTATTAATAAACATTTTAATCATATACAATTTTATTTTGTTTAATTTTCCTTATATTTAATTGTTACAAAATTTTTTTTATATCTACTTTATGTCTAAAAAACAAAAATAATTGCATTATAATAAATGATATTTAGCATAAGGCATTCCTCGCTCTGTTTTGTGCAATGTTGATAATTTTAAGCGCACTTCATTTAAATCAAAATATTCGTATTCTATACTTTGTGCAATTATAGTCACTTGATTATTTTCAACTTAAATATGCCTTATTTTATATAATTATGTATCACAACTTTTATTTAAATAAAAAATATAATTATCAATTTTATATTCAATGTTCTTATATGATATATGAAAAACAGATACCATACTCTGGTATTTTACATATTGGTCTAGCTTACAATTATATTGAATTAGTTCATCAATTTTAATATGTTTATTAAGTTTAATAATCTTAAAACTATTTTTATATGTTTTTTCATTAAAATTGAGTAGATAAATTTTATATTGCATTTTTTTGCAATGGATTTTACCTAAGTCTTATCCTTGATCTATCGATGCAAAATTTCTTCCGCGTTGTTTACAAATTGAGGCCACTTAGACAAAAGCAGAGTACTTTTATCATGATGAAGGTTTTCAAAATCTATATCAACCTGAATTGAAAAAAAAATGTGTTAGTGTTATGTAGTATTTGAAAAGAATAATTTTCACTTACCAATCTAAATCCATCAGAGGATTTAAATAAGCTCCACTCATCAAAAAATTCACCAATTTATCTGTTGATGACCGTAAACTGTCCAGCTCATGCCGCCGTCCGTTAAAAGTACTTTTCCACTTTAACTTGACCACTTCATACGGCTCATCAAAAAGATTTAATGACTTCTTATTCAGAGAATAGCCTTCAGGAAGTGTTATTTCAATGCTTGTTTTACTTGTATCTGAAAAATGAATACAACTTTTTTCAATAAAATTTAATCTTAAACTCTTAGTACGACGAAATTTCGTAGAATTGCAATTTTAGTTTCTAACAAAAGTCAGACATTACCTAAAGATTTTGAGCTTCTTCTTCGTGTACAGCTTGTGAATATCCCTTTACTGCAAAGTTGACTGGCACAGTTTTTATATTTGTTATATAAAGACCTAGACGCGTTTCTTTCTGATTCGGTTGCTGGTTTGTAGTAATAATCCTATAATAAATATAGTAAAATACATAGCGTGTGCGATAGTGTTAGTAAAATCAATTTTAAGCTAATGCTCATAATTTCAGGCGGGATTAATAATTTTGCAATATGTTGCTATGCAAACAACACTCAAAAATAAAATGGAATCATTTCATTGGTTTGCGATAATTATTACGCTTGCAATTTTGACTTTGAAGGCCAATTAATTATAAAACTTACACTTTCTTCCGATGGGAAAGTGATAATAGGCCCGATTCTGCCTTCCAAAATTTTATGTTATGTTATGTTATTTTTGTTTTTTTAATACGAATTCATATAGGAAGCGGGGAAATAAAATAACATAACATGAATTTTATCGTTCCAGAATCGGGCCTAATAATACCTTGCGCAATTGTTTGGAAATTTTCAGCTTCCATACATATCACGACAGTAAAAAAATTCAACATTAAAATTCTTTTTTCACCAAATTTGCATAAATAATTTTATCTAATTGACACAGACACTTAAACTTAAAGATGTTTAATTATGTTTTCTTTAAAATTTTGTGGTCACGGCAGGTAAACGTCTTTATCGTTCAAAAGTTTATTTTATTAGCACAGAACTTAGTTCGTTCAAAACAGCAAATTATCAACACAATATTAAACGAATCTTCACTTTCACTTTTATGATTAGAGTTTTGTTTTATTTAACACTTGGAATTTAAAGTACTCGTTAAAAACTTTTTTTACTTAAAAAAATTTATAAAATCGCAATAGACACTAGTAGGCACATCCGTTTCGTAAACCATTTAAAGATAAACTGAAAAAATACACCAGGTAAAATGTAATATGGATTGTGACAATTTTAAAATTTCAAGTTCTATTATCTAGAATAGTATTCTTAAAATCATAAAATAAATTATTATGGAATTATGAATTTTATTCTTAAATTAAGCAGAGGACAATAAATCGATGCACAAATTGTGGATTTATTCTTATATTAAGATTAGTACGCATGAATAATGATTTATTTATTAAATTTATATATGTAATTTGTATACAACTATACTTACATTTAGAATACTATGCACAAATCGAGATTCGTATAATTCGAAGATAGATTATATAGAGATGTAATGTTGAACTTATTATACTTGAATTAAAAATAAAGTTCACGATATAATTTTAACTATGATTAAATAATACATTAATACGTTATGTATTTCATAATTTGCGTATTAAATATTTAATGTTTTTAAATGTTGAATATGTATTTTCATTTTTCTTAGCGAAGCAACACTCCGACACTCGCATAGCAGGTGGCAACTTATGGGATATTCCAGTAAATTATAGATTCTTTCATACAATTTTGGCCAACTTATCTGGTAATAAAAGAGAGATCAAATAATTCCGTCAAAAAATATGAAATGGGACAATTAATTCAGTTCAACGTGATATTATTTGTTTGAATAGAATTAATTACATATACGCATAAATTTATTCGTATTTCGTACTTCGAAAGGAAGTTTAATAAGAGATTTGAATTTTTTGGATGTCTTTTGTTTAATAAAATATTGAAAACCCAATTCAGTAAATTGATTAATTATTTCAGAGGCATTAATTCCTGAAGCAACTATTATTCTAACTTTACAAAATATCGCTAAACGTTGTATAAAAAAAAATGCACATGTTTTCGTAAAAATTACAGATTCTAGATGATTCATCAAACAGGTATCATAAAAAGTATTACTATACTGTACTAAACTTACGTAGGGTCATTAAAATGAGCATCAGGGATGGTTCAAAAAAATGTTTGTAATCCTCGCGCTCTAGGCAAAGTCTTTTAAAATATTCTTAAAGTGATAAAAATATTTAGATAAATATCGGACAATTTTTTTCACAAATAAAATATAGGACATATTTTGGTGAAGCACTCGGTTCAATGCGCGTTGAAATAGATTGAACCTCATTAAATAAATTCACTTCTTATAGATGTCTTTAGAGCCTTCATGAGTTAATGCTCTCTTAAGCTTAGTACACGATACATACAGGTGCTGTGTTGTTACTTGTTGTAGACTATGAATGTCAAAAATGAATCCAAAAACTAACTCGACATTTTGCATCTGCTCAAATCTATTATTAACGGAGATAGCAGTATCAAGGACTGCAAAGTAAAAAGGCACTTTAAATCTTTGCTGGGGGTCCTACATGAAATTATGTTGCCCTTCATATAAAAATTATTCTTTTTAAACGAATGCGAATTGGCTCTGGGTCAAATTCTGTTGGAAAGTCAATTTCTTTAGTAAGCTCAGAAGCATCTACTAACATACTGCCAAATCCAATATCGCTCCTGAAGTTCTCTAAAAACAATTTCATATTCTGTAATTGTTGGATATCAGAATGAACATTTAAGTTTTTTTCTTGGAGCATTTTCTCGTTACACGAGAAGTTTTTCACCGCGAGGTAAATTTGCTTTCTTTTTGAATTGACAGACCTTATATTGAACTAATAAAAAATATCATATATTACTGATATTATATTTTATTTGATAAAAAAAAATTCAGCGCCCTAGGCGGCCGCCTAGTTCGCCTATGGTAGAGCCACTCCTGATGGGCGTAGATTTCAAAAATACTCATTTTATATGCATACATCAAAAATGGGATACTTATGTATAACAAGATGTCATAAATATTTCGTTTTCATATAGGTACATACACACTTACCAAAATAAGCGAAAATAACTATTAAAATTAAAATGTATCGTAATGTATCTAATTATATATACGTGTAAAACAATATTTAAAAACATTGGTCATCTCATTAGATGGTGGTTTCGAACAGTGATTTATTGCTCTCAGATGCAATGCATAGATATTATACCGTTACATTCTTTTTCATTATAGTTCTGATTCTATGTACAATAAATAACATCTATATTTTTTCGATTGGAGATATATGTCATCTTTTTCGGTATTTCAATAATCGTGTATATTAATAAAAAGTGATGAACTTAAGATGTAACTATTGCATTCGGCATAATAATCATAATACATAAATGTACTTGTAACTAAAATATTCACAAATGGGTTAAATTCGAGAATAAATGCATTACAATTATGGATATAAGAAAATAATGTTTCAAGAAATCAATTTTCTCAATTTTGATTCCCATATTTTTGCTTGAATTGAGAATTATTACTGCACAATTCCATCAATTTTGTGAAAACTATAGTTTGATCTTATAATTCTAAAATCAATATCAATAATCCAAAAAAAGAGATCAAATTATTTGAATTAATCAGTTAACCATTATAATAAATTGAGTACATAAGTATCAATTTTTAAAAGCATGATTATGCAGAAAATTTCTCATTTCGATTAAAATTGTAATTATAATTCATGATATTGTGCGCTATATTCTTAAATTTTCATCAATTTAAAATTTATGCATTTGAGAATAACCTATTCTTAATATTAGAATACCATTTCTCTCAGTGTATAGTAGATCACAAGACTATCGTCATTACAAACAGAATCTGCAAGAACTGTTAAACCTCATCTTCTTCTCTATTACATTGTCGCTGCCATTTTTAAAGATTTAAGTCACCCAAATAAATATATGACGCCTTCCTGACTCCCGATATTTTCTAACGTCTCGGTATGAAGATTACAATAACAAAACAATAAAAAAAGTAAATTAAAATTTCAATAAACTAAAAAAATAGGATAACGTAAATATAAATATTGAAATACAAACTTTATGGCAATATAAACAATAAATGAAGGTTTAATTTTAGGGCTGAATTTTAATGTTTTTTATAGCAAACAGATAATGCAAACACAAATATTGATACCAATAAAGAAAAATAACAAAAACCAAGTTTTCTTGGCATCTCTCATACATACGTACGAAGTACAAATAAAAGGATGATTGCCAAAATATTTTATTTGAATTAAAAATCGACAAAAAACAATTTTAATGCGGCATTTTCGGTTACTATTGAATTCGCTAAAAAGTCGAGATTGTAGGATATACATACATACATACGAATGCGTATCGACAGAATAAATGGAATTTGGAGAAAACAACAAATATAATTTTCTTCCACGAAACTTTTCAAAGTTAATTCAAGACTCGTAAAATTATTGTTTCAAATAAATTTGATTAGAAAAGTTTAATTTGTGTATACCTGAAAATCCATAATGTGATGTTGCCAATCAAAGCAAGTAAAATAACAAATTTTATTTACGTTGAAGGGAAGTTGGCATATCGTTGGCAATAACAATTATGTTGCTATGTTTATATTGTTGGGTTGTTTTTACCAGTATTTACAAACATAAACAATCATACGTAATTAATTTTAGTTACAGAGAATTCAAGCAATGGTTTTATTTTAAACATTGATTTACCTTGGTGGCAGAAACTGAATCAATAATTCAGAACATTGAAAACGAACATCAACGCAAAATCGTCAGATTAGGAATATGGCACGCGTATACAATTTTTTGTCCAAAAATTGTATTTTAACTATGAAACAAAGGCACTTGTAAATATTATTGGTTGAAAGAAGGAATTTTTAAAAAAAATAATCCCGGTATAAGTGTGTTGAGTGCGGGTAAGGGAAACATGTCGATAATTATGTTGAAATAAGTATTAAGTAAAGGTACGACCCTTTCATATCAAAACTTAAATATAAGCCACCTTCGATTCATGAGTTTGATAAATTTTTCAAAGTCGCAGTCGTTATATTGTATTCCTAGATGTTCATCAACAAACTTTTTAAAGGTTGTAGGTATAGACTAAAAATTTTCTATTGGGTTTACGTCTGGGCATACGGGGGCCAGTCCAAGACATCGAAATTTTTTTCTGCGAGTTACCTTTTTACGTTTAAATGAAGAGGTAAAAAAAAGGATTTTAATAAATTTTTGTTGTTTATCTGAACGTTAATTTTATTATCTTCACTTCAAAATTAATATGTGGTAATACAAATTTCGCAGTATTCTGTGGAGTTGAAAGGACTTGCATCTGCTGTGATTTTGGAACTAAAGAACATACGACCGATTTCTTCTCCAGAAAAAACTCCCCACTCCTCAGGTTTACGGTGGGAGTCATAAAACACATCCGTACATTCATCCTCTCTCGAAGTTCTCTGCGTACGAGGATTTTACCATCTCCAACATGAATTTTTATGCATCGGGGAAAATCACTTTATTCCACATCCCTTGAGTCCAAGAAATACGCTCCTGGGCCCACAGCAAATTGTTTTTGACTGTTTTTGTTTGACTCGTAATGCGAACTCTGGCTTCTGGGCTGTTTCAAGTCGCTCGTAAGGCAGATCTAACCAGTCTTCTTCTCACTAAGCTAGATGAAGTTCGTTTACCCTTTGCTCGTTCAAGATCCCCTCTTTTGGCCTATCACGGTAGGCGTAAAAGTAAACTAACTGTTTGACCAAGGCTTTTGCCCAGCACTTGTGGAGATGTACCGTTGTAATAAAAGCAAAAGGCGGTTCAAAAAATATTAATACTAAAGATAGAAGTTGCATAAACCAATAAACCATAAACAAAAACAAAACAAAGTATTTACTTTTTTCCACTACTTTCACGTCTTTCAGTCCCACTTGGCTTACCGTTTAAGCATCTTACTGCGGCACAGGAAAATTCCAAGATTAAGATAAGTTCAATGAGGTCATGTATCGAAAGACTGTTTGCTTTATTAAAAGGATCATTTAGGAAACTAAAATATCTTAATATGTCGGACTACTTCAGAATAAACGAAACTATAACAGCAGGTTCCGTGTTACACAACTTTATTTTGTAAAATGAAAACAACGCTAGTTATGACTTAATCGAATATCTCGAATCGAACAAAGATGAAAGCGAGCATGAAATAAGCGATTCTGATATGCAAAATCCCCGAATAATAAAAGGATGAGTTATTAGGTTTATTTGGTAATTAGATAAACTCGCTAATGTAATTGTTTAAATAAAAACTTTCAATAATAGTTATTTATGGTACTAGTGAGCAAAACGAGATATTATCCATGAGGGATAAGTTTGTTTTGTTTTGTCCCACGAGGCGATAGCCGAGTGGGATATTATCCCGAGTGGATAATATCTCTTTTGTGTCTTCGCACTGTAGCATTGAATTTTGAAATACATTTTATCAAAGTGACCGTTCTTTAAATTTATGTGACGTATTTCTTTGACGTACATTACGAAATCTATGAATAATTTTCCAATGACTACTCAATATTTTGTTATACAAAAAAATACAATACAATAACATACAGGTTATACAATAACAATGGGTTATTTTATATTTTCTTTATTTGAAATCAGTCTAGTTATCGGGCTATTATACATCAAAATTGGATAAATCACATTTATTTTCATTTTGTGAGTACAAAAAATACAATCAAAAATTCAAAATTGTTATAATAAAAAATAATCATGCAATAGAATTCAAGTACCTTAAAAATCACTAAAATTAGTTACCATTTATAATTCAGTTAAAAATCAAATATCCTCCTCATTATCCATCAATAAAGAACTGCCAAGATGTATAATCTGTTGAAGTTCTATTCGTGAACGCGGGTATTTTTTCAATGTCCTTCAGCAATTAGTCCATCTTCGCCAGTTTTGGCATTTCATTTTTCAAATGTTGTTGACAATAGTCCTTCAACGCCCTTTTGCAATTGACAATATTTCCCAAAGGCGAAGGACTTTGGAAAACTTCCAAAACTTCATCACATAATTCGCCGCTTTCTTCATCGATCGATGAAATTGTATTGATGTTATTAATAGGTCTATTATCCGAGAAAATTTCGTTGAATGCAGATTTAATTCAAAATAAAATCATTAATTTGATTATTTTAATTTTAATCTTTTCAATTAATTATTTTAATTTAAAATAAATGAACCACCACTGTTTCTTTATGCAAAAATTGATTTCAGAATTGCTCGGATCGGATGAATCATTCTCTTGCTACAGCTATTTAAGCACATAAATCGCGCGAAATCAGAGGTTCGCGGCGAGGTTTGCTTCTCCGCCTGATGACGTCATTTCGATAATATTATGCGTTAGGGCATGAATCCTTAGGATCAACCATACATCATACATTTAAATTAAAGATAATACTTACAGACGATTAGTATTTGCTTACGAACAAAGGCAAAATTTCGTGTCAAATTTCTGAACATCCGGTGTAAGACGTTTTCACGTCAAAAATACATAAATTGGAAAAACAAAACTAAATTGCCTTGAGCACAATTGAACCCCGGACCTAATGCTGAAAACAGGTGAGGGGAAAAATGCTTGTGTTTAAATTAGAACACACTACTTTTAATGAAATGAAATACATGTATTCCGCATAATAGGCGTTCTTCCGCAAGTTGTCTCTATTTCTAAAAATACGCGCGGCAGCAGTGTTGATTGTTTATTTTCTAGCAGAGAAAATTAAAACCAGATGGCGAAATCTGTGGAACAATTTCCAAAAAGAATTAAAAAATTTGAAAAGTTGTACATCTCAGTAGAGTCAGTAGAGCTTCAACGCCTCTATAACCATGGAAATGGTTTAACTCTATGTCATTCTTGTTGGATGTGGACACCGCAAATGAAAAGTAAATACCGAAATTAGTTATTAAACACAATAAGTACATAATTTGATTACAAATTGTTTTATAGAACAATTGGAAATTATAGTCACAATCAAAGTCGCAATCAAAATATATTAAGGTCATATTCAAAAAATAATGATGAAATCGAACTCCAGTCGAATATTGGTTCAGACTCTTAATTTGATGAAGATTCGAGTGTTTGTTTTGATAAACGACTTAGAAATTTCTTTGTCTTCGCCGAGTACATCGGCTGCAACACCAAACAGGATAAATTTTGATTTAGATAACGACAGCAATAATTCATCGTCGTCATCACACATCTACAAAAAAAAAATTCAAAACGGATGCAATACTGGATGCGGCGAATATTGAGACGAAAGAGTTGATTCAAATAGCAAAAAATTCTTTTACGTGCCAGGAAGAAACCGAAAAGAATCAAGTGACTCTATTTTTTGAATCAATACCGAAGCAGGTAAATGATGCCTGCATCTTACCAACTGATTTTGGAAAAATCCAAATGGAAATAATTAAAATAATTAACAAAATATTATATGAAAAAACTTAAAAAAATTTTTATTTATAATGATACATTATTTAAATAATCTTTTAAATTTTCTCTGATAGAGAATGAATCTCTAGCAGCATTAAACCGTCTGAAATGCTTATACTGTGAATTAATTCATCTTCTACGTTGTAATGGTCAACAAAATGATTAGGAATGTAGTTTGCTGAATCGTGGAGTATGATGAAGTTATGTAAGACCAGAGTTGCTCGTACAATTTTCTCCATGTTTTATGGAAATAAATTTATCGAATTGGTTAACACTCGGAATTTTTAAGTTAAAATTCCAAAAGTATTCTCGATTTTAACTCTGGCATCTGATAGTTTCTTATTAAATGTTTCTCTGTCCGTCCTGGATATGGCCGCACCGATAAAATAACAGAGGAATTCCAAATTGATTTTGGTATGTTTATCTAGCCTTTTAAAATTTGGTCTCCAAACGCGCTGTTGTAAAATGCCACCACCACTCTGGCGCCAATATCGACGGCAGAAAATAAATAATTACTATCTCACGTAGCCAATAGGACGATACTGTGATACTTTTTGTAATTATAGTATAGGGAGCCAGCGTGTGGTGGGCATTTTATACGGAAGTCTTTTCCGTCGATTGCACCCACGACGTTAGGCATCCCCGTATTTTTATTAAATTTTTCGGTAATTTTTCCCCATTCATTCTCTGTTGGTGGCGACAAATAAATTTCACTAAGTTGCTCCCAAAAAACTTCACAAACTTCGAGAATAATCTCGCGTACGGTTGACAGACATACTCGGAACGACCAAATACCTAATTTTAAACAATTAATTAATTAATACGCTTGGATGTTATAAAAATGTGTATAGTACTTACAATAAAGTTAGAACTAGCCGACATTCTGGGTCAATCGCGTTTCATATAAAATTTTGCTTCTGCAATTTTCGTTTTAGCAAATTCTTTAATATATTAAATTCTTTAATACGAAATTGATCTTCGTCATTTTCTTTTATAATTAATAATATTTTAGAAAAAATCCATGCATATTTCGCTCATTTTCCGTGTAAATTTCTCGAGCCCAAATTGATCTATTTTTTGTTTTCTGCTGATTTTGGATAGTTTTAACCAACTTTTTGTATGATAAAAAACAGAGGTACAACAATATAATTTTATTCAAAAAATTGATTTAATTTCATTCAAAAAACTCCAATTTTATATTTTGACGGACGAATTTTTGCTTGACGGCCGGCAAAACTTAATATTGGGGATTTTTGAATGAAATCGAATCAATTTTAATAAAATTTGTAACGAATAAGGTAGAACTTATAGATTACAACTATTTGTTAATAATTTTCATATTGCAAAGTGAAGCAACTTAGCCGAAAATTGGGTTTGACGGTTTTAGATGCCGGGGCAGTGCCTTTTAAGCCTCTCTAGTCTAATATGTTACTACTAATACTAAGCCACAACCACATCCAACGTAAGAAAATTGATTTAATTTTTATTGTTTTTTTGTTCCAAACATAGCATGCTATGAAGCTTATGACAGGAAAAAATTTGTTTACCGAAAAATTCTCATGGCTTACTACAACTTATAATATACATTTTTTTAAATAATTTGTGGTATGGTTTGCATACATTTAAGCCTGTTTAGTATTACATTATCATATTTATTCGTCATATAAAATGATCAACATATTGCTATGATAGTGTAGTATATTTTGTTATAATCAAAAAAACTCCCGCTGGTCAATTTCAGTGGAACTGGTATCAAATGATCCCAAATTTATATTTTTTTAAAAAACGGTACAAATGTGTTATGGAATTATAGCGGGTCTTTTTCATTGCAAAATGTTAAAATGTGTCGAACTATTTTTATTTTTTTAATTTTCAAAAGCGGTTTATAAACATTAAAACTAGGTAGGTTTATTAAAATTTAGTTTGATTAATTTAGTAATAAGTATTTCCTCCCCGTGCCCTTATTACAGCTTCCATCCTTCTGGGTATACTAAGTAGAATGCTTTGTAACATTTCTTTCGGAATAAGTTTCCTCTTTTCTTGCGCTGCAACTCTCAGCTCTGCTATCGAATCTGGTGCGGGATTTTTAGATCTAATACGGCGTTTTAGAATGCCCCATACGTGTTCGATTAGATCCGAACTCATTGGTGGCCACTTAAGTGCACGAATGCCGATATCTTGGAAATATTGTCGAACCGTTGCAGCTATACGTGGACTGGAGCGTTATCATTCATTAACAAAAAACTGTCATAACCTATGAAGCCTCCATATGGCAAAACGTGATCGCCAAGAATGTTCCGAACATACCAGTCTGCATTCATCCTCAAACCCGTACGGCCCTCCCAACTGATTGTACCCCAAAACATTATTGAACCTCCACCAAAGCTTACAGTTTGCACCATGTTACACGGTGCGTAGAGTTCTTCAACTCTGCTGTATACAAGATTACGTCCATCTAAAAAAAAAACAGTGGCCCCTTGATCAGCCCCTTGTGGTGGGGAAGAAGCCGTAGAACTTTTACGGGCCGTTTTGGAGTTAGGTTCACTTCTTTTAAACTTCGTCTAACTGTTCTGGCACTAATATTCACGTGGCGCGCATTAAGTAACTCATTTTTCAGTTGAGTAGAAGTACACTTTCGATCTCGTAACGAATTCATTTTTAAAAATTGGTTGGGCACCTATTAATTACGTCCTTGTCCGGGCTTTCTTTTATACTTTACGGTCTCACGATATTGCTTAAATATTTGTGAAACCGGAGACTGGTTCATTCCTAATTTTCATTCGATTTGTACTTGAATACAATCTTCCTGATACAATATGACGACAAGTTCCTGTGTTTCACGAATATGTAAAATTGTTGATAAAACTTAAAAACGAACAGGCCCAATTGACACAAATTCAAAGCATACTAGCATACATAGAACCGTTTTTGCTCCATTTTTGGTTTAATATGACGGAAAATATTACTGGTAGTGTATACATATATAGCAAAATGATTTGTAGTATTTTTCTTATCGTATTTTTATATTAGAACAATATTATTACTTTTCTATGATATGTAGATATGTTAATGTAATACAAGCCTTAGGCAAATCATAAAAGCGTACCACGTATAAAGCGGAATATTTAATTTAAAGTAAAATATTTGGTCATTACATGAATACTAAAAAAATAATAATAAAAAATTAATAAAAAAATAAAATTGGATCAGAATCGAATACTTTGCCGCTCTAGTCCAGTGCGTTACCCCTACGCCCCAAACAATATAATATTTGACATTTAATTTGCATTGTTGAATTGTTCTATTATTGCAAAGCGTTCTACACTCACCCTAGCTAAATATATGTATATTAATAGCTAAAATGCCTATGGCTGAATGTATCACAAAAACATAATGATGGCAAAAATGACATTTAACCTATCAATGTGGTCATAAAAAAGTTTATCTATCAATTGCATTCAGAACTCAACATGTTGATTTTATAAAACATATTGCCAATAGTTGGCGGGCCTGAGAGCGCCCATTGTGTTGCGCAAAAATACATAATAAACGCTACGCCTCCTACAATGTTTTCTTAACGGATTTGAAGAAGACTATGAACAACCTACGATAAAACAATACCCTACTCAAGCTCTGGTTCCATGGTTTGGTTGTAGACGAAGTACAAGGCACGCAATCGCCAATATGTTTCGATAATGCATCGACGTTAATAACTAATGATTTCAGGGATACACTCGTGAAGTTTACCTCAAGTAGCACTAAATGATCTACATTTTCAATTAACAAAAGATTATAAATTGCAAAAAAAAATCGGGATTCCTTATAAGCATATCACATATGTTTAAATAAAGTACATTTACATAAATAATAAGCACCATTTTATTAATTAGCAAAAAATGTTAAGACGAAGAATAATTTATGAATTATAAAAAAGTTTAATTAAAAATATCTTATTCATTTTTTTGTACGTACTTCTTGCTCGTAGATTGTTGAATCTTTATAAATTATTCATATACTATGAAGTATTATCTTTATTTTTTGTTAGTTCATTTTTGGAACCATGTCTATTTACATAGAAACTGCATATGTTTTATGTACATATATTGTGTAAGAAATTAAAAATTTGCATTTTATAACGTTGAAAATGTAACTCGCGATTTTTGGTATTAAGTATTTTAATTTTTAGTTTTCATGGGAATACAACTATTTGCTAACTATTACTTACAGAGATAGCGTTAGCGAAAAACTGACAGAACATAGATGATGTATAGGAGACAAAAAAGTTTTAATACAAAATTTAGTTTACTCAATCAATTTAGATTCATGTAGTATAAGACCTGCGTAGCTGCGGTGAGTCTCTATAAATTAGAAAGGCGTGTTTAGATTTTAATTTAGTTCGTTACGAGCAAATTATTTAAAATTTAACATTCCCTAAAATTTCACTACTACTTGGGTAACGGCTGACATACTCTCGAACTGCCTGTTAGAGTAACCATAAATAAAATGAATATTCGCTCATTTTTGTAATCTAAAACTCGACATTATTATTAAAAACACTATGAAAAGAATCTGATACAGTACCTGGCAATGGAATTAGCGCCACCTTCTGATTTTGGTATTTTTTTTTCAAATTTATCAGAAACAATCCTAATAATATAATGGTGTTTTTATAGGAATAGTTGGTATTTACATTCCAATCAAAAAATATTTCAAATTTTAATTCTAGGAAAAATTATAGTTAATTTAGTTTTTAACCAAATTATTTGTGCACGGAAATGTTTTTGTGCAATATGGAAACAAAACGTTCATCCATCGATGTACTCCTAGTTTTTATTTTTATTATTTGATCGCGCTTTTGTTTGTGCGTTAGATACAGATTTATTTTAACTAACTCAAAAGGATTTACTCAGTAGCTGGATGACCTCTATGTTAACATAGTGAAAGAACTGTTATTTATTACTCCTAGCAAATTTTTTCATTTCGGTTTTGATGGGTCTTTGGGGATGTTGGTATTTCTGACAAACCACGATGTGTTGACGATGTTTTTTAGCACTTTATTTTGGATGCGTTGGATAATATCCATGTTGCTCTGCTTGGTACATCCCCACAGCTGTATACTATAAGTCCAAACAGGCTTCAATATTTGCTTATAAAGCAGAAGCTTATTAGGGATTGATAGATGAGAGTTTCTTCCCAGTAACCAATCCATTTTATTCTATTTTAATACCAACTCGTCTCTTTGCGTTTTAACCTGAGCTTTCCAGCGAAGCTTTGCATCTAATGTCTTACTAAGATATTTGGCAGTGTTTGCATGTGGTATATACTGGTTTATGTACTAATCTCTTGCTCGTAAAGTTGACATGTACAGATTTATGGCGGTTTGTAATTTACTGTTGTATCTGAGTTATTGTCACCTACTGCCAGGGCCGGCTTTACCCACTAAGCAGATTATGCCTCGCATAGGGGCGCTGACAATTGTCACGCTTCCTAACAAATTCTACTACTAAAAAAATATTTTTCATTAGAAATTTTGAATTTCAACTCAACTCGATTACACTAGTTTCATCGAGTTTAAAATAGCTCTGTTTCTATGAACTCCAACTCGTTTTCAAACTACATCGAAACATGATAATAGTAATAGTTTCAATACTCGTCGTGCGAGAACAGTAAACACACCAAAAAATACGAAAAAGCTCTCCTCTCAAAACTCCGAGATTAGTGGTTATAATACTAATCATTTTTCAAAATCGAAACCGAAATATAAATGAGGAAATCAAGGACTTAAATAAGTAATTAACGTACATTAAACAAATGCGAACGGATGAACGTTTCAATCGTGTTCCAGAAACTGCAAAAGAATTAGCAACTGATTTAGAATTAATCCTCAGCTTATAGATAATGCTCTGCAAAGACGTAGAAAAAGGCTTTTTGATTACGAATGCTACGACGAAACTCACACTGCTCCACAATATACATTTAAAATTTCGTTTGGCTACTGTACTTAATTCGTTAGATGAAAGATTTGAGGTCATAAATGCTCAATATACAATATTTTTCAGGTTTGAACCGGTTGAAGGATTTTGTAAATCGAATGATAAGGAACTAAAAGCACATTGTGACGCGTTAGATAATATGTTAACCGATAGCGATGACAAAGATATTTTTGCGGTAGAACTATTTAGCAAATTAAAGATTTGTAGAAAATTGTAGAATTCCAAAGAATTAAGCTTGATTTTAAAAAACATGAGAGGATTTTACATAAGGAACTATTAAAAATTAGATTTAGCTGTGAAAACTCAGGAACTAAATATTTTAGCTGGACACATGAGTGGAGCAGAACAGTTTCCGAAATGACTAAACTAAAGTTAAAGCTAAACATTTTTTAACTTACGACTATTCTAAATTTGTCAAAATTGATTTTTAATTGTTTTCCTAATTTGACCGCCAACCCGACCCGAATTTGGTTCGTGTTTAATTTTTGTGTCAAATTATTTTTACTAATTAAAACCAAACTTGGATTTAATATATTATTAAATATAAATATAATTTTAATATATTTAATATATCAGGTTGTTTCAACTACCAATTTCCAACATAATCAACCAATTTGAAAGCTTTGGCCCCTTAGCAATTTTATATTCAAAATTTGAAATTTTATTTATGACGAGTTTTCCAAAAAAAAAAACGGAACATGCCATAATATAGAAAAAGATAGCTAATTCCAAAAATTTACCAACATTTCGGTAATCAACCGTTTTACCGAAAATCGGTATTGGATTCCCTAAAAAAAACTCAGCATTAGAATCCCGAAATTTTTGATTTGGAATTCTCAACACTAACCTGATATACAATTTAACCAAATTTAAATTGTTGAAGCCAAATTTGACAAGATAACATTCGAAATTTCAAATTAAATTAAACTACGAGTAATTTTTTTAAAATTGTAGGTACATTTTCAATATCCAATTTCTCAAATTTCCATAGACCTAAGTTCCTATAGTTTTAGTTCAAATTTAGCTCCAAAATTTCCGAGAATTTACTTCGGATATCGACCTCTGATTTAAAAATGTCGTTACTTCATAAAATGATTCAATTTTAACCATGATTTTTTTGTCCCGCAGATCAAGGGTTGCGATCTAAAATTGCTGTTCATGTTTATTGTAGAATAAGAACTTACATATCAAAATCCCCGTGATTGTGGAATTGATATACTCATCACATACCTTACAAAAACCATTAATAGCCCAGAAAACAGCAGCGGTCATTGATAATAGGCAGATTCAGAAATTTGTGTGCGATGCGTGCGATTATGCGGTTTATATCTATAATATTAACAGTTCCTCGACTCCCTACTGGGCTGAGTTTGGGAAACACTGCCCTAGAGAATATATTTGTAAACGTAACGATTGCTTTACGGATACGTTTAAGTCTCTTAGTTTTCGGAGCAAGTAGTGAATGATTATATTCAAAACTGAAAATAATCAACAACTACTTGAGATCAAGTATATCTCAGGAAAGGTTGGTTGGATTATCGAGTACCTATAGCAATTGAAAAAGAAATCGGGGACAAAATCTATTTAAGTCAAATGATTGATAAATTTAAAGGAAAGAAAAGCTAAATTGTTGTACCTGAATTATAAAAAGGGCGCCTAAAAAGAAATTGCATAGGGCGCAAAGTGTTCTAGAGCCGGCACTGCCTACTGCCACGATAGCTGTGTCATCAGCAAAAGTGGCTTGTTGCTTTGTAGGATTTGAAACATCTCGGGTGTATAGTAAATACATAAGTGGCCCAAATACACTTTCTTGTGGAACTCCTGCTCCTAAAGGTCAGAATATTCATCTTCTTGCTTAAGCCTGAAATTTCTTTCCGTTATACATATATGATTCTAGTATTATGCTGTACTATTTAGGTAGTATTAATTTGAGTTTGTAGATTAAACCTTCGTGCCAAACCTTGTCAAAGGCCTGCGCTTCATCAAGGAATACTGCGGAACTAACTTTTTTCTCTTCTAATGTCTTCTCAATAATATTAGTCATTCTTTGCACTTGAACAATAGTTGAGTGCTCACTGCGAAAACCAAATTGGTGATTCGGAATTAGGATATTTTTTTTCAATTATTAGTTTGAGCCTTTTTAATAGTAACTTTTCAAAGAGTTTAGACATTATCGGCAGCAACGATATAGGCCTATATGATGTTATAAGATGTAGTAGTTTTCCTGGTTTGGGAATCATGATACCCTCAGCCTCTTTCTAGAGTTGTGGCACATATTTTAACCTGAATGCAGCGTTTATTAGGTCAAACCCGGGTGTTTTCTTTAAGTTTAAATTGTTATTAATTTCGTTTGCTACTTCAATAGGCGATGTAGGTGTGACATCTTCGAGAACTTGTATTATGTTTTCATCCAATGTTTCTCGTAATTGGCATTGATGAGGTTGAAATATATTTTCAAGATGATTAGCAAAACCTTCAGCTTTTTATTTATTTTTCCTTCCCTATGTTCCATCCATTTTCCTGATAGGATGAATCGGCATTATTGGCCTTTTCCGAGTTTTAGTTGCTTTCCAGAGCGAATAATCCGTATTACTGCCATTCGTCAAATTACTTAAGTAGAAATTAACTGACTCATTTTTTAATTTTTTAATTTCTCTTGTTAATTGTTGAGCAAGATTGTTTAGTCTTTTTTTGTTTTGTGGAGCTCTAGTTAGGTGCCACCTTTTTCTGGATTTGCGTTTATCCCTGATTGTTGAATATCTATAATGAACTTTTTTACTTCTATGTCCAGTTGATCCATAGTTTTTAAAGGAACTTTCAAAAGTATTCTTTGTTCAAGGTGTACTTTGAAACTTTCCCAGTCTGTATATTTGTTGGTTAATACTGGATTATTAAATTTTTTGGATGATTTACTCACTTAGAGTTAGGACTATTGGAGAATGAGCTGAGCTCATATCTTATAGCTTTCCTCAACTTTCATAAAATTATTAGAAATATTTTTGGTTATACAAAAATCGATCAGGTCAGGTATTTTTCCTGGGTTGGTTGGCCAATATGTTGGTTTTCCTGTAGAAATGGATTCACATCCATTTTCTTTAATGGCAATCAGTAATTATTTTCCTTTATTTGTTGTTGTGAGTATACTTCGCATTGAATTCACCCCCTATTATGACCCTTTTTCACAGACGCTTGAAGAACTCTGAGTATTGTTTGTTTTTAATAGAATGTCTTGGCGGATGTATAATCCTTCCACAACAACAGGAAAGTTGTTGGTTTTTATATAAATCACTGTGGCCTGAATTTATTCTTTTTCATACATTGCTTCTTTAAAATATTGGATATTTTGCTTTATGATGACTGCACTTCCTCCTCTGGCTGAATTATCTGGATGAATAGTGTGATATACGCAATAGCCTTTAAATGTTATGTAGGATTGCTTAGTAAAATGTGTTTCCGAAATAAGACACAAATCTATATTCTCAATGTCGAAGACTGCCTGTAGTTCTAGCTGATGCCGGAGCAAACCATTGGCATTCCATGACATGATTTTTATTGTACTGTTCATCTCTGTGCGGATTTGGATTTAGCTCCCAATGCTCGGTCTTCAAATTTTTGTAGCCTCTCATCAAATTTTGTTAATTTCATGAAAATATCTTGTAATGTTTGACTGATTTGTATACATCTATCGATTTTTTCTGGAGTTTATTGACTACGCCTATCGTTGCTTCGACATATGTAACATCTTCAGTTCTTAGTTGGCGACTAAATGGTTCTCCATTGTCTTGTTTTGTCTGCCTCTCGTATCGATTTGCCTGACCAGACATTTGAGTTTTATTCATCTTTTGGGTTTAAATTTTCTGAATTTCCTTTGCAACAATACATCCTCGATAATTAGCAGGATGACCTTGTCCACAGTATACACACTTTAGATGAACTTGCAGATTGTCACATTCTCCAGTTAGGTGGTGTTCGGCACATTTAAGACACCTTGGAAGTTTCCCACAATATTTTTATGTATGTCATATGCTTGACATCTTTTGCATTGCGAAATTAGTTTAGACTTTCTAAGTGATTCAATTACCACTTTGCAACTCGATAAACTAGTGATCTTATAAATTTTAGTTATATTTTCGTCACAGCTGAATGTCAGCACAAACATATCTAGCTTCTTTTTATTTCTCCAGCTAATTTTGTTCATTAAGCTGATTATTTAAAATTGTTTTGATGATAATTCATCTTCGATTCGTTCTGACTACATCTATGATGTAAGTTCCTTGCCATGACTCTGATTGGCCTTTCTTGTTAATTTTCATACGTCTGAAAGATAAATGAGCCTTCTCTCAAAGTTTTTACTACGTTTCTATATGCATCTCCGCTATTTACGTTGACGCTTATTTTATTTTGTTTCTCGCCTTGACGCTCGCCTTAATTGTATCATCGAACTCGTGATAATTTTTAACATCATCTACTATGATAGGTGGTGGGGGAGGTATTTTTGTATCTTTTTTGACGTTTGTCTCAACCTTTTGAGGCTGAATATTTTGATCCAATGTTTGAGGTTTTTGTGGTGGTGACGGTGTATTATTTAATCTTCTCCTTTTATTTTTCCTAGACTTAGCACGAATCCATCCTGTTTCTTTAGCTAATTCTTCCTCATCGGTTTGATCAGTATTCAACGTTTTGATTAACATTAGAATTGATGTTTTGGTTCTGTATCATAGGTGATTCGGTTTGACATGTACCATTGTAAATTAAATTTGGTATTCTGGTTCTGCTTCATTGATGGCTTAGCTTGGGTTTCATGCTGCGTTAATTGCATCATTTCTATTTTTAGTTCGTCAATTTGTTGTTGTAAATTGAGAATAATAATGCTTTGCTGATTTTTCTCATCGCATAAACTTTTTGCTATTGTTGGTATAAAATTCGCTCTTTTTCTGAAGCACAACTTTTAAGAACAAATGTTTCACTATAATTATATGAGATTGTTATACCTGCTAGTTGGGGTGCCGCTGTTGCGCCCATATTATTTTTGAATTGCTCCATGTTAAGATTTTCAGATGAAAAATTAAAAGTTTTATCAGGAGATCTAGCAACCTTTTCTCGCCTTTGAAACGGGTTGCTTATTATTTCCATATTCTTGTTATTTTGTGTATGCAAGGATCGGCCCTCCCCAGAAACCCTAGAGCCAGTCTCCATTGGTGGACCATCTCGGGTATTTCTTCCTTCTATTTTGTACATTGCATATTGAATATTTATAGTGTAATCCACTCGCCTCTACTAGTATTCGGCCGATTTAAAAAAAAAACGTTGCCTGAGTATTGCCACATGGCGTTATACTAGACACATTGGGTGGTCTCTACATAGTTGCACGGTTAGAAACTTATCCCACTTAATTTTCTTGGCACTCTGCAAAACATTTTTGGTCTTGCTAGATTGTGGATATTTTTCACTTTAATTAAAACCGCTGCAAGACTAAATCGAATCCCTGCCCTGGCCGAGAGCACACGTTAAATTCAAGATATTTCAATAATTTCATGGAAATGACTCTTCTTATCCACTGGAGGATTATTGTGCTGAAGAGCAAATGGAGGAACGACTAGTTTACCATCAACCAGGATGTTACCTCATTCTATTGATAGATACATAAAAGTTGGAGGTTTTAATAGCAAATTCAATTTCAAGTATTTATCACTTGAGAAGAATTCAAAATAGTTTAAAATTGTTTTATCGATTTTTTGTTAGAAAAAACTTTTAAATCGTCTTTACACTACCTTTCGCTGTGCTGCTACCCCCATGCATACCGCTTTTTAAATCGTAATAAAGCCAACAACACCTTCTTAGAAACTTAGTCGTATTGAGAATAAAATTTAGAAAAATTATGTGCAAAACTACTTCAATACAAGTTACTTAAACAACTTAAGGCAAGAGCTAAAAAATAAATTTCTATCGAAAATTCCCACAGACCAAACAAAAAACCATTTTTCAACTATTATACACTTTTATATTACAAAAGTTTTCTAATGAAGCTATCGTATCATTTGGTGTTTTGCGATAGAATAGAAACTTTCGCATTTTCACCTCTCTGTTGTAACCCATAAACGAGAAAATTGTTCTCATTGGCTACTCTATTTGTATTCTGTTTCAAAGTAATTACAACTATTTTTTTATTTTTTTATCGAAAAGTCCATTGAGTGTAGATAATGTATGTACGAGTATTTTTGTTTATATTGGTACAGTATAATTTATTATACGTACATTAGTGGAAAAGTAGTGAAGTTGAAAGGCGCAATTACGTTGAATATAATTCTAATCGAAATTTTAAAAACGGGTCAATTGGCCCGGTTCATGGTAGGTTTAGTGAAGTTTTATTATGTAGATATAAGAATCTGATACAAGGGCCAAATATACGAAAGCAACTGATCGAAAAAAATATTGAATAAACACAAATCAATTTCTACGTTTTAATTCTTTTGAGTGCTCTAAAATTGATAGATAGGGTTTTATAGAAATACAGTTATCACAGTTTATTTGGCCCATATTAGAGAAACGATATATTTTTAAAGTAAAATAGCAGGAAAGTTAGGTGGAAAATCAAAGAAAGTCATCGTGATTAGTTAGATAACACTTTAATTATTTTTTTTAAATATAAGGTTTGGGTCAATAAAATTGCTAATTCTCTAGAAAACGTACACTTATGCTCAATTTTAAATACATAAATAAATATTTCAGTATGCAACCGAATATAAAATATGACGCAGAAAACCGACAACAAATATTAACATACAAATAATTACAAACAATGAAAATTAAGATGAACTCGAAAAAGCATTACGATATTAAGAAACCAAATTAACATGGCGGCTCGAATTTTCTATCGCTAAGTGAGACAAGAGCCTATAGATTTATTATTTATAACAAAAATGATAGGCTTAATCATTTTTGTTATAAATAATAAATTCTTCTTTTTTATCCAGAAATTGGATATGTATTATAAATGAAATTTGTGTTTTTTAATCAAAAACAAAACCCCAAAAAATTAAAAACCCAATATTTCAAACCAATGAAGAACTGATTTCTAAGAACTGAATATTAAAATATTGTAATTTCGGCAGAGAGATGAGAAATATCAAAAATAAAAATTAAATTAAATTTTGTGGTGGCTTATGAAATGCTACAGAAAATTGATGAAATTTTCAGGAAGAGTGAAAGAAATATTCTTGCGTTCAATTACAGATAAGAAAAATTGAATATCTTCAAGAAAATCTCAAGCCCTTACTGAAGATCAGAGGTTTGAAAGCATAAATAAAATTAAAATAGAGGTGGTAGACATCACAAGGCTGTTTTAAGAATGGAGCCGAAATCTACATTAAATAAAAAACTCAATATTGTCACAAAGTCTAGAAATATGTACATTTGCTGAAAAATTACGGGTACAATATCTTCCAGATATTTTAATTTAAATGGGGCCAACGTTGTTATCGGATATTCAGTGGAGAGTGTTTTGCCTGTCGATAGTAGTTGTATCTCATCTGGAAGCATTGCACCTTGTGCCCATATTAATATCTTGTTTACCACGTCTTATATTTCTTCTGTTGTAACGAACCCGCGTCTGCTTTCTGTTTCACGCTTGTGGGTTGCATTATGTATAAATCTTAGGCAATATACAAATACTCGTTTCAATTTAGGCCACGCTGATATTCTGTTTGTTAGAATTTCGAACACGGACTCTACCTTGATGTGTTGAAACACGACTTCCTTTTTGGTTTAGCTTCCTTAATCCTTCTGTACTATAGAACTACTATTATTGTTTAATTTTATCTTTGGCCAGTGATCTATATGTACTTTTTTTCAACCAGGTCGGTCCTTGCCACCATAGATCATATAACTAGTTAGCTCAGTTGGAGACACACTTCGGGTGGCACAATCTGCAGGGTTATTCTTAGATGGAACGTGATTCCAATTTTCCCGTGCAATAGTAGCTAATATATCTGAAGATCTATTTGCTACAAATACCTTCCACTTACTTGGATGTAAGCCAAGCTTGGATGTGAGCCACGCTCAGACCACCACCGAATCTATTCACGCGTAAAATTGCATTGACTTATAAGCATCTATAAGTTTTAATTTCGTTAGTAGTTTTATTAGTAGATGAGCTCCACATAACTCTAATCTTGGCAGAGGCCCCGTTCTTACTGGCGACACCTTTGTTTTGGCAGTTACTAAACGAATTTCAATTTCACCTTTATTTTTTGGTACGACAATAGATTGCCGCTGCGTAAGCTGATTCGCTGGCATCGCAAAAACAATGGATTTCTGTGTGTTGATTGTGAATTGCTATGTATCATGGAATTTGTATCCCTTGGAGGTTTGACCATTCGACTTTTATTTTTCTCCAAACTGTAAGTATATCATAAGGCAATATGTTATCCCAGTCAAGCTGTAATAGCCACAGCTGCTGAAACAGGGTTTTCATTACAATTATTGCTGGAGGAAGCCAGCCCAGAGGGTCGAAGACTCTTGACGCTTTTAATAGAAAGGTTCGTATTGCAAGAGTATTACAGTCGATGTTAACTTTAAAGGTAAATGCGTCTCTACTGGGCCGCCATTGCAATCCTAGAATTTTTAATGGTTGGCAATTTTAAAAATTGGAATTCTTTTTATTCATTGCAACTTGATTCACTCGATAACGTATCAGGATATCCCACAGAGTAGGCAGAATCGTCGGACCAACCAGTAATTTATCATTCAATGAAACACCTGTAGAACTCTTACTGGAGCCATCGAACACTACCTGGATATCGCTGTTGTTGACATTTTTCTTGAAGACATCATGGTGTGGAAGGTAAAATATTTGATAGTCATCTGTGATTTTTTCCTCCTTTGAAAGAGGTTTCATGTGGCCCATCGATATATACTCGTAGGTTTTCATGAGTGTATACTGGACCCATAGTATATCGTCTTTATTGAACCGGCGTTCCATGGCCAACATCCTCTGATACGCTTTTTGAAAAGAATTGCCAAACGATTTGTCAACCTTTTTTAAGGATGATTTAAATGATGTAAGTACTTTTGTAATATAGTTCAGCCTCTTGTTCTGGCAAGTTGAGTAGTTGTGTTGCTGGTATTTTTTCCAACTCAAAAAATTGCCTTAATGTTATATCAACATCCACATTTAAATTAAAGTTATAGCCGCTCCAGTTGGGACGGTTCGCCCAGATATCACCCATCCAAACGTTATATTTTGTGCTAGTAGCGATCCTTCTGATGCCTTTATCAATTTCAAAAAAATGATCTGCTCCAATTATGACGTCGATCTTTCCTGGTTGGTCGTAAGACGGATCAGCCAATTCTAACCCAGAAATGAAACTTAAGATTTCCCGATGTATTGGAATGGATGACAGTGATGGCGTTAACTTATTGAGTATTAAAGATTGAATTTTTAAAGCATTAGCTGACTTATGAATGCTTGGTACTGTGGTCTCCAAACTTCCATTGGTTATCAATCCCTTGGTTGCCAGTACATTTGAGTTGCAAATGCTTTACATACATGACTCCGATATAAAGGAGTATTAGGATCCCGAATCCAGGAGTGCTCTGAACCTGTGATTAATCTCCCTAGAGTCAGCTATATTGATCATGACAATTGGAAGAATTGATAACTATGAGTTGATAACGAAGTATGATGTATGTTAATAGAATTGGTCTCTGTTGGCAACTCATTAGACGATGGTGTGAAAATATTGTCCAAATATGCAATAGTATGATTGGATTGAATTTCGCTTATATTATGGTTATCCACAGTATTGAGACAATTGTAGCATAATGCTTTAGTTTTGACTAGCTTCCGTCGATCGCTTAAGTTTTTATCTTTAAATTGGGAGCACAAATAGTGTAAAAAATTCACGTTTTTAATTTCTTTTAAAATTCCCAAAAGTTCGTAAAACAAAATAAATGCACCAAAAAAAAATTAATGTGAACTCAATATTAATTCAATAAATTATTTATTTAACAACGTTCAAGTTTATTTTTAAATATAAAAAGTTTATAAAAGAATCACCTTTATGGTCGGAAAATCGCCAAATACCTTTTTGTTTCCACCTTTAATCGCTTGATGATCTTTAATTATTCGCTGTAATATTTGCCTTCACTGCTTTGATGCTTTCTGCTTCGCAATCGCCAAAAGAATAGGCAGAATTTAGCGGCTTACTTTTGCAAGTCATAAATGAGTGTTGAGTGTTCAGTGCGATTTAAAAAAAAAAATTGTAGAACTTTTATTAAACGAACGATTCGTATGGATTAGGGTTTTTTAATTAGGTATTGTAGAGGCCCATTCCATGTGCTAGCCAAACCTTTGTCATCATTGTTGTGAATGGCCGATATTGGCCCTTGAGTGTTGAGTGCGATTTCAAAAAAAAAAAAAAAAAAAAATTTGTAGAACTTTTATTAAACGAACGATTCGTATGGATTCATTTCTAATTACGAATAAATGAACCGAACGTTCTAAAAACGTTCGCATTTTTTAGAAATGGGAGGTAAGGAGTTAATAGAATACTAAAATTAATACTTGGTGGGACCACCTTTAGCTAATTTAACCGCTTTTAATCGATTTGGCATGCTTTGCTCGAGCTTTGAGGTCTATTCAACGCCAATTGCATCCCACGCAATTTTAAGCGCATTAAAGAAATCCTTCTTATTAATTCTACGGCTTATTGGGATTTTTGAATCCATCTGTGACCATAAATTTTCTATTGGAATCAAATCCGGGCTTTGGGGAAGCCATTTGAATTTGTTTATTTTATGTTTTCTAAAAAAATTCTCTGTTACTTTTGAAGTATGCTTGGAGTCATTATCCTGTTGAAAAATGTAACGAATGCCCAAGTGTAACTTTTTGGTAGATTTTTTTAGATTGTTTTCTAAAATATTTACATAATCAGGCCCTTTCATTATCCCTTCTTTAAGAACGAGCTCACCTACACATTGCGAAATAGCCCCACACCATTATTGAACCACCCCCATGTTTTACGTTTTTTTTTCAAATATCAGTCTTTCAACACCTCACCATGCCCGCGTCATACCCTTTTTCTTTTTTACGAGTCATTTAACTCAAATTTTGTTTCGTCTAACCATAAAACTGAATTCCAAAAAACCTGATCCTTATTTTCATGTGCTTTTACAAAGTTCAATCTTTTCCGTCTATTTGTTGAGTTGATCAAAGATTTCCGACATTGGTAGTAGTTAATTAAACCACTTTCTCTAAGCCGTTTTTGAATTGTTCTTATTTAAACATTCAAATTAAATTCCTCTATAAGCTCTTTGGCTGATTTAGTAGGATTTTTTGTCACTTCACGAACAAGTAAAATGTCCCCTCGCGCCGTTGTGTTTCGTTTCCTTTCACGTCCTGGAAGATTTTTGAATGAACCAGTTTCGATAAATTTATCGAACAAAGTTTTCGTTGTAGATTTGGTTATATACCTAATTAAAAACCCCTAATCCATACGAATCGTTCGTTTAATAAAAGTTCTGCAAAATTATTTTTTTTGAAATCACATTTTTACTTTAAAACACCATATACCATTTCTATGCTAAAATAAATCATTTAAAATTACTTTAATATCGAACGAACAATGCAATACGAATCGAATAAATCAATCAATATCGAAAACAATAAAATTTTATGTTTTTTAATTTGCATAAATTTAATTAAAGCTTGATTTTAGAAAATGCTTTTCTAAATAATACTCAATTTTCCAATAAGAATTTGTTTTAGCAGTGTAATACTAATACACTGATAAACCTCTGGAATGTCTGGAAAACTTCACACTCGTTTTATTTTATCAATTTTTCAATTATCCTAAACAGTTCTTCACTACGGTTGACATCAGAATGAATTAACATACATGTAGGAAAAAATTTCAATAGAGTTCAGTGGTAATGTGTGCAAGTGCATGGGGAAAATTGTACTCATCACAAATGGTTTATTGGTTCCACACACATTAACCGCTGACATCTATCGGGTAACATTATAAACATTAATTATTCTAACATTAAATTTTAATACGGTTTATGGCGTCAAGCTAAAGTAGATGTCGCCTTGGTTTTGACGAGATATTAAACTGTCAAAATACCAAACAAAGTAAGTAAATAAGATGCGGTATCTAAAGTTTTATTATTTTAAATTATTTAATTCTTTTAAAATAAAAAAAAGAGAATATATTTATGTAACTAAATTATCCAGTTATCCTTTTCCACAAAAACTAGCACTATTTTAATGTTTTTGGTATAATATTTTAGATAAAATAACCATGGTGTTTTACTGTTGCGTGCCTCAATGCAAATCCAAACAAATAAAGGAATGTGGGCTACACTTCCATAAGTTCCCAGAAAACAAATTAATGGTGACAAGGTGGGTACGTGCTATTAGAAGTGGTAAAAAGCCAACAAAATTCACTAGAATATGCAGCTTACATTTTTGTGAAAATAACTACAAACCAACTGTTCACAGTAAGTTTGAAAATTAGTTTTATATATTTTGTTTTTAATTTAAAAGTTTAATATTACCTTTAGGTGATACAAGACGATATTTAAAACCCAGCGCCATTCCAAATAAAAATTTGCCGCTAATTCCCAATCGTAGACAGCTGAGTAATGTAGAAAGGCCCCCGCCAAAACCAAGAGAAATGGTAAGTTAAAAACAATAGATATTCGTTCATTTTATTAATTTAAAATTTTGATTCAAGGAACTGAATACAGAACCGGTTGAGACCATTAGTGGAACAGTGGAACGCGAAAATCAGGAACTTTCTGTGGAACCACCACCAACGCCACAAACTTATTCTGCTCCAACTCGTGAAGTCTCAACACAAACTTTTGTGCCAATGAAGCTGTCTTTATTTTAGGATTGCTTAACTAATGAGCAGTTTAATAGGTACACTGGTTTGTATCGAGACCGATTTGACGTACTATTCGCATTTTTAAATGAAACGGCTCCATCAAAATTCGATGTTTACTTGGCAAAGCGGGATCAATTGATTCTAACCCTGAGCAAATATAGACAAAATCTATTGTTTTCTATTATTGGGGATATGTATGGCCTTAACTTATTAACCACAAGAAAAATTATTGTACATTGGACTCGTGTTATGAATGCAGCATTTAAAGCAGTAGATTGGTGGGCTTTCAGGTATCAGAATCCAGACAAATATACTGTGATTTTAGATTGCTCTGAGATAAAGACCAACCAAAGCAGGGCTAATCCAGAATTCAATCAAGCTTTATTTTCTCAATATAAAAATCAAAATACACTTAAGTATTTACTTGGTATTGACAAAAAGGGCACCGTTATTTACTGTTCTGATGCATACTGCGGATCCGTTAGTGATAGATATATAGTAGGAGATTGTGGTATTTTGAACAAATTAAAGGACGGTGATATTGTGCTGGCTGATCGAGGATTTGACGTTAGCGATATCTTAGAGGGCATCGGTGTTGTTTTAAACATACCTCCTTTTCTGCGAAATAAGAGTCAACTGACCCCGCATGAAGTTTTAGAAACTCGAAGGATTGCTAATCGAAGGATTCTTGTAGAGAGAGTCATTGGTTTAGGTAAATTTAATAAAATTTTATGTCATACCTTCCCTTCACATTTATGGAAGCACGCCAATGAAGTCATTTACGTATCAAACATGCTAATAAATTTCAAAAGAGGTATTTTGTAAATATGTAGCTGAAAACAAAACAAGCAAATTAAAATTAAAATAATATCATTTTTTCAAAATATTTTTATTCATTTGAGTTTTCGTATAATCAACGGAATAACATTTTAAAGATCCAGATTAACTAAAATAAACAAATCTTTAATTTAAATAAAATATAATGTGTAAATAACTAAATGAACAATATTTCAAAAAATAATAAAATATAAATAATAAATAATTCAGTCTTTAATGAAAAATAATAAGCGTACATAATTAATATCAGTTATAAATAAATACGAATCTAAATTATCACAGCAGCTTAGTGCAATTTGCTATGTAATCAGAGAAATTTAATTCCACTTGCTTAAAATATACTCCCTGCAGAAAATTTTAGCATAATATTCATCCATTAGTGATATATTTTCTTTGATATAATCCTCATTGTACAAAATGTTAATAATTTTTATGAATTTTGGTCCCCAAATAATAAAGCCACAGTTTTTTGTGTTCGTCACCCGCATCTGCATTTGACATTGCAAATAATACTTGTGGCTTTTTTTTAACGATCCATTTATTAAGTATTTAAGATTATCGACGTTATCAGCATTTCGTTGAGAATACGGACATTTAATTTCGATGACTGTAGTACCGTTTTCGGTTATGCCGTCTGGTGTGGCAGCCAAAAAATTGAACTGTGCATCGATACAAAGGCCGATCTCTTTAATTTTTACACCCATTGTCCGTTCATAAGCCATCAGGGCCTTTTTCTCATTTGCGATACCCCAGCGAGTTGCTGCTGTACTGAATACTTTCGGGTTGATAATCCTAATTGCCACTGATCTGCAAAATTTACCACTTCGAACGGTACTGGTAACATTCGCTGCAATGGAAGCCGTAATCCTTGATTTTCGTAGATCATGCCATTTTTTAGATCTATTTTGATGTACAGTTTGATATTTTAAATGTTCACGTTCCAACTCAGAAACCTTGTTTATGGCATCAACAATTAGTCTTTCCATGTTGATGCAATACCTATGGTCGTCGAAATATGCAAAGGCGTTTACGTTGCGACGAGCATTTAATGTCGATTTTAATAGATTATTTATAAATAAATTTTGAAGCTCGCTGTTCTTATCCTTCCCAGCATACAAATGGGTATACATCGATTGATCGTCCTGTTTAATATAGTCTATAACTTTGGTTTTCGATGTAGTTTTGGTTAGAGATGGTTGATGCCATAATTGTAGTGAACTGGTCGGTGAAAGCCGTTCTAATGATTTTCCTAAAAATAAATTTTTCAGAACAAGCAAAACAAAGCCGGTTTAATTAAGAACTAACCGGTACTTCCATAATACTGTAAGCCAAACATAATCGCTCCTATGTGCTTACAAGCTGCAGCCATTCCAGCACCCGCGACACATTCACAGTTTGCGCTATTTACAAGTTGCTCGATGAATATCAGCTTAATAGTGTAAACTTTATGCTTTGTTTTTTCAGCAAAACATGAACCAGCAATTAAAAGTTTATTAGATTCGCTCTTGCAACTAATTCTGTTAATAAAATTGTGCTGAGCTAAGCGAAGCCCTCTATCCAAGCTTGCCAACGCATGTTTATTGGAGAACCACTCTGATATTGAGGAAATATTAATAAAATCAAAAACCGAGTTGTTTATATCCCGTAGAGACTTCAATTCAGTGCTCAGCACAGTTTCATTTATTATACCGCTGGGGTTCTCTGTTATAGGAGTATTTAATTCTTCTTGGGTATCGAAACCCTCTGTACATGCTGATTGATGATGGTAATCCGGTGCACAAAGTGTTCGGTTAAGCTTCTTTTCGGTCCAGATATTTAATCTGAAGCAAATAAATTTGTTTAAAAAATAAATTAAAACGGTACTAAGAAACGAGAAACTGAAACTTTGATACGTTTGTCATCTTACCGTTTAATTAAAGTTTCTTTATTGCCAGAAGTTTTGGCGCCCAATTTTTTTAATTCAGCTTTAAGGCTGGAAACACAATTTTTATTTTGGTGTCGATCTAATAAAAATAGATGTAATTTGACGCAATATATGTTTAATTATATTCTATGATACTTGAACTTATCGAAGGACTTACTTTTATCTAGATTATCCATTTGATATTTTTAAAAACTAATTTTAAATCACTGGGATTTCATAAACAACGACCTTTCCCATATAATTTTTTTGTTTGACGTTTTGCAGTACCTCGTTGAAACACTAGCGCCACACTTTTAGAGAAAAAATAAATAAACCGTATTACGAGATAATTGTAAGATGTACTAGAATCCGTATGCAATTTTAAAAGTTCATGGGGTAATTGTATGATATACTAGAATCCGTATGCAGTTTGACGCTTTACATAATTCTAAATTTCAATTAATTTGTTATTGATTGGAACATTAATTAGAAAAGTATTATTGTAATTAAATGTTATCCTTAATAATTCTAATTATAATTTTATTTTTAGGTTGGTTGAGATTGCTGTGCTCAGACACAAAATTAGTACATTACAATTTATTTTCTGGTTTTACCTACTATCGTGATTCCATTTTAGATTTCAATACAGTTGGCCTAGAACCAACTAAATACAGTTTGGTTGCAAAAATAATGCAATAATTATGGAATTCTATCGATAGAACTAAATCCGGGTTCCGTTTTCGTTTTTTTAGTGGGTTTCACGCTTAACTCACAGGCCTTCTAATAGTTTTTTCCTTAAGTTGATCATTTTATTGGTTATATAACTCAATATTTGTGTATATGTTCGTTATTTCGATTGATAATTTTCTAAGCAACTTTATAATAGCGCAGAACTGGTCTTATCGGCACAACTACGGGTTTGAATATTTTTGGTTGATCTTCAAACTACAACTTTCAATACCGCGAATATTTCTCTTATCACAGGAAAAAAAATTAACTAAATATTTTCCATTACCCTCTCCAAAAAATATCTCCAATAAATAACAAAATGTTGGTTGAAAAAAGTAGAAGAAAATTATCTAAAAAAAAAATAACAAAAGAAAATCGTTAAAATGTCTTAAATATTTTAATTGATTTTTTTCAGTTTGAAAACAGTTTTTTTTACAAATTTCGAGAGAAATTTTTCACATTTCGAAAAAAAAGACGTAAAAAGCGTAATAAAAAAAATTTCAATGTGTATTACAAACGATAATAAAAATTTTTTTATAGCATAATTTATAGCATAATTTTAAAATAACGGAAAATTTATTATAAGAATTCGACATAATATACTCAACTATCTCATATCGCATCCAGTCATTCCGCATTTATTTATCCGAAATTCGTTTTACGATGGACCAAATTAAATTCAGTTTTTACATTGAATTTACTATTATTTGCGTTTATTTATAGCTTTTTACATTATGTAAAGCTTTTGTAATGGATCTTTAAAAACACCTACTTTAATATAGGTACATAAATGTATTTTAAAATAAAAAAATTTAAATTTCTAGTACATAAAACTAGATGTTTTTTTTTACTTTACCGGTGCTTAACGTAAAACAAACATGGATGAGTTGTTAAGTATTTTGCTGTGTTGCTTTTAGTATTTATGTATGTACATATGTAATGTGTAGTAAATAGGTAGATTTAGTAGTACAGTTATTCTTCTGTTTCTGTTAAAAAAGTCTACAATATTTTATCAAGAGTACTTTTAGTGGCATAAACTGTTTATTTACGAGGACATGCCTCAATGAATAACGTTTTTATTGTTTATTACGCAGGATAATTGCTACATAGCAGCATTTTGTTTATTTTTTTAGCTTAAGAATTCAAATGGGGTAATCGAAAGCGTGCTGTCAAAGGGAGGTTTGCGATAAACAATTATTACTCATGCTTTTAGAAATTACATGTTTCAGTGACTAGGTAGTATGTACCCATAAAATCATCGCATTTTATAATTAGGAATTAGGAATATCTTTCGATTCTAAACTTTAAATTTGCCTGAAACATTAGTGTTATCTCAATTTATTACTCAACATTTGGTAAATACTTTACGGGTTTTGTTAATTCTCATGACCGCATTAAACTCTGTATACACAAGGCATATTATCGTGAAAGATATTGATTCAGAAACTCCTTCTTCTATTCTGATATTACCATCGTTTAAAAGATTCTCGAAAGACAAGTTAGCAGAATAATCTGCCGGTAATTAAAACGCAAACAAAACACAACCTTTATCGAATAGCTATTTTGTAATCTGATATCCCTTATCAAAATGATAACCACTTCCTATAAATAAAGTAGAATACGCTCGAGTGCTGATATTACTGCTAGTTTTAGTTTTTAGGTTAATTTGGTATTTCTACACCATTTACAACCATGTTATATTTAGATAATTTGAAATTTTAAAAATTGAATGGAATTTCCGGTATATGATGAATTTTCCAAAATCGGAAATTACCTAACACAACTTAGTTTTTCTTTTTTTGAGCCAATTAATATTTACAAATAAAACAATTTTTATTTGGGGTAGGGCTTCTAACTAATTAAAGCCTTAGCTTTTAAACCCTTTTCGGATTCATGTTCAAAAGCTTAATGAAAAATATCTATATCAATAAATTCTTTAAATAATAAAATAATTTCAAATTTGTATTAATGTCAGGCGCTTTCATATAAAAAATGTTGTACATTTGAATAGAAATAGAAGTTGTATGACAAAAAATCAATTTAGATGAACAAATCATATGAGTTGCCAATATAAGCGTAATCGTCAATGACATTGATTGAATTTGTAGTATTTGCACTTGATTTAATTTGGAGCATTTCCAAAATCGATCTTTTTCTAAATTTTTTTTTTGTTTCTCGAGAATTTTTATGTAATTTAAACTGATTTGATGGCTTGTATTTTTTAAATGTCGCACAGAGCGACATTTCAAGAAATTGTGGCCAAAATCCAAATATAAAAAGTTTGGGTTGCTGTATTCGTAAGCAAAATGTTGTGTATAAATTCAGTGGAAAAAACTCAAATCACCAATATTGGCGATTTCCATCAACTGTAGTCGACGTTGGTTTCTATGTAAGCAAAGGGGAGGAGTATTGTCAAATTCGACTGTTTGACAGTTCTGATCCCCCTTGTTGTATGGTTAAATTTTGTTCATATTGTTTTCACCAGATGTCAGCTACTTTGTTGGAAATCGCGAATAAAGAGGGGAATAAAGATTTTAATTTTCCTAAGAAACGTAAACAAAATCATATGGGATTTTAAAATGCATTATTTTGTGATGTGTTGTATAAATAATTTCAAATTAAATACATATATCGAATTGCAGCTTGTACACAATTTGAATGGAAATTAATAAAATTTTAATTAACAATTTTTGCATTTTAGTAAATCGATTTTTGCCTCACAGCGTCAGGCTTCGTGTTTTTTTTTAATTTCATTTCTTATGGTGTAAAGCGAAAGGTCTCCTCGCGAGGATGCTTTACGTTTTAGTTGTCATTTTTTATTGAGAGTGCTTGGATTATACAGTTGTATCGAAATGCAGATGATATAATGATTATTCGAGTATTTTTCGTTTTTCAATTGAAATCATTGTTGTACACAAACTTTCTGTTTTTGTTAATAGTGATTTGATTAATATTGTCGATCAGTCAGTGCGTGATCTTGGCGGGCAAGGACATTACAAGCAACAAATTAACAATTATAGAGTGAAAGAACCTACCAGATTTATGCAAATCATCCCCTTGGGCTCTCTCTGATTGTGCTCTGAATCAGAAAAACAACCTTACGATGGTTAACCTATAATGTGCAGTTAAATGAACATCTCGGTCTTTTTTAACTTTAGATAAATTTGGAAATCCATACCCTCAACTTGTTTTGTCAAAAATAATTTCTGATTGTGAGTATGATCTTCCCAAATCGAACCTTACTTGTAGGGTTTTCGGATTAAACGAACCTGTTTCCGAATTAAGCCAAACCATTTCCAAAACTATTATACGTTTTTCCGAATTAAAAGAAACATTTTCCAAATTCAATGATAACTTGTAAGGAATGAATGATCGATGACGGCCCACAACGCGGGTCACGTGGTCTTTGATCTTGTAATGAAAAACTGTTTCATACCCTCCACACTATGATTTTCTACAATTCAAGTCAAAATTTAACAATAAAAATTAAATTTTGATATAACATGTTGTATGCAGCCAGATAAATTTGTGGAAATGAATGATGATGATCTCAATTAGTCTGCGGGAGCGATACAGGAAAAATATAAAGACGACATAGGAAAAGTTCCCGCTACAAAAGGTGATGGTAAAGTCAATGTTTAAGGAGGAAATCTCGGGGATATCATCAATACTTGAATTCGCTGAAGTTCTAGTAATAAAAATTCTTATAGCAGCTTCAAGTGTTTCGCAGGTAATAACATGTTTATTATTGTTTCTTACGTTATCTGTGATGGTCGCAACAGCGGAACGATCGAATTTTTTTATTAATCTGAAGGGAAATATATGCAAGGTAGAGGGAGGTTAGCCTAGGGGCCCACATTAAGTTTTGCGGGGGGCCTAAAATTTGTAGAGACACCACTGAATTAAGTCTTCTGAATGAGCATTCTGAATGTATGGAGCTCATAAACAATTTTATAACGGATTATACCCGAAGCATAACACTAACTTGAGCTCTCATCATTTTTGCAGCGAATCATAAAATATTTCGATATGTTGTCTTCGACTCACATTTTTATTATCAATTCCTCACTATCGAAAAGATTGTGAATGCACTCATATAAAGTAATCTGAATTGATATTTTCCTGCGTGAATAACATTAGTGAGGTTAGTTTTGGTTCGAGTGATAATTTTGCTTTATAATGTTAAATAAAATATTTTAAGGCAAATACTGCTAAAAGGCACCACAAGTAAAAACTACCAAACGGAAAAATGTCCATGCCCATATTGTTTTGCTGACGATATGTTTTCCGCTATCGAATAGATGGTGGAAAAGGTATCGAGTTTGGTTATCTAAAATTTATGATATCGTCTAAAAATTGTTTCACGTGTGAATAACTTTATCTAAGCAGCAAAAAATCATAAAAGATTTCTTCTTCCCTTCTGTCTGCTTTTGCAGATTAAATTAAATTAATTTTTCCAATGAAATCCTTTACTCTTTAACTTTTTCCGACAAATAAATTAAACTATTTTTATAAATTAAATCCCAATTTAAATTAAACTTTACAAATATACGATCATAAATCAAACTTTTTTAAGTCATAATTAAATTTTGTCAAATAAATTTTAACTATTTTCCTAAAAACAGGTCAGTTTTCGTTTACTGCTGAAATGCTGATTGAAGAAAGTTTAATTTACGATCGTCAATAGTTTAATTTAAATTGGAAAATTGCTGCAAAAACTATAAATCCGATAGAACATGGCCTTCCTCAATTACATCGACGGGCACGCAAAGAATTTATTAAGAAAACCGGATTTAGAAGACATGATCAATTATAGAATTGAAACAGTCACAGCTACAGATTGGTAAAATTTCGTCTTAGACGCCAAGACACTGGGTGTTATAGGAGAATCAATACGTGTTTTATTTCACAATGCATTTATTGGTGTTAAAGTTATTTAATTTGGTTTTACATATTTTTGAAAAGGTTTCATTTAATTCGAAAAAGCTACACATCAAACCAAATTAGTTAGCATCCATTAAATTGATATCGAAAGAGGGTTTTCCATATACAATAACGATAATATCCGTGTAAGCTTTTAAATTGGAACGTCTTTACCGATATCAGTGGCGATAAAAAATTACAAAACTGTCATATGTCAGTCGCTATTGCTACCTGTTCTACTATCATGTCGTTTGTAAATAAATTATACGTTTTAATTAAAAAAAATATCTGTCAGAATGTTAACTAGTTATCGGACCGTCACAACAGGGGAATGATGTTCCCGATTTATCAGTGTATCAGCGCCGATATATCGTCATTGTGTCGTATAACGGAGAAGCGCCTAAGGGTAAAACATCTCGGCTCAATTTTTACTAACGCTCTTAGATACGTTTTTCTGTGTTTATTATCCATTTTTACCTACCTCTTTCTTGGGTTAAAGAGCATTCATGTTGCTGACGAACAGAAGTTTTTAGTTTGCTTTAGCAAAATAGTCTGTTTCCGTTTTTCGGCGAAACTCATCTACGTCGTTGAAAATCTTAAGATTTTCTTATACCGATAATAAATTATTTGTTTTGTAGACAGTTCTACGAAATATTAAGAAATTCTAAAAGACACAAATTAACAGTGTAAATTAACCAGCTCACAAGCCAAAACGAAAAGTATTTACACGAAATTTCAAACAGTAAACCTGGTTATTACCGCTAAAGAATAATAACTTTCGGTTGACGTTCGAATAGTCCCTGTTTAGAATAATGAAAAGCCAGGCACATGGTGCCTGATTAACCCTTCTGCTATCTATGAATAACTGGTATGAACTAGTCAACAATTTAGAAAAGTCAATTGACGATTGTAAAAGTAGGCAGAACGCCTCTAGTGGAAAAATTGTTTATTTAAAAGAACCATCCATTTGAAGTTTGTTATTTCAGCAATGAAATAAAATTTTAAACGTAAATGTATAGATAGTTTTAATATAGAAAAAATCCGCTACGTGGAATCCGTGATGCTCCTATTGTCAATGGGGTGTGGCGTCCCGTACATACCATAGTAACAAACCAACAATTTCACGGTTTATCGAGTCTGCCATAAAACGTCCCAAATTAACTTAAAAGCATTAATAAAAACTAGCGCGACGAGTAGGCAAAGCGCACCAAAAATAAAGGAAAATAATTTTTCGTTTTTCACAATTATTATAAGTTCCGTCAGCTGAATCATAAGCAATTTTAATTAAATAAATAAACAGTAGAAATTTAAATCTATACGTGAATTTGCATTCAATTCAGTGTGCATCGAAACTTAGTGTATGGGAAGATAGACGCAAACTCCTAGTAGTGCTATCCACGTGATTTAAGTGGGTTAAGGGTCTGGTGCAACACCCGTTGAACCCTCAGACGCCCACATTGGTGACCCCGACGTGATCCTGAAATATTCAACGCGATACGCAATTATTATATGCGTTATAACGCGTTATATTGCAAAGAATTTTTTTGTTTTTTTTTTTTTTAAAAACTTTCAATCACGCGCAGTACAGCGACTGAAGAGCACAAAACACAGTTATAAGCTTGATGTAACCTTACCATGCCACGGAACATTTACGCAGCATAAGCAGACACTCCAGCAAATACATATAACCAGCTTTCAAGCCAAATAACAAAAATAAGGCAATACCAAGACGATACTACCATCAGCAGACCCAACCACCGCGGGATGTAATGAGCCGTACCCCACTGCACACCACCATTTCAATTTTTCTTTTTTCTTCTCCAACAAGGGAGAATTGGCATTATATACAATTAACTAAATAATTAACGTAAAATTCTGTTAGTTTAACAGTGTGCGGGTGCCAGGGGTAAGCGAAATTTTATTTTATTTTATTTGTTGGTGTGCGACATTAGTCATACTTAATATAGTCACGTAACTCGCAATTGTCGTTAGATCGTCTAAGCAATAGCAAAAAATTTATTCCACCACCGCGCTTTAACCTTTATTTTTTTCGGTGCGTGTTAAAATGAGTGACGGCGAAAGCGAATTCTCGACGTCCGGAACGACTCAAGTATATAGACTGGCGGTAAAATACGCGCCATTCAATCGCGACGATCCAGAAATCTGGTTCACGCAGTTGGAGGCACAGTTCGGAATCGGGGGTATCTCGGGCAATGCTACCAAATATGGGCATCTCATCGCAGCTCTTGATCTATATACTGTTAAATGTGCACGTGACCAAATCCTCTCTCCTCCCAGAGCTAATAAATACGAAGCTTTAAAAAAAGTGATAATAGAACGTCTATGCGAGTCGGCTAAAATTAAACTCGACCGATTACTATCCGGACTGCAGCTGGGCGATAAAAAGCCTTCACAGCTTCTACGAGAAATGGAAGCGTTGTCCGTCAATCAAGTAACTGAGCCAGTATTGCGGAATTTATGGTTACAGCGACTCCCAAACCACGCACAGGAAATCTTATCCTGCATGGACGATGCAAACTTACAAAAATTAGCCAACGCTGCCGACAAAATAATTGACGTGCAGAAACCAGCCGGTATACACAACGTAAAATTTAACCCAGACGAAGTACAAGGAACGCAGTTAAACAGTTTGGCAGCGCAAATCAGTATTCTGTCACAACGCGTAGAGGAGTTATTCGGGCGGTTCGGTAAAACTGGAGACAAGTCCAATCGTGGACGATCCCCAAGCCTTAAGTTCGCTAATTTCCCTCGTCAACGCAGCAGTTCACGTTCGAAGGAACAGGTCGAGAAATACCCAAATTGTTGGTATCATCACCAATTCGGCAGCCGAGCACGGAAATGCATTAAACCATGCAGCTTCAACAAAACCAGTTCGGAATTCAACATTCCGGAAAACCAATAGGCACCTCACTTCATGCGGCAAGTGATGGCAGCCATAACTCGAAAAGCCGTCTAATTATCATCGACTCGCAAACCAAATTACAGTTTCTAATTGATACAGGCGCCGAGGTTTCAGTCATACCACCGACAAACCTTGAAAAATCAAACGCAACAACATTTAAATTGTACGCAGCCAACTCGACAGTCATCGATACATTCGGGCACAAAAACATCACACTCAACGTAGGTCTTCGTAGACCCTTAACATGGAAATTCATTGTGGCCGCAGTCGACCGATGTATTTTGGGCGCCGATTTTTTAGCATACTTTGGTTTATTGGTCGATATCAAGAACAAAAAACTCATCGATCCAATCACGAATCTCAACGTCCAAGGGGTATCTATCCAAATCCCATCGTATGGCATCACCACGATCAAATACGATTCAGTACAATCTGAGATTCTGGAATTACTTCAAGAATTTAAAACTGTCACCCGTGAGACGACCAACTTGAACCTGATAAAACACAACGTAACCCATTCCATCGAGACTACGGATCAACCCTATCACGCAAAAGTACGACGTTTAAACGCTGACAAGTCAAAAATAGGTAAAGATGAAATCGAGGCTTGGACAGCACAAGGGATTTGTCGACCTTCCAAAAGCAATTGGGCGAGTCCACTTCATATAGTCAAGAAAAAGGATGGCAACTGGCGGTTATGCGGGGACTACAGAAACCTAAACTCGGTAACAAAACCCGACCGTTACCCGATACCATTCGTGACAGATTTCACGCATCAACTCGAATCGTGCGTAATATTCTCAAAGATTGACCTCGTTCGTGCCTATCACCAGGTACCCATCGACGAAAAGGACATCGAGAAAACTGCAATCATCACTCCATTCGGATTATTTGAGTTTCCACGCATGACATTTGGGCTACGCAACGCCGCTCAAACTTTCCAAAGATTAATCCACTCGGTATTTCGAGAATTAGCGTTCGTATTTCCCTATATCGACGATCTGCTGATCGCCTCATCAAGCAGGGAAGATCACCTCAAACACCTACGTATAGTTTTTCAACGGTTAAAGGACGCGGGTTTGGTAGTTAACCTTAACAAATGCGAGTTCGCCACGGATCAAATATCCTTTCTCGGATTCCACATAACAGCCGACGGCATGTCACCCGACAAACAGCGAGTGGAAGCCATTCAGAATTTTCCACGACCAGCTACAACCGACGGTATTTTCCGTTTCTTGGGGATGATAAACTACTACCGTATTTTCCTACCTAAGGCGGCACATGACCAGGCAATTCTATACGATTTCATCAAAGGAAAGAAGAAAAAGGACAAGTCACCGATTAATTTGACCGACGAATCCAACAAGGCGTTTGAAACATGTAAAGCAAAACTAGCTGAATGCACTCAGTTAACTTATCCATTCCAAACGCTAAATTCGCTATTCTCGTCGATGCATCAAGCACAGCAATGGGAGCGGTACTGCAACAATTCACAAAAAAAGGCTGGCAACCACTTTTCTTTCATTCGCGAAAACTGAGCGACACCGAGACTCGCTACAGCACATACGACCGAGAGTTATTAGCCGCCTATTCGGTCATAAAGCACTTCAAAAATTTCGTGGAAGGTCGAGAATTCATTCTATTCTCCGACCATAAACCATTAACGTACGCACTTCATCAAAATCCCGAAAAAGCAACACCAAGGCAACGACGCCTCTTGGATTTCATAGCACAATACACGTCGGGCATTCGTCACATTCCTGGATACAACAATATCGTTGCAGACACGTTATCACGGATTGACCAAATCCACCTCGGAGGCAGCATCGACTATGCAGCAATCGCTGATGAACAAACAGCCGACGCGGAATTAGCAAGACTAGTGGAAACAAACACGTCTCTAAAATTCGAGAAAATTCCACTATTTGGGACAATGAAAGAAATCATATCCGACGTTTCAACCGGCACACAACGTCCATTCATCCCTAAACCATTTCGTCGAAAGGTATACGAATCGTTCCACAATGTGTCACACCCAGGCATATGCGCCACGGCAAGACTGATCGGGAAAAAAGTCATATGGCCAACGATGAACCAGGAGATACGCTCTTGGGCCAAACAATGCATTCAGTGTCAAAAGTGCAAAATTTCGGGACACGTGCAGAGCGAAATCAGAAATTACCCTCCAACAAGCAAACGATTCGACAAAATACGCATCGACATCGTCGAACCGCTACCACCTTCAGATGGTACACCCGCTGGCCTGAAGCCACCCCAATCGCGGATATTAGAGCGGACACTATAGCAGAGGCGTTAATCAGAACTTGGATTAGCCGATTCGGCATACCATCAACCATTGTGACCGATAGAGGGGCACAATTCAAGTCAACTCTGTTCGACGAGCTTTCAAAATCACTGGGATTCCATCGTAAACATACCACAGCCTACAATCCGGCGTGCAATGGTATTATAGAACGGTGGCATCGAAGTTTTAAGGCCGCAATAATGTGCGTAGCAGAAAAACAGTGGACAAAATCCCTACCAATAATACTACTCGGCTTAAGAACAACCTTTCGAGAAGACTTTCAAAGCACAGCAGCTAAACTTGTCTACGGAGAAACCATATTGGCAATCCGAATTCGTCACGGAACTACGCAATCAATTCACAGACATAAAACCCGCCTCAGCGTCTCGAAACGCACAAGAGCAAATTTTCGTTTTTAAAGAATTGGCAACATGCAAACAAGTGTTGGTACGAACAGATGCAGTCCGGCCGTCACTACAACCCCCATACGAGGGACCATTCCCTGTGATCAGACGCAGCGAAAAACACTTCACTATACGGATCAAGGGTAACGAGTCAACGATCTCCATAAATAGGTGGAAGCCATGTTTCGTAGAAGCGCATGAGCAACCACCAACACATTCAACACCACCCACCAAAATCAACCAACCAAGTAAAAATACGGGAAAAAGAGTAACGTTCAATCTCGCGGAGCAACCAAAGTCTAGAATGGGTCGTTCCATCGTCAAACCGGTTCGGTTCCGCTAACTCGTGTATCGTTCACAAGTTCACTGGGGGTGGAATAGTGTGGCGTCCCGTACATACCATAGTAACAAACCAACAATTTCACGGTTTATCGAGTCCGCCTTAAAACGTCCCAAGTTAACTTAAAAGAATTAATAAAAACTAGCGCGAAGAGTAGGCAAAGCGCACCAAAAATAAAGGAAATAGTATATTGTGTAACGTGTAGGAAAAACGATATATTCCCGGACGAGTATGGAAGTCACTAACCATAAGAGTCCGGGAATTATAGTTTTTCCACGAGTTGCACATACGATTTTTTCTCTAATCGGCAGTATATCAGATTATCAATTTTATTCATTATATTCTTTAAAATACGCAAAATTTTCCAATTTATATTTTCAATAGATTTCACTATCAAAGTTACCTTAGAATTATAACAATCGCGTGCGATTATACATTATATCATGTATTTCTTAAAAACAGATGATAATCAGTACTAGAAAGTATTCTCTGCCTAGGCAAGGAATACTTTCCAGTACTGTTTTTAGTAAGTTGCCTAGCAACGATGTAGTGTCGTGGAATACTTCATTTTGCTGACAGATAACAAACCAGAAAACTGACGTATTTTATCCGATTTGAGAAAAATAATTTTTTCGTGTACTTAATGGCAAAGAGTGTCATTTCTTGGCTGAAAACAGTAAAGAAAACTGCTACTTTTCTCCTTAGCAACACATTTCTTCACTATAAACACTTTTCTTCATAGAAACGATTTTTTTCCAAATGATTTTTGGATTTTTTACTTTTATTTATTTGCTTACTGCGATTGTTATGTACACGCTATGCATACATACTTTGATCCAAACTGGATCTACCTTTTCTATTTTTACCTGGTTTGTCGTCAAATACACGAAAAAATGTCCCACACGTAAGAAAAGTGGTTTTCCATGCTCGTTACATTATTAATCCACTCGCTCACTAGCGCTCGCTCGTGAATTAAACAATTACACTCGCTGGAAAACTATCACCTTTCTTTACTTGTAGAACAATCTACTATTTCGTTTTTCACAATTATTATAAGTTCCGTAAACAGTAGAAATAAACAGTAGAAATTTAAATCTATACGTGAATTTGCATTCAATTCAGTGCGCATCGAAACTTAGTGTATGGGAAGATAGACGCAAACTCCTAGTAGTGCTATCCGAGTGATTTAAGTGGGTTAAGGGTCTGGTGCAACACCCGTTGAATACTCAGACGCCCACAGGGGCATGCTATATGAAATTTATTTTATCTTTCTTTCACTGGAGGCGACAGCGTCGGTCAAATATTTTTAATAATTAATTATTTAACTTTTATTAATTATATAATTTCTCACTCAAATATGAATTTATTGTACAAAATATCGATGGCAGCAACGTAGAATGAGATATCTGCGAAAACAACTTTTTACAGGAGAACACTTTAAAAGTAAAAACGTGATATTTTTTACAATTATAAACAGATGTTGTTCAAAATCGAAACACCGCTATAAAAAATCATACCATATATTATAACATACATCATAAATCATAACATCATAACATTTTCTGAAATTTTGCAGTTATCTCTTTCTACATCGGACAAACAAAAATTATTTATTTAGACATACTTACTACTGGTCATGTCATGATACAATAACAAGATAAAGTAAACCAAAACACGCTGGTGCGCCAATATTTTTTTATTTTCTCTTTATCTCTATTTTTGTTTATTTGCTTTGCTTCATTTTTATGTTTTTATACGATTACTCGTGCCGATGCGATTCGATGCGCGACAGTCATTACAAATTTACAATCTATAATTTTGAAGATCAAACAGTACAGGACTTGCTTTTTGATACCTTAATATTCTAAAATTTAAATACATACATAGGTGTGTAACGTGATACAAAGAATTAATAAGGTATGATCAACAACTGTAATTACGTCATCCGGTGCCAAACATTTGTTTTTTAGTTTTTGTTATTTCTCTATTTTATTTTGATTTTAGCACCATTCGGTGGTATAGTGGTGCAGCGCCGAATGACGTGCTAAAAAACAAAGTAAAATAGAGAAATTTGAACAAAAAACAAAAACTAAAAAATACATTTTTGTCACCGGATGACGTAATTACAGCTGTTGATTATAACTTATTAATTCTTTGTATCATGGGTGTGTAATGTATACAGTTCTCATAAAAAAATTTGCTGCCATCGATACGACGTATATTGAAATAAGTTAAGTTATGCGGTTATACGTCGTTCTATTGTCTAAATAGATGCAGATGTCGTTTTATACTTTAGAAAATACATGAAAAAGGAAATTTTTTCGTATAAAATTTTGCACACTTACAAAACATTGTATTTAAAGCCTATTTATGTAAAAAACTCAAAATCGTCAAAAATGTAGATATCTCATTCTACGTTGCTGCCATCGATATAATACTAAACAACGTATTTTAGAACTATATAAATACATTAAAATTGAAAAATTGGTTCATCTTAATTTTGTATCGTACAATAAATCAAGAGAAAATACTTTACCGATGGTGCTGCCTTTAGAAAAAAGCATATTTTTACTATAAGCATGCCCCATTGACGATTGGGAAAACTGCAAAATGCGATACCTATCGGAAATAATGTAACCCCTATGCTCTGCATGAAATGACGTTTCTCTCCATATAAAACATATTGAGAGCAAAACTATCGGAATTAAATTAAACCCTAACCATGCCAAATCATGACAGTACAATCGCCAATGATTTAGTCGACAAAATCGATATGATGCACAGAGCATTAGATTACTAGATTAGTTTTATTACTTTACCAATGCTACTACATAGCTGTGACACGTAATAAAATGAATCTAGTAGTCCACAAAATGAAATTTCGAGATTATTCTTGATTTTTTGATATTTTCAAAATCATATTGTACGAGTACCATGCATTGTTATCGAATTGATATTACAGATCTATAGGTAATTCTAGAATTTTAAAAAAAATTTAAATTCAGATTATTCAAGGGTTCTAGATATTTGATATTGGCGAGATGTGCTTAGCGCACCTTTGAGTTACTTAGCGCGTTCTCCAGAGAGTTCTCTGATTACTCCTAATTTCGAGTATTGTTAGAAAACTTTCGAGTTACTGAGACCAGATTCCTTTATATTTAATTCGGGATTTTGGAGGCTTTCTAGATTACTCCAGGATTTTCGAGATTTTGGAGAATTAAGAGATTTTCATGATTACTAATGTGTTTTATGATTTTCGGCGACTTATTGACGATATTCCAAAGACAAATCAAAGCCATAGATTATTCGAAATTTTTCGGGGGTTTTGCCTATTATTAATTTATACTAAAATAGGCGATGCCTATTATTAATTTATACTAAATGGGCTAAAAAGTTACCTCTATTGATAATAAATGCAACTTACTTAAACTTCAATATAATATTTTAATCGATAGTTTTCACCCAATGATTTTCCAACATTTGTTTCCAAACATTGCTGTAAAGCGAAAGCGGCATGCATCTTGCTTTAAGCTTTTCCTTATGCAAGAGATTTTCTGTACGTTCTTTTCAAACAATATCATGGATTTTTCAATCATTTCTAATGTTGCCACCTCTTCTTGGTTCGTCATCAAAAACCTTGTGCGACCACGTTTTAATTCACGGGGGCAAAAATGGACAGTTTCATAGGATGATATAGACTCGCCCAAAGTTAGATCCATAATCTTTAAATTTGTTTTTTTCAAATAATAACGGCTACTAAGAAAATTCGACAATTATTTTCGACTTGCTTTGTTCCGTTTTGTTAGGACGGAACTTCCTATTTGTTAACCGATTTTTATGAAATTCAATCTGTACTGATGAAGTTGTGGAAATAGGTTAAATAAGGGCGGAAATGGCATTTAGATCAAGTTCTGGAATAGGACTAATTAGGATGGAACTTGGAAGACAGAATTATTTGATTATCAATTTTGATGAAACTCAACGTATATGCGATGTAAATGGATGCCAATACAGTGGTAGACATTCGTATAAACGCACTATGTTTTTTGAATATAGTTCTAAGAGTAAAGTGTTTTGATTTTTTTCAAGTAGTCTAAATTGTGTCTATCATCTTAAATCTGTTGCTAAGATAAACCATTAGTAAAAATTTTAATGATTTACTTTAATAAATTGAAAAATCTAAATTTCAGGTGGACATTCGTATAAACGCACTTCTGATAATGTACTAAAATAAAAACCAAAATTACCAATTTTTCATATATTATTTTATTTAATATTTGGTCTGGCCCCGACATTTCTGAATAACTTCGAAAATTCGAGAAGGCATTGAATTTGTTAAATTTTTGAGGGCTTTCAGACCAATTGTGGCACAACATTCACGGATTTCACTTTTCAAATCTTTAATTGAATTATATTGCTATTCATTTCCATAAACTGTTCGAGGAAGGCCCTCTAAAGATTTTCGATAGGATTGAAATCAGGAGTATTGCCTATCCAAGATCTCAGCTCGCCAGAAAGGTCTAATCCGCAAAGAAGCTATACACGAAACCGTCTATCATGCAGGCCATTGGTATATTTTTAATAGTTCACCGAACATAAAATGGACAAAATTTTGGATCAAATCACTTTTAACGGCCATACATACACGAATAACCCGCTCAAATTTGGTCGTAAATACATGTCGTCGATAACGGATTGGCAGAGTGTGATTTTTTCTTACGAAAAAAAAAATTAATCTGGATTTTCACGACTGCTACAGTTGCTATTGCCAAAATTTGGAGGAACATGGCGTCGTTAGGTCGAAGCATAATTTTGTGGCGGTGTGTTATGGTATGCGGAGCATTTTCTTATAACGAGGAGCTTCCCATCTTTATAACGACACGAATGAACTTCCGTATGTACGTGAAACTTTTGGAAGACGTTTTGATAAATTATCTGGATAATAACATCAACAAAAATTATAATTTTCAACAAGACAATGCCTCGACCCTTGCTTCGAAGGAGACCACACCGTGGTTTCTCGAGAAAAACATTCCCCTTCTTGAATGGCCAGCTTGCAGTCCTGATTGCAATCCTATCGAAAACCTTTAGAGGGCGTTCCCCGAAAAGTTTATGGAAATGAACAGCAATATAATTCAATTAAAGATTTGAAAAGTGAAATCCGTGAATGTTGGGCCACAATTGGTCTGAAAGCCCTCAAAAATTTAAAAAATTCAATGCCTTCCCGAATTTTCGAAGTTATTCAGAAATGTCGGGGCCAGACCAAATATTAAATAAAATAATATATGAAAAATTGGTAATTTTGGTTTTTATTTTAGTACATTCTCAGAAGTGCGTTTATACGAATGTCCACCTGAAATTTAGATTTTTCAATTTATTAAAGTAAATCATTAAAAGTTTTACTAATGGTTTATCTTAGCAACAGATTTAAGATGATAGACACAATTTAGACTACTTGAAAAAAATCAAAACACTTTACTCTTAGAACTATATTCAAAAAACATAGTGCGTTTATACGAATGTCTACCACTGTATAATGATTTTTTTGCTAAAACTCTAGAATTTGCCAAATTAGATTGAAACTGCGCTACTTAATGAATTTTTTACGATTTTAATTCTATTTGTTAGAAAAACTCCATATACATTTTGAGGAAACTCCATACAAATTTTGCAAGTTTAATTATGTCAATAACGGAAATGGGTAGCCAGGTATAATCGAAAAATATTTTACTATTTAATTTTTTAAGTCAGATTTCTAACAAAGCTTTAAACACACAACAAAAAAAATTTGCTTACACCAAAGTAATACATACAACGACGGATAAGAGAAACAGTAATAAGGCTTTAAAAGATTTTCTTCAACGTAAATGATGACATCTTAGACCAAAGGAAATTTTTTGTAACGATGATGGACTATCATCTTTGTTTGTATTCTATCTGAAATAAAGATGATAGGCACGTAACACATTTTACAAACAGATTGCTCTGTATGAAAAATGAGTTCTTAACATATTTTCATATTTTTGCACAAAAAAAAATCTTTAATACCCGGAGGATAAATAATGTATCTAATAAATTAGATCAAAAAGAGTACTTGAAATATTTATTACAAGGATTGCAATAAATTTAACGTACAGATTCATACCGACAATTGTAATTTAAAATCAAATTAAATTTGAAAACGGCAATTAAACAATACCTTTGCTTATGTTATGATATTTTACAAAAGACTGATACTTTTTAACCTTTCTTGTTCATTTTATATTAACTTCTACAATAACCTTTTAACAAATCCTGTCTCGAACACAAATTGGAACAAAAAATTCAAATTTTTTTCTTTTATCTTTTGCTGTACGAGAACATGAGAGTTTTGCACATTTTGTGTTTACATGTACATTGTACATATTTGAAACGATTGTCTTCGTTTTATTATTTTGCCTAATTTGTAACATTGATAATTTGACACTTATTTATTTGTCACAACATTAATATAAACGAAATTTTTTATTTTTATTTTCGGTACGTTTTAGGCTTTGTAGAAATCAATATCAATTGTTATGTATGTCATACTACAAACCTAAACATTAAACAACTTACCGAAATTTTCATAAGATGTTGATTTTTTCTGAAAATATAAAAAAAAAATTAATCTTTTTCTAACTCATGCAGCGTTAGTGTCATGTACAGAGTGCTTTTAAAAATTTAAGATTCTCTATATATTCTTGTCATTATGTCAAATTATTAATCATTCTTGGAATCTAACTAAATATTTAAGTAAAACAGATTTTTGTTTAAAATATTATATTCAGTTGGTTTGCTAGAATAAAATATTTTATTAAAAAAACAAAATAATTAAACTTTTCATAAAGTTTCAAAGTTACGAGTATATTCCAACTTTTATTTTTTTTTTAATTCTTGAGCTAAATAATGCGGACGAAAACAAAAGCTGTTGCTTTCGAAGATTTTTGTTTGATAAAGCAAATTTATTTTTATGCCATTTTCACTTAATTTTTACGGTTTAATTATTTGACAGATTTTTTTGTTTTACATTGAATATACAAATTTATTTTATTTTAATCTGCCTGCGATGAATTAATATTGATTTTTTATATTTTCCTTGCCCGAAGGAAAATGTGAAAAATCAATAATTATCCATCGAATTATTGCAAAGGAGATGTTCCAGGAATTTTTTACAGACAGTAGAAAAATAAAAAAAGAGCCTGATATTTAGTAGTATACCCAGCGCCATAAAATGTACGATTTGAAATTTAAAGGAAGATATTTGAAAAGATATTATTTGCTTGATGAACAAATGACACAAATTTTTGGCGATATTCCAGAACTTTTCCAAAAATAATTTTTGAATTCCGTTTCCATCTAACATGCTGAATTTCAAGAAATTCGATTAAGAAATAACCAAGTTTCTTCCTAATTGGCCATATTCCAGAACTTCCTTTCCTTCGTATATACGTTGAATTTCATTACAATCATTAAAATAATCACCGAAGTGAAATTCTTCCCAAATAACAAAAAATGTGTATATGTGTGTAATGTGTATATACAAATAGTATTCATGCAGCCGATATTTTGTGCAACAAAAGTTGCATATAAATCAAAAAAAAAATTGTCTATAAAATAAGAATCAGAAGAGATTGATATTAGGGTTGGTTAAATACTTATAGGGACTAATCACACCCAGCGCAAATTGCAAATGCGAGTAAACAATTTTTATAAAATTATGATATAAATAACAGATAAACCCAAAACACTTGTTTACTTATAACACTACTATAATATTGCCAATCAAATTAAATTTAATTAAGCCCGAAAATTATTTCAAAATTAAAGAAAAATGTAATTTGGGTAAAGTTTGTAATGTTTCATGCGAATTTCGTTTTTCTCTAATTGTGAAATAATTTTCGGGCTTAATTAAATTTAATTTGATTGAAAACATCATAATTATCTTATAAATAGACAAACATTTTGGATAAAAGTGTTTTTTATCATAAATTTAAAAAAATTGGTTACTCGCATTCGCAATTCGCGCTTGGTGTGAATAATCTATAGAAGCGTATAATAACAAATACACAACACTTAATTGTATTTAATTTATAATTTATTTGTATTATTAATTATAATTATATTTACGTTAATTGTCGCCACCATATTGTGCCGACTTTACATGTGTATTTTATGTGTGGTTGGCAGCCAACAACACAAGCGACGTGCGGTCGCTATCGAGATTGAGACGAGACTGATTAGTTTTATTGAATTTATTTTTGTGTTTTCGTTTTAGTACGTGTTTGTTTTATTGATATACCAGTCGGTGCGTTGTTTTGGTTTTTATCTAGTTCGCGTTAGAATTGATTGTGGCGGCGAACGCATCAATGTAGGCGCAAGGTTATGCGTGAACCGCCACAAATCCCATAGGATTTGCAAGAAAAATGTGAAATGATCGATCCCAGGGGTCGGCGATATGAATAACAGGCAAGCAATATGTATACGGAATGTTGCAGCAGAATACTTTTCAACACAAATAAAAAAACCAACATGCGAATATGGTTTTTAGGATATCTGGATTTGCATTCTGAGTTAGTTTCTTAAGTATTATTTTTAGCCTAAATGTAGGTAGTAAAACTATATTAATTGGGTCCCTATCACTGAAAATGTAATAAAATAAATTCTCTTATTATATATGTATTTAACAAATTATTTTATGACCGATGTTTGAATATACATATGTATATGTACAGTTGACGTCCAATTTACAAAACAAATTGGTCAAAAGATTCCATCGTTTAGTGAAATAGTCTTAAGATGAAACCAACATTTCGTGACTATTGTATAATTCGTTCTAATTGTTCGTAAATCAATATTGAAAATTTATCAATATTGTAAAATTTTGGTTCATAACGTAAATTCCTTTAATCTTTAATAAGATTTAATTCCCTTAACAGCATTTTGATCATTTATTCGGTTTTGTGGGTGTTCTACATATAAAAATTTTACTTGCAATCTGTGAAATCATTCATAACGAAGTTATGGGATATGACCAATTAAGAAGAAACTTGGCCATTTCTTAACCGATTTTGATAAAATTCAGCGTGTACGATGGAAATGGGATTCTTAAATGATTTTTGGACGAAGTTATGGGATACGGCCAATTAGGAAGAAACTTCGCCATTTCTTGCCCAATTTTGATTAAATTCAGCATTTACGATGAAAATGAGATCCTTAAATGATTTTAGATGAAGTTCTGGAATATGGCCAAGTAGGATGTAACTTCAATGGTGATGTTCAATACGTGGTAGTATTGTATAGATCTTGATGTTTCTACTAATAAATGTTGTACAGTTACTTGAATTCTTGTTACCAAAATCTGTAATTGTCAAATTTTCATGTAATGCAGCTAATATAAAATATTTATAGTATCATAACTATCATTGGACCTTCATAATTTCGGTGAAATTCAATTGGAAAATTTCAATAATAAGATTTACATCCCAAGCAATACGTGCCCTACTTGTGGTACTAAAAAAAAGCAAAAAAATTTCATGCATGATTCCAAATTTGGAAATGTGGTAGTTAATGTGCAGCCTCTAGATATAACTTTAAAATACGGGGTCCAGTTAAAACAAATCCAAAACAAATAAATTTTGGCTGATCAGGAGTATAAAATAAAAGGTATAATTGATTACGATTTGACAGTAAAACATTATAGAAGAAACGTACTTTGACCAAACGGATATTAGGCGGCACTTGACGATTTACATAAAAGGATTACAAAGACCGCAGAGATCACAATAGTAAATCAATCGCTACTATTTTACGAAAAAATATAAAAATGTATATTTTATTCTTACCTTTGTATCTTATAATTATCTTATAAAATAAGAATGTTTATATAACTATGTTTATATCCTCAGAGGTTGACTATTCGAAATTTCCGGTATAAAGTACAGATATCCTTGAAACCATATTCGCATATCGGTTTTTTAATTTTGTTGAAGAGATTTCTTCATTGAAGCGTGCTGCAACATTCCGTATCCATTAGGATGGCCCTTATTTTGGGCAACATTTTTAAAACTTAGCAGCACCTCCTAGAAATTTGATGAAGGACCTAAAAATAAGGTCACCAAAAATTGAAGTGTCTAAGTGAGTAGTCACATTTGTTCAAAGCGTAAACAACAATTATTTTCATGTAATTGAAAATGTCGAATTTTGAAAAAACAACATCTGCGGGAAGTTTTACGTTATTATTTTTTGTTGAAGAAGAGTGCAGCGGAAACAAATCATTTGCTTGTGAAAGTTTACGGTGAACATGCTTCATCGAAGTTGGTGATTTTGACGTAAGAGACAAAGAACGTGAAGGCAGACCAAGAAAATTTGAAGATTCAGAATTGGAAGAATTGCTTGATGGGCCCTTGCCAGACTGAAAAACAATTGGCAGAAGAGTTGAATGTTACCCAACAATGTGTTTCGCAACGTATACATGCAATGGGAATAGTTTAGAAGCTGGGAAATTGGGTGCCACACAAATTGAAAGAACGGGACATGGAACGTCGGAAAACCATGTGCGAATTGTTGCTTCAACGACAACAAAGGAAGGTGTTTGCATCGGATCATCACTGGGGATGAAAAGTGGATCCTTTATGACAATCAAAAGTGCAAACCAGTGTGGGTCAAGCCAGGTGAACCAGGGCCGTCGACGCCAAAAGCAAATATCCATGGTTCGAAGGTGATGCTTTGTTTTTGGTGGGATATGAAGGGTGTCGTCTATTATGAGCTGCTGAAAGAGCGTGAAACCATTACGGGACAAGTTTATCGACGACAACTGATGGCTCTAAAGCAAGCTCTAGCTGCAAAACGACCGGAATGGGACAAAAGGCACGATAAGATTATTTTGCAACATGACAACGCTAGGCCACATGTTGCTATACCTGTCAAAAAATACTTGGACAGGCAGAACTGGGAAATTCTACCCCACAGCTATCACTTTAGGTCACTGCATTGACGATATAATTATAAACCGTACCTCTATGCGACGTGCGCGAGGATTGATTCGAAAACAAACTGCTCTAAGGATAAAAAAAAATTTTGAGGTAAAAATAGTTTTTAGATCGAAAAATTACCTTTCATTTATGATAATTCTATTTGGTTTTCAAGGCATCTGGGTCATTTGTATTGCATTGGGATGGCCAAATTTTACCGGAAATTGCCGGACAAAAACGGTGGATCGGCTTCCGGTCATATTCACTCAAGGTGATACGGATCAGCTTTTAGGGGTTCCTAGAATTTCTCCCGGAACTGGACTAAACACTTGAATTAGTAACGGGATGGAATATTAAAGATTCGGTGCAAATTGAACGGTGCTTGCATGTTATTGGAACGAAATTTGCAGAGAAGCATATTGTTTCTCGCTTGTAGACATCATATCTACGAAATAATTTTAAGATCGGTTTTTGAACTAAAGTTTCCAGGAACTTCTGTACTGAATGTGCCTATTTTTGTGCGATTTAGTGCTTGGAATGGCTTGAATAAAACAAGATACAAACCGGGAATAGAAAATGAAAGGATTGTAGGAACTTTGAACGATATCATAGGTGATATGCAAACCTATTGTTTGAACGAATTAAACCAAGAATTTGTAAGGGATGATTACAAAGAGCTTCTACAATTATCTTATTTTTTCCCTGGAGGAACACCAACTTCTTCATTTTATGTACCAGAACCAATATCACATGCAAGATGGATGGCAAAAGAGATCAGTTTAAACTAACAACAAATGAAGCGTAATCTGCATTTTCATAATTCGATTTTACATTAAAGTATGGTTTAGATGTCCAATAGCTGCCGAAGCTCCTTATCAAGATCTTAACTTTCTTCAAGCAATTGTCAATTACGAACAGGAAGATCAAACATTTTGTCATATTATTTTAAGAAAATTGTGTGGTCATTTTTATGGTACCTACCGGATGAAACAATCGCTTTGGCATTCTTTGATAAAAATGTGTCAAACGAATTAAAGAAAATTAAACGGTCCACGCATTGAAATCCGCAGATAAAGAAGTATGATCAAAAACGCGTTCATGTTACAGCATCAGATATTATTAAAAATTATAGATTTAAAGATTTAAGCCATTTTATTAATAGTAATACCAAAAATTTCTTTCGGCAATTTAATATTTGCCTCCCAGTGGCACAGTGGTTAGCATGCTTGCTTTAAGCTCCGGGAGTCCCGGGTTCGATTCCCGGCGAGTGATGAAAAAATCAGGGCTGGTTAATGTAGGATCAATGATTTAATCATTCATTACCGAAGCGGCCAAATCCCTCTATGGGATGTAGCGCGAGCGAAAAAAAAAATGTATATTTCGTTAGAATTCCTGGATCATGATCCCTCAACTTGGATGACCCGGAACGATTTTAAAGAAGGAATGGACGTCGTTTCCATATTAACAGTTGTTAATGACCCAGCAGAACGGGCTGTTCGATTGATGGCAGAATTTAACACAATCCTGACACCAAAAGAATAAGAAAAACAGTACTTATTGCAAGTAGTGACTGATTACCGCAAAAGATTTCCGTTACATACAAAATCAGCACTATCCTTAAATTAATTTCATTAACTATCATTTAGCAAAAACTATTTAAATAAAAAACTATAAAAAATTATCATTTTTTCTTTACTTTAACGGCAGAAACTACTATACAGAAGTCGTCGAGCCGCATGTAACGACCTGTCAGCTTTTATCATGATATAAATGTAACCCAACGCATGGTTAATTTTTCTTTTTTCTCCACTTTAATGGCGACTGTTTTCATAAATAAAGGAATTCTTATAAAGGCACATCAAGCTGCGGGTAACAGTTTTGGCCTTATTAAAATCCATCCATTCGTTTACGAGGAATACGTAACGAGAAAACAAAGCAGGAGGACTAAAGGTAGGCCAAAATTCCGCTCATTTTTCAGTCGTTATCTGGCTTAAGCGCATCAGGCCAAAACCATTCATTTGTTTTCTGAATCTCCACTCTTCCTTCTACTTTGTTGTGTACATATAATGCATCTGTTCACTAATTCTTTCCATTTCCGAGCAATAACGGCGAAGCGGGGAGTACACATGTACCGAAGCTAGAGGCGAAAAAATGTTCTATTGGTTGTTTGCTAATTAAAACTTAATTGTTCGGCCTTTTTTCATAATTATTGCCTTGTTTTAAAGAAAATTGTGTTGTATAATAGGCAAAGAATATGATTGGATCATAGGGATTTTAAAAATAATTTTAGGAGCTGTGTAAACTGATTAAATAAGAAAAAAACGGTTTTTTCGTTTTTCGATCGCTTGGTGGCACGTGTTCCCATCAAGCTTGACACTTCAAATTTTGGTGATCTTTTTTTGGTCCATCATCAAATTTCTATCTTTATTTTATTAAATAAAATTAAAACATAAATAAGATTAAACTAAAAATAAATTAAAAGTAAAATAAAAATAAAATAAAATATAAATAAAATTAAAATAAAATTTAATAAAAATTAAATTAAATAAAGAAAAAATAGAAATAAATAAAATAAAATATAAATAAAATCAAAATAAAATAAAATAAAATTAAAAGAAAATATAAACAAAAATAAAAATAAAATAAAAATATAATAAAAATAAAATAAAAATAAAATTAAATTAAATTATAAATAAAATTAAAATAAAATATAAATAAAATTAAAATGAAATAAAAATAAAATTAAATTAAATAAATTAAAAATAAAATATAAATAAAATAAAAATAAAATTTAATAAAAATTAAATTAAATAAATAAAAAAATAGAAATAAATAAAATAAAATATAAATAAAATCAAAATAAAATAAAATTAAATTAAAATAAAATATAAAAAAAAATAAAAATAAACTAAAAATAAAAAAATAGCATAAAAAAAATATAAATAAAATTAAAATATAATAAAAATAAAATAAAATAAAATCAAAATTTAATAAAAATAATATAAAAATAAAATAAAATAAAAATAAAATAAAAACAAAATGAAAATAAAATAAAAATAAAATAAGAATAAAATAAAAATAAAATAAAAAAAAAACATAAATAAAAAAAAATAAAATAAAAATAAAATTAAAGTAAAATAAAAATAAAATAAAAATAAAATAAAAATATAATAAAAATATAATAAAAATAAAATAAAAATAAAATAAAAATAAAATATAAATAAAATATAAATAAAATATAATTAAATATAAATAAAATATAAATAAAATAAAATAAAAATATGATACAAATAAATTAAAATTTAAATAAAATAAAAATTAAATAAAAATAAATGAAAATTAAATATAAATATGAATAATAAAAATAAAAAACAAATAAATAAAAATTAAAATAAAAATAAAATAAAATAAAAATAAAATTAAATTAAAATATAAATAAAATATAAATAAAATTAAAATAAAATATATATATTTTTTTTTTTCGCTGGCGCTACATCCCATAGAGGGATTTGGCCGCTTCATATTGAAGTTTCGTGATCATTTTTTTAACGGATAATGAGAGATTAATTCATTGATCCTACAATAACCAGCCGTGATTTTTTCATCAACCGCCGGGAATCGAACCCGGGACCTCCGGGGCTTAAAGCAAGCATGCTAACAACTGTGCCACCGGGGCGGCGAAAAATAAAATATTAATAAACTATCATAAATAAAAATAAAAATAAAATAAAAATAAAATAAAAATAAAATAAAAATAAAATAAAAATAAAATAAAAATAAAATAAAAATAAAATAAAAATAAAATAAAAATAAAATAAAAATAAAATAAAAATAAAATAAAAATAAAATAAAAATAAAATAAAAATAAAATAAAAATAAAATAAAAATAAAATAAAAATAAAATAAAAATTAAATAAAAATAAAATAAAAATAAGATAAAAATAAAATAAAATAAAAATAAAAATAAAATGAAAATAAAATTAAAATAAAATAAAATAAAATAAAAATAAAATAAAATACAAATAAAAAAAATTAAAATAAAAATAAAATAAAAATAAAATATAAATAAAGTAAAAATAATGTAAAAATAAAATAAAAATATAATAAAAATAAAATTAAAATAAAAAAAATATAAAATATAAATAAAAAAACATAAAATAAAAATAAAATAAAAGTAATATAAAAATAAAATAAAAATAAAATAAAAATATAATAAAAATAAAATAAAAATAAAATAAAAATAAAATATAGATAAAATATAAATAAAATAAAAATAAAATAAAACTAAAATAAAAATAAAATATAAATAAATAAATGAAAATAAAATATAAATATTATGTATAATAAAAATAAAATATGTACAAATAAATAAAAATTAAAATTAAAATAAAATAAAAATAAAATAAAATTAAAATATAAATAAAATAAAATATAAATAAAATAAAAATAAAATAAAAATAAAATAAAAGTAAAATAAAAATAAAATAAAAATAAAATAAAAATAAAATAAAAATAAAACAAAAATAAAATAAAAATAAAACAAAAATAAAATAAAAATAAAATAAAAATAAAATATAAATAAAATAAAAATAGAATAAAAATAAAATAAAACTAAAATAAAAATAAAATATAAATAAAATAAAATAAAAATATAATACAAATAAATTAAAATTTAAATAAAATAAAAATTAAATAAAAATAAATGAAAATAAAATATAAATACATATGTATGTATAATAAAAATAAATTATTTACAAATAAATAAAAATTAAAATATAAATAAAATATAAATAAAATAAAATATAAATAAAATAAAAATAAAAATAAAATTAAAATAAAAGATGTTCTTCTACCTTCAAGTCCAAAATATGAATTGGCCGAATTTACGAAATAGGTAATTATTTTTTGACGATTTTATTTCTCGCTCACTCACACTAACGACAATAACTTGAATCTTTATATTTTAATTTTATTTTTATACTTTCGCTTTTACCGTAACAAATTATGTATTGGTAATATGTTGCACCGGCAAAAACAATTGAATACAGCTGATTAAACAAATTTAAGTGATCGTTACAAAGTCACCATGCAAGATAAAATCAACGAAATGAAAAATGGCCCAATATATGTACATTTTTTCCAATTAATAACCAAATTGATATTGGATTTAACGCACATTAGCTTTTTATTTGACAACATAACTTCCATTTTTACGATGTGCAAATTGTAAATGATTGCCATCTAGAACGATAAAATTTAATGCACGGCATCTTTTTTATTATCCAAAAAATCGATTAATCCTATTTTATTGCTAAATTTATAATATCCACAGGGGGTTCTTTCTACGAATTACATCATTTTGAATGTTGATTTGAAAATTAGTTTAGATTCTAACTGTACTGTAGATGTGTTACCAAATAATGACAGTCGATTAGGAATTTATATTGTGTATATATAAATCAAATTTCTGGGTCGTCATTATAGAGAGACAACAAAAAAGAATTATGGCTGTGTAATAAATTATACGCAGTACTCAAAATGATCATCGCCTGTCAATTTATGTAATCTAAAGTGTAATTAATTATTTTGATCCATCATTAACCAAAACTTTAAGTAATAAAGACGTTGAATCTAAAAGATTGATTAAATTTATTAATTTATATGTTGTTGTTATTTTTCTTTTAACATAATAAATTGATAAAAACATGAATCTATACATTAAAAATTGGATTGTCATAAATTTATTTGGCGCCATAACCATAATTTTTTTTCAATATCCCTAAAATTACTAAAACCGATATTTGATATTGCCATTTTGCCAAAAAAAATAAAAATCATTAATACTTATGAATTTTCTCCATTATTACCCGTTGCGTCTATATACATATATCAATTTCACATTTTTACAAGAATTTAACTAATATTCGGTTGCTCAAAATCGTTAGATTCGGATTATCCTTATCATCATCATCATTTTCACGAAATCTATATCCAGATTCAAAAAAATTGGCTGATTATTACATTTTTATCTTTAGTTCGAATTTTGATTTTTTTACATTATCTTTGAACCATGACCTAGTCCTATAAATTTATTTTATAAAGTCTTGTTTTTTTATTACTCAACTTCAATGTTCACAGTTTATTAAGTTTAGAATTGTTTTTAGTAAATTTGGCACAATATTATGGCAAAATTGATTTTGTCGATATTTATTATTATGTAGAATTTGAAACGTTGTTTACTTGGCTTTGGTACTTAGTTTAATGACTTGTTCTAGAGACGATTATTTTATTAGAAATTGGGTGAAAATAAATAAAGATTTGAAGTATTTTGTAGAACCAAACACATAATGGTTACCGCCACAAGGCACAGACGAGTTTCATGTTTATTTATGACTATCGCTAAATTACCAAAATTTATTCTTGGAAAGATAATTTCCGTTTTATTAACGATTATGATGTAAATTTAAAAATGAATACTAAATTGATGGTCAAAGGCGGCATGATTGAGAGCTTTAAACTACAAGGATTTAACGGTTTCCTGAGAACACCAAAATAGTAAAGAAAAAATTGTTTAATAAAGAGACGGCACTATAATAGTACACTATACACACATATGTACACTGGCTGGCGTTTATACGCTCTTTTTAAAGTCAATTTTTTCTGTGTCTGGCTTTTCTATAACTACTTGTATTGTATACATTTATACGCAGTGCTGTAAAAACAAATATTTTTCACGAAAAACAAATTGTTTTGTAATACGTAATTTTTGTAATTTATCGGTAAGTTTTAACTTCCAAACTGATACAAACTACTGAAACTTGGCCTCCCAGTAGTTAAATCAACTGTAGCACGAGTTCTTAAGGCAACAAAAACCACTAAATAGGTTAAACCTAAGTCAAAACTCCGTATATCACCTGCACTTATGGAATGTTGTTTAAAAAAAAATTTAATTTGGACGGATCAGCCTGCTACAGTTATTATTGGCACGATATCAGGAATCACACTGAAGTTCGACCAAAGAGAAATTTTGGTAGTGGGTACTGGGTTTGGGGACAGTTCTCTGGGGATTTTAAGCCGAGCTTCGGAGTGAAAATAATGGGCCTATTTTTTTATTCACCCGGTGCAGTGCAGTTCATTATTTTTCCTTGTCTGCTTTGATTGTTTTCTATTAGAGAAACAAGGAAAAATTGTACACTACACTGCTCGGTGTGAATAAAAAAATAGGCCCAATATTGTTCTAATTTGTGGCTCAGCTCCAATTAAAAAAATTGTTAACGCTACATACTTGCAAAATTAGTTTTCATGTCAATTATGCGAAATAAAAATCTATATTCTACTTTTATTCTGCATACTTACTGTAAAATACTGTAACTTCCTGTAATTTAAATAAAAAACAGAATATTTTAATAAGGTCTTTCTTGGGTTTATATCGTTGTCAATTGACAGTTTAAAGGATCTAATAAAATTTATCTGTAACAAACCCAAAAACAATGTTCCATAAAATATGCATCTATATTCCTCTTCTAAATGAAGTAAATAATTGCAATAATTTTGCACAACTGAATACTAAAAAATATAATTTCATTTTCCTGGTACTTTCATGTTTTTGTATTTTTTCGACTTGAATCTTTTGGTACTCTGCTGGTTTATCATGTCAATTAATTTATTTTTTTGTGCTTATCCTAACTTTATACATAATTTAACTTTTCATTTTATTAGTTTAGTGTTGCTGTAACCGCTAAAAATAATTTTCATTTCATGCTAATGTTACAAAAGAGCTTTTAAATATTTTTTATTTAACAGTTATAAATGTCCATGTATTTAAAGAAATCCTTTGCCGGGGACTATTTAGTTATACATTTTACATTATCATAAGAATTGACTAAATACATATAATTAGAACAAATTGGCGCGAATAAAATATTAAAATATGATGTGTGCAAAATGACAAAATGAAGATCTAATACTTAAACATGTAACATAAGAGAATTGAAATTAAATTAATTGAAAATTTATAAATAATTGAATGAGAGATGAGTAGAAAAAAAACAAAAAGAGATTTATGTAACACCAAATATCAGCTACATTTTTAAATTAACAACTTTTCCTGAAATAATTGATGATTTAAATTAACCTCTTGTCATTGTTTTCATTCCGGCTGGCACAGCATAATGTGCCGAATAGGAACCGTACCGGGATGTGTATATCCTGATTTTATGTAAGTTTTATGGAATTTTTGTGTTTATTTTAAATAATGTGAACGTCGATTTTTTGAGATCAGTTTAAATACGTTTTTGGCTTGTTACACTAAACAAACAATTAATTTGCCAATAGAAAGGGAGAAATTCAAAGAAATAAACTTCCTCATCTTTTTTAAGAATTTGTATAACATTTAGTATTTTTTTTGTTTGTTCGTTATAATCTATACAATCTTTTACTGGGTCTCGAGGAACTCCCAACTGTCTTGCAGTTTGGCCACTATGTCATCACCGGCTATAAAGATTCGAACCCGGTACTGTGCCGTTTTGTCGGTTACACTTTTCGGCAGTTTTCGTGAAAGTAATTTCACATACCAAACTGGCATTTTTTTAATAAGCGACTGAACAACTTAATTTATTGTAAGTGCCAAAAAATATCAAAAAACAATCATTATAAAGAATACAACAAAAACATTTATTACGGAACCAAATTACAAAAACAAAAATTATAATAATAGACAAAAAAAAAAATACTTGAAGCGGAAAAGAAATTTGATTAAAATCTAACATTTGTGCTTTCATTTCTCTGTTAAACCACGAAACTAAAGTTAAATATCAAAAGTCATGCTTATACATTTACAAGCAAGAAAACGTATCTTACAACTCATTATTCAATCCATAACGACAAACTAATAAAAAAAAAGTATTTTAAAACTTTTTTAGACGATTCACTAATATTCTTGAACCTCAAAACGCCTTCAAAGTTTTTTGTTTGCATTCATTTTCTTGTGAAAGTTACTATAAAATAATGCAAATTCATCATCGTGCTTATGAAAAAATAGGAAAATGTCAGCAAAAAAAAAAATCTTATAATTTATTTTAAATGATAAAAGTTAAGTTTGAATAAATTAACTTTACGCTAAATAAATTACCAACTCAAGAGATATAACGGTGAATAATCGATTTGCGAAAGAGGCTTTAATTTGAAATGATTTAAAGAGCAGCATATTCATCTTCTACGTAAGGTGACCCATTTTTTTACAAATCGCTTGGACATATAAAGGTATAAAGACATCACCTATTTTCAGAAAATTCAAAATTTTCGGCAGATTAGATTTTAACTGTTCTCTGCTGCATCTGAGTTTAGTCAATCTTTAAGTTTACTAAAGTAGCAGCATACATATTTGCCCTAATATACATATTATGTTAGTGTTGAGTATTGAGAATTTCAAACAATACCTAAAATTATTAATTATTATTATTATACTATCGATCACGTACTTTTGAAATGGCTAATGGGACAAAGGCAACTAACTGCACCATAAGTGTCGTTTATTAAAGTCTTTTAATAAAAGTATTTAATTTCTCTTTTAGAATGGTTAGTTTAAAGATGTTATAATCAATTAGCTCATAGAAACAGTATTAGACAGACCATGTCGCTGAGCCTATCTAAAAGTGTCAGCAAAAATATATTTAAATATTACCGAACCTATGAATAACGGTAATTTCTTAAACATGCTTCTGATATTTCCAATATTACCAGATGTTTCGTGTAAGAGACGAGTAATCTAAGCCATGGTGTGTTATATCAAAATATAAAATTACCGAAGCAGGTAATAATAGTGAGCAGCAATGGTCCTTATTGAATGAAATACTTAACAAAGGTACTTCCAATAATGAAATTAATGAAATATTAGACGAACAAAATAATAAGCTCTGATCCCCAGCAGACATAGCTAATTGTTTTAACAATTACTTTTGTAATATAGTTTCAAAAGCGCGTCTGGAATTTAACAATAATTCACAACTAGTTATAACTCCATTATACTTGATATGAGCCCCAACTTAAATTTTTTCTTTCGTCCAATTTCTTCCATGGAATTATTTTTCATTATCAATTTCCTTGAGGATAAACACTCTACAGATTTGTTTGGCTTTAGTAGTGCAATTATTAAAAGGATTAGCTTCAACATTGTTGATATATTAAGTGCATTGTTTAACCGTAGTATAACCGAAGGGATTTCCGGAATCACTGAAAATTACCACTGTTATTCCTCATAGGAATGGGCGACCGTATGTTTTCAGTAACTATATAGACCAACAACGTCCATTCTTTCTGTCGTTTCTGAGATTTTTGAAAAAGCGGTTAAATAGCGAATGGCAGAATTTTTGAATAGCTTGAACCTTGAACTATTTCAGTAAATGTCAATTTGGTTTTCGTTCTGGTTTGGGTACGTACAGAGGATGCTTTGATCGAACTTATGAATCCACTTCATGAAGGTATTAATAATTCTAATACAGTAGCCGGCCTGTTTGTGGATGTTACTAAGGCTTTTAATATGGTAGATCATTGTATTCTTTTGGATAAGCTGAGGAGTATTGGTTTTCGAGGTTGCATATTTAACTAGCTCAAGTCACTCACCACTAATCGGTCGCAAAGGGTTACTTGTAAAAATAATTTCAGTGGCTTATCGGTGCTATAAGAGGGTGGGTGTCCCCCAAAGACCTGTATTTGGACCAATTTTATTTTTAATTTACATTAATTCTATTTTTAAACAAAATTTTAAAGGTAAATTTATTGCCTTGGATGATGATTTAGCGTTTGCATATAATAGTTGTGATTATACATCCTCAGTAGCATACATTAATCATGATTTTAAAATTCTGTCCAATTGGTTCCTGGTGCACAAGCTGTTATTGCACTCCAAAACTAAAACAATGCTCTTTGATTTAAATGATAATGGTTCGTTTAATAATGACGTAGTTTATCACGACTGGCATTGCCCTAGGAATGCCCCGTGCATTAATAAATGCTTGCCGATTGAATCTGTTGCTAACTTTAAATATTTGGGCCTAAACGTTGATTGTAGATTAGACTGGAAGTGTAATCATATGTGCCATGTTAGAATTAACAAACTCTCTACTGCGGCCACACTGTCCACCTGGTATTCTTAAAATATTCTATCAAGTCTTAATTGAATCCAGATTGCGTTATGGTATTTGTTGCTGGGGTGGTAAATATTTTGAGACGATCAGACCATTAGTAATATCTCAAAAGCATGTAGTTAGATTGATGCATTTTAAGAATAAACATAGTCTCTCTTGGCCATTATTCTTGAGCAGTAGACTTATGAATAAATATTTTGAAATTAGTGGGAATCGTTATTTGAGTTGTCATAGTTATTTACTGCGTAAAAAAATGTCATGCATTTCAGAAGCGTTCCAAAATTTTGCAAAATCTGCACCAACCATCTTTAATAAATTTTCGATTGATATCCGTAGCTTGAATTCTAAAACTAAATTCCTGGCAAGTTTGAAAGTTTGGCTAGTCCAATTTAGTAATAGTGATTTTTTCTTTAGAATCATTATTTAATTGTTCACTTATAGTTTTGTATGCTAGTTATTTGAGGAGAGGTACATTTTTGCATGAATAGGGGAATGATATAGTTTGCGTTTTATTAACTCTTAAAATGTTTCAAAAAGGTAAAAAAAACTTAAAACTCAACTTTACAATGCAATTAAAAAACCTTAAAGTGACTGAAATCTTCGCTTGTTTTTTTATTTCTCTAGCCTATCCCCTTTCCAACGCTATGCAATATGCTATAAAAACCATTTTAAATACTTTATTAAATCACAAAATGTTTGCATCGGGACACATCATCCTGATATTCGATATTCGCGGTAAAAACTGTCTACTTGCCAACCAAAAAATTGTTTAGCTAACCCAAAAAAATTATTGGTTAAACAAATGTTAACCAAATTTTTAGTTTAATTACGTGCCACAAGAATCGAATTTCTAACTCATTTTGGTTGAAAGCAATGCTTACTGTTATTTTGTTTGTATAACTGTTTTGGTTAAGTGTTGTTCTTACTGCTACAATGGCTACCTACATTTTCTATTGCAGAATGCGCTGACATGCGAGGCCGTTAATTTAAATTTTAATGAACTAAGAGGGCGTTATAATGTTGCTGTCGATGAACAGATTCTAGCACTGTTTGAAGAGGAACCCACTAGAAGCATTAGAAATGTTGCTGCATCACTCGGGATTTCCATCTGGAAAGTGTGGAGCGTACTTTGCCAAAATAATCAACATCCTTTCCATTATACTCCAGTGCAACGTATGTAATTTTTGAACAGACTTAAAACCCGTGCGCGCTAAAATTAGACATGCTGGCATGGGTACGATACGAACCGCTTCTCGCTTCACCGTTTACCTTACCAAAGACAACATTAGAAAAAAAACACCCTCTTGGCAGTAAGAAATACATTCTTTCGTGTATGTATTTTACTTATTGTAGGTTTGGACAATCATAACTTTGACAAACGTGTCTCTTATTGCACACAGATGTGGTTGATCCCTACTTTTTAAAAAGTATTCTGTGGATAGATGAGTCCAAATTTACTAAAGAGAAAATTGTTAATTTACACAACCTTCACCAATGGTCGACGAAAAAAGAAAACCCACGTGCCAAAAGACCGAGATCATTCCAGAAAAGATTTGGTGTCGCCGTTTGGGCAGGAGTAATTGAAAATCATGTGATTGAACCATAATTCTTAACTGAGCATCTTAACGGGAATAACTACCTTGATTTTTTTTACAAATTGACTTGCCTGAATTGGTATCACACGGTTGTCCCGCACACTGGATATTAACCGTCAGGGAGTACCTAAATGACGTATTGATGGATTGAAAGGGATGGCCCTATTCAATGGCCTCCACATTCCCCAGATCTAATTCTGTTAGATTTTTACGTCTGGGATCGGGCCAAAGCACTGGTATACGTCACGGAAGTTCAACCTATTGATGATTTAGTACAACGAATTGAAGCGGCGTTCGTCATAATTAAAGACGAAATTCGTTTACGCACCACTACAGTGGAAATAAGGAGAAGGTATCGCGCGCGCATACGCAACCTAGGTCAACAATTTAAGCAAGATTTATGATTTTAAAATAAAGATTCATTTTTATTAAAAAATGGTTTTAATTTTAAGTCCAAAATCGATAGTACCTATACATAAATGTGACAGATTTTACTGCGGAAGAGTGAGATGGTAGTTGTTCCTTACTTAGCGTATGTTTTTATGCCATATTGTATAGAGTTATCAAGGGGATAAACTAGAGAATTTAAAAAAAATTCGAAGATCACAATCACTTTTAGTTTTTTTTTATTGAAATGTAAAGTTGAGTTTTAAGTTTGTTTTTACCTTTTTGAAACATTTTAAGAGTTAATAAAATAATAAAAAGAAAAGTAAATATTATTTGTGACAAATTTTGAATTTGATAGAATCGTACAACAGTAAACTTAAGAGTTAATATTAAATTTCAAACCTATACCAATAATTTAAAACAAAAATTAAGTTTGAATGCTGAATATTGCGATTTTCCAAAATAAAAATTAAAAAGTAAAAATAAAAAAATCCGTAAGGCCAAAAATGTGTTATTGATGCTTAAAAGATAGCAAATGACCCCACCTTTGGACCAATTCAATTTGGCAAACGATGCACCAAACACCCTGTATATATTCATTTATAATTTGTTTTGATGTTTTGCTTAAAGATCAAAACTGGAATAGAGTATCGAATAGGACAGCGTTATCTGCTTTCTTACATTTTTAGAAAAACTGAAAAATGCCTTTTTAGATTTATGTCATATTTTAACCTGAACAGAAACAACAATAAACTATCGATTTGTAGAAATTTGCTTTCCCGAAGTGAGCAAAGTTGAATTTAGGAAGAATTCCTTAGACGTATTGAAGAGGGGCTCGGAGCGTTATCGCTATGCTTAAGATAAACCAATTAACAATTTTAGTTAAGATTTACATTTATTGTGAGATTGAAGTCCAATTGACCGACATTTGTCTTATTTCATCTCTAATTGTCCTACAGTCATTTTATGGTCAAAAATCAAAAAAATGCTTTATGGGTTTTGTATTAAGTAGTTTTTTGTAAACCTTAACTTATTAAGATATTTGCAAAATAAATTTTCTGCACCAAGGAAGTGGCCACTTCCGGTCGGCCGATTTGGAGTAAAATCCACTGGGACCTCCCAAGTTTTCAGTTCTATTGGATAAACCATCTCGGTTGTAGCTAGAGAACACAGACTGACAGACAGACACTATTTCGAAACCCACTTTTTCAGAGAAAAGACGAATTTTAATGGATCATGAACAGTTTCCTATGGCTGGAATTAGAACTTAACCGAGATGAAGTCGGCCAATTAGTAAAAGAAAATCTGCTTGTTTTACAAAATAAAGCGCTAATTGATTTTCAGAATAATGAACGCGTCTAACAGAAAGTATACGAGTATTTTAAAAATTTTTAATTGCTTGGTCATCTGATTCTAATTTTTTTTTTATCCTTTACATAGAACGAATCTTAATGGAACATATGGAGTTCCCTACGGTTGGATCAGAGCAAAAAAAAATAGAATTAGATCGTAATATTTAGCCAAATTGTAGTACTCATAATAATCAAATGTCTGCTCAAAACTTATGAGATTGAAAACGAAAATCAGAAATCGTCATATAATTATGACAACGAACTTTTGCTAAATCAAATGAGTGCACAAATTGAACAAAATTTGTTAGAATCTGAAATCAAAAATTCCGAAAATTCCAAAAATAAAACCAAACGTATAGGAAACTTAAACGAAATGCAGGAAAATTCTACACAACTTCAAAAGGAAGTTACTCGGGGAAAAACCAAAAATGTTCAACAGCAATTTAAATTCCATTTTGTGATTTGATTTCAAATTATTTTACCAGTTTACCTTAAAATTTTCTGTGGTGTACACGTAATAAAATAAAAAAATCCATAGCGTTGTTGCAAGTGTAAATATTTAGTTAAGTTTGTTGTTTTGGTTAAAATAAGTTAGTGTTAGGTTACAAACTACAGATTTTTTAATGATTTTAAATTACATAATGTAAATTAAAGTATCATGGCCAGAAGACGTATCACTATCATGATGATTGGGAACATGAATATTTTTTTATAATGTTGAAAAACAAATGTTATTGTTTAATTTGTAACATTAGTGTATCTCTACCAAAAAAAGGCAACGTGGAACGTCATTTTAGAACCATTCATAGTAGCTACGAGAATAATTTTCCACGAAATAGTAATTTAAGGAGCCATAAAATTGAAGAACTGAAAAAAGGACTACAACCTCAACAATCGATTTTCACCAAAACTACGTCGATATCAAAAACTGCTACTCATTACATCATTCAGAGTATGCCATATTCTAGTTAGCCATTAGAAAGCGTTTAGTGATGGAGCCATATTTAAAAAAAAATTTGTATAGAAGCTGCCGACTCTTTGTCTTGTGATTTTAAAAATAAGTCAGAAATAATTGCTGCCATCAACAATATGCAGTTAGCTCGGAATACAGTTGCTCGTCGGGTTGAGTCGGGTTGAAGAAATAGGTATCGATTTAAAAGATCAATTAACGGAGATTTTAAAAATTGTAAAGCTTTTTATATACAAATGGATGAATCAACTGACGCAGTTGATGTAGCTCAAATAATAATATTTAACAGAATGATTTTCACCGACTTTTCAACCAAAGAAGAATTTCTAACAATTATTCCACTAAAAGGTAGAGCGCGCGCTCTACCACTTTATAAGCTTGTGTCAATAACTACCGATGGAGCACTAGCTATGATACTGACTTTTTACATTAACATTGCATTATACACCAATAAGTATTGTGTGCCAAAATACTAAATATGAAGGAAATTATGGACATAACTTTAAGATCGCTAATTCGTATCGAGCGAAAAGTTTTCAAAGGCAGCTCTTTAAATTACAAATACAGGAAAACGCGCATGATGAATTGCTTTTGCAAACTGATGTTAGATTGTTGAGCCGTGGAAAATTTCTGCAGCGATTTAATGAACTAATTTTGAAAATTAGGCAATTTCTTTGTGCAAGGGGTGGCTCTTAGAATCGGCATTCTTAATAGATTTAACTACTAAATTAAATGAGCTAAATTCAAATTACAAGGTCCCGAAAACTTTCAATTATTTTTGAAAAGGACTTGCTACTAATTGAAGATGAAATTATTACATTAAGAAATCATATTCACATCAAAGCCAGAGATTCGGAAGACATGTTTTGGAAGTATTTACCAGAAAATAAATGCCCAAAAGAGAAGAAAATGTGCTATAAATTTGTATTCGTGTTTTGGATCAACATATTTGTGCGAATCAGCGTTCTCGCACATGAAAATAATTAAACAAAGTATCAAACTACTTTAACTGATGCGAATTTGCAATCTTGTTTGAGAAATAATTTGATTAATTACACACCGCATATTAAACGGCTGATTGAGTTGCAACAGTGTCGCACCAGTAATACATATTTGGTGCCTTTTTTGGTTTACCTTTAATTTGCATTTTAATTTCACCGTAAATAATATAATTTCAGATTGAAATACATACCTTTATAAATTTTAGTTTAATTTTAATTTATGATTTAATAAATTGTTGAATTTTCTTACATGAAATATAACAACTTTCTTTAGTTTTATTAAATTTCTACGATATTCTCGCCCGTATTCACGAAAGATTTAAAGGGGATTTTTTTTTTAAATTTCGAGTAATTTGAAAATGATCAGCATACTTGAGTTCACCTTTATAGTAATGCTTTGGAAATCAAAAAGTAAATCCCTCAAAAAATTAGTGTGCACGCCTGATATAGATTTTTGATAATGAGCTACAATTAAAAAGCAAAAAAAAAATAACGACTTGTAATATTGAAATTCCTAGCGATTGGAACTCGTTCGATCTATACGATCCGGAAAACAATTTTTAGTCTTTTAAATGATGTAGAATGACTTCAGTCAAATGGCGAAAACAAAGCTTCAATGGAGAACCGTTGATAAGAAAACGAATAAATTTTCATGGTAACATGTGAAGTGGCTGAGTTTTACTACGAATTCGAATTGAATTTGGGAGAAGGGTTTTATAAAAAATCGCGTCATGAAAGTAAACCATTCAAAATAATTAATTTTGCACGTCGTGGTATATATTCATTTGTCTATCGTCGAACGATACAGTCATAAATATAAAATATTGCAAATATTATTATTGTGTTTTTTTTTTTTTAAATTCGATTATACAGTATCATAGTACATAACAGAGTAATTTATAAAAAGTGAATATTCTTGTGGACTCTATAATCAATTTGGCAAATACTATTCTGTATTTTTAATCAATTGTGCTTTAATATCAATATTGTGTTAATGTTTCTATAACACTTTACTTAGTGCTACTGTACATTGAAAGCGGGTTTATAACGTGTGTTTATACATCGAACTGTAAATTGGTTTAACATACTCTTTTATAATGAGTGAAAAAAGTAAACAATCTGAGTGCAACATATGTAAAAACAAAATAGTTCGTGACAATAAATCTATTGTGTGTGTTATATGCAATAGTGTACATCATTCATTTTGTGTCGACGCAACGGCAAAATCTATAAATTGGAAATGTAATAACTGTGCTAAACCTGTTGATGACAATACAAACGTTCATTTAACACAGTTGGTAAACGACCTTCATGAATTGCGTGCTCAACATGCCGAAATATCAAATCGTCTTCAGGTGGTAGATGAATTAAAAACAAAACATGAACAATTCTCAAACATGCTTAGCACCTTTAATGATCGTTGTGAGTTGCTGATATCTATGGACAAAAAACTCGAAACATTAGACTGTTCAGTCAAAATGCTTTCTGACGAGAATCTTAAATTAAAAAGAGAAGTCTCAATTCTTAGCAGTCGGTGTAATAACCTTGAACTAACGTGCAATGCTACGTGTGCTGAAATCGTGGGTGTTCCATATCAAAAGAAAGAAGTGGTGTATGAAATCGTTCGTGAAATTTTTAGAGTGATTAATTTTCAAACATCATTGAATGAAAGTGTTAAGCACGTTTATCGGAAAACTAAAAGTCAGCTTATTGTTATTGAGTTCTACTCCAATCCAATTAAGACAAATTTTCTTCTATGATACAAATTATATTCACGTAATATTGCTCCACATGATATTGGTTTACCAAATTCCAATAATTTAATCAGAATCTTTGATTTTGTTCCGTCTTGGAAAAAATCATTATTTTACAATGCAAGGTCACTAAAGCTGTCACCGTACTGTTTTAAATATGTCTGGATGAAAAATAACAATATATTCTGTAAAGTGAATGAAAATTCTCAACCATTGATCATACACTCACCAAGTGTTTTGGATAAAATTTGTATCGATTATAATCCTATCAGTAGAACAAATATAGTAACTCAACAGCAGATTCACTGGATCCAGTTCAACATTCAAATATAGATGGGGTCTCGGGCAGCAATATACACGGAGAATCGAGCATAAGTTCTAAGTGAATATAAATTATCAGGATTTTATTATTTTGTATTAAGGATAGTAAACCTTTTTTGCTTTCAGTTTGCGTAGCTAATTTTATTGAATTATCTTTTTTCTTTATTTTTCTTTATTTTAGTTTAAATTTTTAACAATATGAATTTGTATTACCAGAACGTCAGAGGGATGAAAACAAAACTTCTGGATTTTAAAACATCATTACTAAATGAGAATTTTGAGTTTGTGTGTTTGACGGAAACATGGCTGAATAAGGATATCAACAGTTCTGAATTTTTTGATGCTCGATATAACGTTTTTAGGAAGGATCGTAATTTGGAAGCGACTGGTCATTGTGGTGGTGGTGGTTGTCTAATAGGTGTTAAAAAAAATATCAAGGTATGTCCATTAGAACTCCCCATTTGGAATAATTTCGATGTTGTTTTGCTTAGAGTAGAATTGAGAAAAAGGTCTGAACTTATTCTTTGTAACGTTTACTTTCCTCCACACGCTTCACATGATGATTATAAGTTATTTTTTGATTATTTATCTATTGATATCTTCAGTAAATTCTCGAATATTTTATTTCTAATTGTCGGGGACTTTAATCTTTCTAGTATTCAGTGGCAAGCTACAGATTCAATTGTATATCCAATTTCATTCACTGATAAATGTAGTACTGAGCTAATTGATAGTATACATTTTTTGTGACTAAATCAAGTGAACAATATTCGAAATTCACAAAATAAACTTTTAGATCTTGTATTCTCAAATTTTCCATCAGATTCAGTATACGTACGCCAAGCTGATTCTTTTATAGAGTCCGTTGACGTGTACCATCCACCATTAGGGGTATCCCTAAATGTCTTGAAAAATGAGCAATTTTTTTCTGACATATCTAGAATTAACTATCATAAATTGGATTATAGTTTATTAAATGACAGTCTTAGACTCAATTGGTTAAGTTTGTTTGTTGGTAAATCGGTTGATCAGTGTGTAGATTTACTATACATAAATATTAATAAAACATTGCTTGGTGCCGTGCGTAAATGTCGTCCTAAGATCAACCGTTTGAAATATCCCTGTTGGTTTTCTAAGTATCTGATTAATTAATCTGGTTAATTAATCAAAAAATTAAATCCCATAGAATTGCAACTAGAACTGGTATGAACATTTTTAAAATACAATTTAATCTTTACAGGCAATTAGTTAAAAAAGAAATTAAAGCTTGTTTTGAGAGATATATCTTTTCAGTCCAAAATAAAATAAATTCTGATCCCAAACAATTTTAGAATTATAACAAGTCGTTAAGAAGTTCCAGTGATTATCCGGAAGTGATGAAATTTGCAGATCAGTCTACTAGTGATTGTCAACAAATTTCTAATTGGTTTGCGCAGCATTTTAATTCTGTGTATTCAGTCAACGACAATAATATTTTTACTTTAAATAATCGTAATGATTGTGTAGGTGTTTTCTCTAAGATCACTCTAGATGAGACTGATATTTTGAACGCTATAAGTTCTCTTGACATAGCTAAGGGTGGAGGTTCAGATGGTATTGAGGAGTTCCTCAAGGATCCACTCTGGGGCCTCTTCTGTTTATAATATTTATTAATGATATTACTGTCAACCTAAATTCTAACATAATTTTATATGCTGATGATATTAAACTTTTCAAACCCATCGATAATCAAGCAAGCTGTCATGCAATTCAAAACGATTTGAACACAATCAACAGGTGGTGCACTAATAATGATCTTCATTTAAATATTAATAAATGTAAAGTCATTACCTTCTCCAGGAAAAAAAATCCAATCACATTTGATTATACTATAAATAATAACAAATTGATAAGAGTTTCAGAAATCTCTGATTTGGGGGTAATTTTTGATAGCCAGCTTAAATTTGATACTCATATTGAGTCAATGTGTACTAGGGCGATCAAGATGCTGGGCTTTATTTTTAGAAGATGTTCTGAATTTACGGACTACCGGGTAATTATTACATTGTATGTTGCTTTAGTTAGAAGTATATTGGAATATTGTTCACAAGTTTGGAATCCACTATATGTGACATATGTTGATAGAATTGAAAAAATTCAACGTAAATTTACACGGTTTCTGTTCTTTAAGTATAAATTATCATTTGTAAAACCCCCATATTCTGTAAGATTAAAACTACTTGAACTGTTATCACTAGTGACCCGTCGTGAGTATTTGGACGAAGTGACTTTATTTAAAATTATTAATTCTAGTATTGACACGCAATTATTATCCAATTTAAATTTTAAAGTGCCATCATGTAATACCAGAAGTCGAAATCTTTTTTCAGTTTCCAAATCTCGCACCAATATTGGCTTGAACTCAGCTTTAACAAGAATGCAACGAAACCATGATAATGTGTTTAATTCCTGCGATTTGTTGTCATCCTCTCTACGTAGCTATAAAAACGATTTAGTTAAAGTCCTAAACTTGTTATAACTTTTTCTATATAATCTTTGAATTTAATTGAATGTTTTCACTATAAACTATTATGCTTATTATTTCTGTCATGTTAACTTTTTTGAACTAAAAGGAAAAATGTAATAATATACTAAATAAATAACTGTAAATATTTTATTAAACAATGTATAAAAAGCGCTTTAAGCTGTTCATTGTTATCAAATAAATAAATAAATATGTATTTCGTCTGTGAATGACGAACAATTATTATGTTGTTTTAGCGCCCTCAGGCGGATTAATTCAAATAAAAAAAGAAATTTAGTTTTCTTAATGCCGTCTCCTGAATGTCATGAGTTTTATCAAAATTTACAAACAGAGGAAAAGCCAGCCTTCCATCCAGAATTGTACTGAAAAATCAAAAGATTAACTTGAGCAACTAACAGGATTTAAACGATTCATGTAACCAAATACCTAAAATTGAGTTAATTATAATTATTTTTATTATTATATTGAATTTGTATGTTAAAAATATTTGCACTTTAAAATGAAACCATTATACAATACATATAATATCAAATTTCTTTTGTCACACACGAATACAAAATTTGCTATTTTATGTGTGAATCCCATTCCTAATAGTTCTTATTAGGTAAAACTACTTCATAATAACGAAAAAAATATTCAAAATCAAAATAATTCAGACAGTCGATGATACGAAAAATCTAAATATGTTTGTACAGAACGAGGCCAACCAAAAGCTTTCCACCAATTATTGGCTAATTTACAAATCTTATAATAAATTTAAGGCTTTAACCTAAAAATATTTAGAGCCTAAAAGAATTTCATAATATTGAGGATTAAAATATTTTAGGTTGCGATCAGACCGAAAAATGACAGAGTTCCCATGTAATAGTTAGGATATTTAAATTCACCATCAGACATGGATCCTATTCACTAATATTTTATGATTAATCATTCAATTAAAAAGTAATCAATTTCTGTAATCAAAATTTAATACAATATCTCAATCACTGATTTTATTTTATTTACTTATTTTAAAAGTTGAGATATACGTCTTACAATTCCAACATTTGAAAAATGAAATCGTTTTTTTCTTAGCATATCATCATTTTTTGCTGTGTTGTTATTCTCCTTTTCTTAGTATACAGTTGTAATTGTGTTAAATTGAAATAATCAACTTCAAGTTCAAAGTCAAGCTAAAGCTATACCAAAGCAAAAAAACCGATTTTGGTTTTTTGGGTCGCCTTGACTCTAAATGTTAAATGAGTTGAATATTTCATTTGTTTCGTTGGAGTATTTCATTATGTTTTAATTTAATTTGAAATTATTTCGTGTGGATGCTGCGCGATGATAGCAGGTCAGGACGATTTTTAGATTTTAGAACAACATCGAAATAAATTTCCTGATTGATTAGTGAAATTCATTTAGTATTTATTGAACTTTATTTAATTAAAACTTTTTTAGCTGAAGCCAATATAGTGTTTAGAATTTTTAATATCGATATACGATACAAAAAAAATCGTTTTGTTAAAATTTTCTATTGAAAATATTCTTTATATTTGTACGAACTATACAATCGTAATGTATAGCACATGTTGCACTACATGCAAAAAATCAAACTAAACTTTTATAATATCAATACATCATACATATTGAAAATTATTCCACACATAAAACTTGTTCTTTGGTTTTTCGAAAATGCAATTTACGTTGATTTGGTTTGGTTACTGTAGAAAGCTTTTGCTCAAAATATGTAATAAAAAAAATTGTTTGAATTAAGTTAAAATTATTGATTTTAATTCATTGGAAAATAGGGGATGCGAAATCAGAATATTGCTATATAACCTCAGTAAATCATGATGAATAGAGATTTTTCATTTTATTGAAAATTAATTATTTTGCTATTAAATTTTTAATCTTTATGGAAGTCAAACTGTTTTAGAAATTTTAAGGAACTCGTACAACAGAAGACTTTAATTAATCAATGCAATTGCATAACAACCACGTAGATGAAGATAATTTTTCAATTCTAATAAAAAGAGAAGTTGGTACCTGTTTTGAAAAAATTAATAATTTATCGTTATGTTCTGTAGCGGTTCACTCATTCACTATTTATCTCGTTCATTCATTCCACTGCTACAAATAAAATATATCAACTAAATATATTTTCCGCACGAGATAAGTAGTTACAAAAATATCAAACAAATATATTTCAACGGAAAATACAATTCATTTTCGAATTTATATTTTCCGTATCAAACCGCGCGCCATCTCCTATTCAGTATCGACTCAATCGTCTGCAGCATATTCTGCGCCACCCGTTCTACTACTACTATGCGCAGTACGTAAAATCGACCATGTTTTATTTTCCGTCTGTCATTCAATCTTTTTACTTTTTCGCTTACGCATCATCGATTTCGATTCAGTGGTGAAAAATAAAATTAAATATTGTAAAATTATTATACTTAATAATAAAAAAAAAATTCCTTCTGATTCTTTTTATCTTTTCTAACTAAATCAAAATAAATTAATTTATTAAATTAAATAAATAAATTGTGAATATTGTAAGGTGGCGTTTTAATTAATTTTGTGCTACCGAACACGCCATTACACACATAAACACAATAGTTCCCTTTAAAGCAATTTGTCTAAAACAGTTTAATCACTTGAAGACTCCTCTAGTTTGTATGCTCCTGAAACCCTAGTGTCCCATCCTACTGTTTTAATTCCATAAACTGACATACTACCAAGTTCTTAAAAACGAAACAATCATTAGAAAATATTACTGTTGGCTACAACTTAACACCACTGCCATGCTAACTCAAACAACTAGATATAGTGTTCCGATTATGGAATTACAAAATAAAATATTATTCCCCATTTCGTTGCATTTTAGGGCAGAAAAATATATCAATATGTAAATGAATTCAATTTTAGTTAACGGAACCCATGACGTATCAGTAGTATTATAATTTAATCTTATTTTTTTAGATTCCGCTCTCTTTCACAGAGATAAAAAATTACTAATTTATTTCCTATATATTTATAGAAATTTAATTATAACACCCCGTACTAAATTTTTCGTAGAACATACCATGATTGTAGCTGACCTTCCACTCTGCATAGCATTAAATGGATATTGCTACTATCGCTACTATAATATGAGCTAATTTACTATGCAATGTAGGAATATTTCCTAAAAGCAATTGGAATGGCATTACTACAAATTCAATGTTATAGGAATAATTCCTATATAAGACACAATTTCCTTTGTTTTATAGAATTCTCTTTATTTGGAACGTAACATAATTAAAATTAAAATGATTCCTCTCCTTGAGAAAGAAAGAAAATAGGGACCACTCCTAAATACAAAGCAACATTTACCACAAAATATGGTTATTATAGATTTGTTACATCAGTATTCTCTGGAACATACTCACGTTATTTTCATTTCATATTGTGCGTTCTATCAAAGTGTATTGTGTGAACTGCGGATAGTAAAAAATTTTTGTTAATTATAATCGAAGTGATGAAATTAATTTATTTTTATACCCGCGAAGAATAACTATTGAATTATTGTTCTAAAATAATTGGATTATGGATGCTGATTTCATCAGAGAAATGTTAGAGAATTAGGGTCTACAACATTTGTTTGATATATTTATCGGTACAATTTGATTTCCGGTTTACTCGTCGGTAGGGCTAACATTTCCGTGTTGAGAGAGGGTTGTTAAAATTGTTTGAATCAGGCACCTCAGGTACAGTTTAGACACTTACCTTCGGTTGTAAAGACTGCCAACGGTAATATTGAGTCTACTTAGCCCACATACGGGTACCCATTACATTTTCAGGTAAGACATCGGCTCCAAATTTAAACAATTGCATCTCGGTATTGATTTTTGGGAGAAATTTGGATTAAAAATCTCGGTTCTTAAATTGGTAGTGTCGGCGAAAAATCAAAGAGCAGATCTCGTTTCAAAAGAAAATATTAATAATAGGATATCTGAATTAACAGATGAGTTATTACATACTAATTCCAACCAACATCAATTATCCGCAGAACAAAAACGTAAACTTGAAGAGGTAATTAAAGAATTTCCTTCCTCAAGTATCGTTGGTGCCAAACCGATTAAACAGAGACATTATATGGTGTTATCGGCAGTACAGAAAGTCATGTACGAAGAACTAGACCGAATGTTGTCCATAGTTGTCATCGAGGAGAGTAGCAGGTGTTCACCGATTGCAGTGGTTACCAAAGGCAATGGCAAAACGAGGTTATGTCTGGATGCGCGGAAGCTGAACGAGGTGACGATGATGGATGCTTATCCCTTCACTATCATTGACGGATTCTTAGGGCATCTCGAAAATACCAGATTTATATCCAGTATTGATTTGAAGGACGCTTTCTAGCAAATTCCGTTAGATGAGGGGTCAAGGAATAAGACAGCTTTTAACGACCTAGCTCCACCATTATATCAGTTCAAAGTCATGCCCTTTGGCCTTTGCAACGCACCCCAAACCTTGTGTAAACTTATGCATCGTGCGAATCCTCATGAACTGCATGCCCAAATCTTTGTTTACTTGGATGACCTCTTGATAACCTCTGAAACGTTGGAGGAGCACTTCGATTTATTGTACCAAGTAGCCGGATTCTTAAACCAAGCAAAACTAACCATAAATGTTGAGAAAAGCAAGTTCCTTATAAAAGAAATAGCTTATTTGGGTTACATAGTGGGAGATGGGGTACTGAAATAAACCCAGATAAAGTTTCAGCAATAACTGCTTATTCTCAACCTAAAACAGTTCGTTAGATCCGCAGGTTTTTAGGAATGACCGGTTGGTACCGACGATTCATATTTCGCTATTCAGATATTGCAGAACCAGTTTTCTTAGAGCAGTTTGCTTAGAAAAAATAAAAAGTTTGTCAATCATTCAATGAGCTGAAAATCGCCCTATCATTAGCTCCTGTTTTGTGTCATGCTGATTATACTCAGCATTTTTATATTCAGTGTGGTGCGTCTAATACCGGTGTGGGGGGAGTATTATTTCAAAAAACTACTAGCGACGCTGAGCATCCGGTCGCTTATTTTTCCCAAAAACTTAACGCTGCTCAACGAAATTATAGCATTACTGAGTTAGAGTGTTTAGCAGGTGTCCGTTTACCATTATCACAGATCACGCGAGTCTTAAGTGGTTAATGGGGCAAAGATATCTGTCAGAACGTTTAGCTCATTGGAGCCTTAAGTTACAATCGTTTAATTTTTCCATAGAGTACCGCAAAGGCAGAGATAATCTTGTTCCGGATGCGTTATCACGAAATTACTCGGACGATAGTGCTGAAATTACTGAAATTGTAGAACCTAATCCATTTATTGTAAATTTAGAATCGAAAATTTAACAGATAATCCTGAAATCAAGACTAATCTGAAAATTATTGATAACCGACTTTTTATAAATACTTCTGGGCTAGATAAATTTAATTTAAATACCGATATTCGAAGCTGGAAATTGAATGTGCCAGAGCCTCTTAGAGAGGAGATTATTACACAAGCCCATCGTTCCCCTACGTCAGCACATGTAGGCATTGCCAAATGTTTAGAGAAATTTCGTCGGTATTATCATTGGCCTGGTTTATCAAAAGATATTCATACGTTCATTAATTCGTGTGACATTTGTAAAGAATGTAAGGCTACAAATAGATTAACACGACCACCAATGGGAAATTACCATGAAATGGGTGGACCTTGGCAAAAGATATTTATTGATTTTATTGGACCTTTTCCTCGATCTCGCAATGGTAACGCATTTATTTTTTGGGTTTTGGATCAAATGTCACGGTTTGTTTTCGCTGAGCCTATGAGAGATGCTACTTCTAGGAACGTTATGAAATTTCTGGAAAATCGCGTTTTTGACGTTTTCTCTGTTCCGGAGTTTGTGGTCAGTGACAACGGTAAACAATTCACCAATAATATTTTTAAAGAGTTTTTAAGTAAATATGGTATCAAACATATTTTCACACCCAAATACCATACACAATCAAATACTTCGGAAAAAGTCAACAGGTCAATTGTGACGGCTATAAGATTATAGTCAGCGAAAATCATGCTAATTGGGATCTAAATCTAGACTCAATAGGATCTGCATTGAGAAATTTATCATTCACAGTAGCACTAACCAATCACCGCATTTCCTTGTATTACATCATATTACACATGGGTCCGAATACGAGTTACTTCGAATTTTGAAAAATCTAGACGACCGAGAATTACAAATGTCCAATTCGGATCGACTCACCTCAACCCGAAAGGAAACATTCGTAAATTTACGAAAGGCCTATGAACTTAGTTCACAAACCTGCAATTGGCGGTCAACTACCGGATAATAAGGGAAAATCCATGGGAATTTATCATGCTAAGGACATTCGAACTTAACTATATATATCTCAAATGATCTAAGAGTAGGGGAGTTATTAGACAATTTAGTCCCGGCTTAGAGACATCTCTCAGGAGTGTAGGTCTTCCCCACGATACCAGAGTTGGGTGTAAGGAAAATTGTGGAAAAAAAATCTAGTGACTAGTGGAATCGAGGTTTTATTTTTTTTTTTGGAAATTTTCGGGAGTCGAAAAAGAAAGTCTTAGAAAAAGGAAGTGAAAATAATAATAGTGTGTGTGCCATAGCCTAAAAATAAAAGGTAAAAATTACCGATATAAAGAAAAGCCCAAGGATAGAACTTGAGAGGAAGTATTGCTTCTTCACTGCACATTGCAGAAAAACTACATTAAATATAACATTCAAATCCTTTATACCGTAAATGTATCGTAAAGACACAATAAATAGGGCATTTACAAATATTAGTTTAAAACCCTGGTTCTAAAAAAAAAAAAAACCTTAATACACGTCAGAAGTATGATACCTGGATACTAGTAACTAGAATAGTTACCCCACAACTATACCATCAGAAGAAGCTGGACGTTTTCTTTTTCAATGAAAAGAAGGTTGCAAAGTGTCATTGCATGAATAGGTTACAACAAATTGTTTTTTTTTTATGAATGTTTCCCTAACAGAGTGCTGTACGGTTAATTTTTTGATACAGTGTATGTACATATAAGCATTACCTTTAATTTAAAGACATGATTGCCTAGGTTGGTCCTTCGGCTTTATGCCTCGGCAAACCTTTGATTTCGACCGATTTAAATGCTTGAAACAGTGTAGCGAGAGATCGGATCGTCCGATCGGAGATTCGATGGTGTCAATTTTTCCGTAAAAACTAGTGATGGTTAACCCGGAGCCAGTACGTACCGCCATAGTGTGGACTCCGATATACCTCTTGTGCGGCGTGTTGTGAAATAACATTGTCCCTCATCCACAATAACACATTCCTAAACAAACTCATCCACCATAACACATTCCTAAACGAAAACACATGACACACATAAGAATAGATAAGAAAATAAAAAATGAAATTCACAACAACAAAGATTAACATAAATAGTAAGAAAGTTATACGCGCATACATAGTACATATAAAATACTCTCATTGAACTTGAATATATAATGACATTACAAGAATGCGATAGATAAGCAAAAATGATTAAGAGTCGCATTTTGTAACATATTTGTATACATAGAAAGTGACCCTTCTACGTCAACAGATGTGATTAGGCCATGTTTAAAGATCTTCAAAAGTAGGTTTAAACCCGTAATTTTTGAAATTATAATATTTAATTTATTTTTAATTAGTTCACCGACAGCTCCAATAATTGCTTCCATTTTCCTATTAGCTTCCACAAGTTTAATTGTTCCACTAAACTTTTATTTGAAGACTTTAGGCTTTCTATTGTCTTGGTTAGATGGCTATAATTGTCAGTTATGTAAGCCAAATCGTTTTCAAAGTTGATTTACCTAATATTGTCTTAGCAGTTTGAATACAAGTAGAAGCTAGTTGTCGTTCAATTCCAAAATAATTTCTTGAATTTTTCGAAATTTTCGCGGAAATATGTCACTGTATTGCATTGACTACCAGGTCCTCCAGTGATTAATTATGGGTCGAGACGGCAGCAAAAGCTTAGGAAAATTATTATTTTAAAAAGCTCAATCCGAGATGGTGCTTTAAAAAAACCACATTTAATCGTCGAAATTAGTCGATTTTACATCGCTGAAATTTGATAGAATTGTTTCGCAACTCTGTGTAATCCACAGGTCACAAGCAAAATGTTGGATTGAGCGGCTATCACCATGTAAGGCACCAAATCTGAAATAAAAAGCTACATTTCGTTAATCGTGAACTTCTTTTTTGTTAACAACGGTAATCTACGTCCCCGCATTAGTCCCCCCAAAGCCTACTGTAAAAATAAGAGCTTCCAGTATCGACTGTATTTTTTACTAAGCTTAAATTAAGGTACCTCTACATACAATTTTTTCTTTACTATGAAACTATATGGGAAAACGGTTATTTTCATTGGCAGTTTTAGTTTGTTAGAAATGTGAGCTTTTGTTTCGTTTTTATACGAAAATATTCAAGAAACATGTAAATTTAATTGATTGAAAATCGGGTCATGATAATGATTATTTCTTAGTGAAAATCGTTATGAAAAATAAGGAATTTTTGAAATTTACAATATTGTTGTTTTCGTAATAAACGTCGTCATAAACATTACTCGAAATTTATAAACAATGCAATAGGCTATAGTCTATGTTATTCAATAAGGAACTAGTTCAAAAATTACGAACAGAGTGCGCGTTGAATGGTTTATGTTTTCCTGCTTGAAAAATTATTTCCCATGTTATTGAATTTAATTAAATTAATGCAAAAAATCCATTAATTTATAATATAACTTTGATCATTTTCATAGTTAATAATTTTCGTTGATTGTGTTTCGTTTTTTTTTTTTTTGTGCGTGTGTTGATAACTGATTCAGATATCGAATTATCAGAATCAACATTATTTGTTGTCATTATGACTTCGAAAAATTGTATGGCATGTGATAATTATGCCAACGAGAACATTGTAGTTTGTAGTGGTTTATGCCGAAATGTTGCACACTATAAATGTGTGGGACTCAAAAAATCGGGCTTTGACTTAATAAACAATTCTCAAAATATTCATTGGTTTTGTGATAAGTGCAGTGATGTGTTTCAAATGCAAGTAAATACAATTTTTGAACTGACTGAAAACGTGCGTAAAATTGAATCAGCTGTGAAAATTAGCGTTAATGAATGGAAACCTGATCCAAATATACATAATGTTTCTATTACGGAACCCACCGTTCAATCGGCGACAGATCGTGTAAATGTGTGTGAGAAATCATCCAATGTATCTGGTATTAACAATAGACTAAATCAAGAAAATGTGGGTCAACAGCAGCCAGTACCAATAGTGAAAAATGTGGTTCCAAATATCGCATCAGATCGAAATAACTGTGTGGCCAAAACTAACATAAAACAGAAATATTCAAGGATCGCTAGTGACGAAGTTGCTGCAAGTGGTATGGAGTGTGCTGATGTGCACATAACTTCCTTAAGTCGGAAACCAAACGAAGTAGTATTTGGAGCAGGTAGCGATAATGATGTTTTGCGAACTGTTGAGAGACGGAGGCATGTATTTGTATCCAGACTGCATTCTGATGTAAGTGAGAATGATCTAATACAATATTTAAATGCCCAATTCGCGCATATAAAAGAAAAAAAAGTTTTTAAATGTAATACGAAAATTAAGGATGCAGTTGTACCAGATTACCCATCATTTGAAATAACTATTTTGGAATCAAATTTTGAAGCCTTGATGAATCCAAGTGCTTGGCCGGCAGGAACTCTAGTCAAGGAATTTCAAAATAGAGCTCGTGGTCGTCCTTTTTTAGGAGCCCCAACAGTTTCGCGAGTAAAAATTTGGACTCCGGCCGCTCCAGTCAACCCATCTGGAACAGCAATATAAATGATTCATCTTTATTTATGGTACATCAAAATTCGTAGTAATTTTAATTTATTTCTAGCCAATATTGCTGCACTTGATAAACCTCCACAAATCATTTTACCGTCAGAGGTTTGGGTTGAAAATTTTGAACTGGATAGCTACAATATTCCAGGGTTTAGTATTTTTGGTAAGTGTAATTCTACTTATAGAGCGGGTGGCGTTGTTGTATATTTTGATGATAGCATTCAAAACACTAGTGTCTCTCATTTTGATATTAGTAGTGCTGACGTTTTACTGCTTAATTTTAAGTTTGATTCTGTTTGTTTTTCGGTTGTTTGTACTTATAGATTTCATGCTTTCAACTCTTCTGTCTTTGTTGGTGAATTTAGTAATGTTCTTTCAGCTGTCAATTCGAAAAATCTTATTGTTTTTGGTGATATGAATATAAATATTCTTGATGATCGGGTATCTGTTGACTATTTATTTATGATGGCTTCACATGGATTAAAATCATTAATTAATATACCAACTAGAGTTACAAACAATTCCTCTACATGTCTAGATCATTTATTTTTTAGATCCTCGTTAAACTTTAAGTTCATTTATTTTGCGAATGTTCATAATCTTAACATAACTGATCATTGCATGACATCGGTTGTGTTTTTGCCGAATCGTTTGCAAAAACTGTTATTAACTATTCAAAATTAACAAATGATCTGTCTAGTGAAAATTGGTCGGTCGTCTATTCACAAGCAAATGTGTCTGAAGCTTTTGAATGTTTTTTGACTAGGTTAAAATTTTATATAATTAAAATTATTTCGGTGATTGAAGTTAAATCAAAGGACAGAATTATTAAGCCTTGGATTACACCTTCACTACTTAATAAAATTAGGTTGAAGAATAAGTTATCTAGGAAGTTAGCTCGAAGTATGAAAGGTGTTAATTTGAAACGGCGATTTGAAGTGATAAATAATGCTGTTAAACATGACGTGGTTATGTCAAAGGTCAACTTTTACAAAAATAAATTTGAATCTGTGAATGGCAACATTTCAGAATGCTGGAAACTAGTTGATGCCATTCTAAATAAAGATCACAAAAACGCACAGATTGAAAAAATTGAGATTGATGATAGTTACTGTGTAACTGACAGAAGTGAATTGGCTGAATTATTCAACAGCTATTTTGTAAGTGCGGTCCTAGACCTAAAATCTACTGTAAGTAACAATGGAGATGATTTTTCGGACCTAATCTATAAAAATTCCGCTGAACAGTCATGTGTTTTCTTTGAAACATGTCCAGATGAAATGCTAAATGTCATTTCATGTCTGAAACCTAGTTATTCTACTGGAATTGACAACTGCAGCAATATACTTATCAAACAAATTTCGCATTATATTGTTAATGTGTTTTCATACATTGTAAATTTTAGTTTTGATACTGGTATTTTTCCAACTAAACTGAAAGGGAGTCTAGTTATCCCTATTTTTAACAAAGGAGATAAATCTAATATTGCAAATGACAGGCCGATTTCTTTATTATCGGTGTTTTCTAAAATTATTGAAAAGATAGTACATCGAAGAGTAGATAGTTTTTTGAATAAAACAAATTTTTTGCATAGCATGCAGTTTGGGTTTAGAAAAGGTAAAAGTACGGAAGGGACTTTGTTAGAATTCACTAATTTCCTGTATGTAGGTCTTGATAAGAAAAAATCAGTTGCATCTATTTTTGTGGATTTAACTAAAGCTTTTGATATGGTTAACCATGAAGTATTATTTCAAAAACTGATTCATGCTGGGTTTCGGGTGTTACTTTACAATGGTTTCGTTCTTATCTATCTGATAGATCTCAAGTAGTTAAGATAGGTGATGCAAAGTGAGCGTAAAATTATCAATGATGGTGTTCCTCAAGGTTCCGTGTTAGGCCCCAAGCTTTTTTTGATCTACCTAAACTCTATTTTGTATTTAAATTTTTCGTCAAGGTTGATAGCTTTTGCCGATGATCTAGTGTTTACGTACAATGAGCAGTTACAAAGTAATAACATTCACTCTATGAACTCTGATCTAAGATGTCTGAGAAAATGGTGTATTGATCATTCAATGTTTCTTAGCATAAAAACTAAAGTTATGTTTTTTAAACTTAGTAATGATGTGGGTATGGACCCAGACGTCACTTACCATGATTTAAGTTGTGATTACATAACCTGTTGTGCTGATTGTTTTAAAATTGAATTCGTTTCAAAGTTTAAGTACCTGGGACTGTTTGTGGATACTTCCATGCGTTGGTTACCACATATCGAAACTCTACGTAATTTCATGTGTGCCCTGATACGAAAATTTTATATTTTGAGTTCAATGTGTCCGATAGCAGTCTTAAGAAATATTTATTATGCGCTGGTTGAATCGAGGCTATCGTATGGAATAGTATGCTGGGGAGGGACTTATAATTCTAGAATTCATACACTTGCTGTTGCTCAGAAACACATTATACGAATTATGATTAACACGCAGAGGCTATCGGCTTCGTGGCCTTTGTTTAAGTTCTTGGAGATTTTCCCTATTAGTCATTTGTTTGTGTACAAGGTAATGAAAGCATTTTTTTCTATTAAGGCTACTCAGTCTAATGTTATTGTCAATTACAACTTGAGAAATAAGCAGTATATACGGCTTGAAAAGTTTACAACAACGAACTACCAAAATTCATTTCCAATATTGGCGCCAAAAATTTTCAATAACCTACCGGAAAATTTAAAAAATATTTGTAAATTCAATGTATTTAAAACAAGTCTTAAATCATTTTTATTCGAAGCTTCTACTGTGAATGATTTGTTGTATTTTCAAGTGTAGTAGATATGTAAATATGTACATATCTTGTAATTATTTTATTTTTTTGATTGTAATATTATTAAGTTTTCTAATTGTTAATTTGTATATTTCTTGTATTATGATCCACAGATTGTATTATAATAATAATAAATATGATTCTTTCGGCTTTTTTATAGACAAATATATTATTTTTGATGCATTCCAATATTTACGGTTTGGTAAACCAGTGAAATAAAGAAGCATTTACTCCATAATACATCTACTCCACTCAAAAGTAGAAATATCGTTTACTCCCCCTACCCTTCCTTAAAGAAAAAACAAGAAAAATTTCCTTCGTTCTTTCGGTAGTTTGGTTTCGTACTGATAATCTCAAAAACAAAAAGTTCGATCTACTCATCAGGTAGCTACGACCAAACTACAAAAAATACAACTCGAACTGTATACGTTATATACCAGGACGAGCGTACTGGTTTGGCGAATTATTATATTCACCAAGAAAAAACAGAAGGAAAATTTCTTTGTGTGTATTTAAAAGCCTACACTGATTTTTTAGAAATTTTGAAAATTTGTCTGTTTTTAACACTATGATTCTTTCGGCTTTTTTATAGACAAATATATTATTTTTGATGCATTCCAATATTTACGGTTTGGTAAACCAGTGAAATAAAGAAGCATTTACTCCATAATACATCTACTCCACTCAAAAGTAGAAATATCGTTTACTCCCCCTACCCTTCCTTAAAGAAAAAACAAGAAAAATTTCCTTCGTTCTTTCGGTAGTTTGGTTTCGTACTGATAATCTCAAAAACAAAAAGTTCGATCTACTCATCAGGTAGCTACGACCAAACTACAAAAAATACAACTCGAACTGTATACGTTATATACCAGGACGAGCGTACTGGTTTGGCGAATTATTATATTCACCAAGAAAAAACAGAAGGAAAATTTCTTTGTGTGTATTTAAAAGCCTACACTGATTTTTTAGAAATTTTGAAAATTTGTCTGTTTTTAACACTATGATTCTTTCGGCTTTTTTATAGACAAATATATTATTTTTGATGCATTCCAATATTTACGGTTTGGTAAACCAGTGAAATAAAGAAGCATTTACTCCATAATACATCTACTCCACTCAAAAGTAGAAATATCGTTTACTCCCCCTACCCTTCCTTAAAGAAAAAACAAAAAAAATTTCCTTCGTTCTTTCGGTAGTTTGGTTTCGTACTGATAATCTCAAAAACAAAAAGTTCGATCTACTCATCAGGTAGCTACGACCAAACTACAAAAAATACAACTCGAACTGTATACGTTATATACCAGGACGAGCGTACTGGTTTGGCGAATTATTATATTCACCAAGAAAAAACAGAATCAAAAATAATATATTTGTCTATAAAAAAGCCGAAAGAATCATAGTGTTAAAAACAGACAAATTTTCAAAATTTCTAAAAAATCAGTGTAGGCTTTTAAATACACACAAAGAAATTTTCCTTCTGTTTTTTCTTGGTGAATATAATAATTCGCCAAACCAGTACGCTCGTCCTGGTATATAACGTATACAGTTCGAGTTGTATTTTTTGTAGTTTGGTCGTAGCTACCTGATGAGTAGATCGAACTTTTTGTTTTTGAGATTATCAGTACGAAACCAAACTACCGAAAGAACGAAGGAAATTTTTCTTGTTTTTTCTTTAAGGAAGGGTAGGGGGAGTAAACGATATTTCTACTTTTGAGTGGAGTAGATGTATTATGGAGTAAATGCTTCTTTATTTCACTGGTTTACCAAACCGTAAATATTGGAATGCATCAAAAATAATATATTTGTCTATAAAAAAGCCGAAAGAATCATAGTGTTAAAAACAGACAAATTTTCAAAATTTCTAAAAAATCAGTGTAGGCTTTTAAATACACACAAAGAAATTTTCCTTCTGTTTTTTCTTGGTGAATATAATAATTCGCCAAACCAGTACGCTCGTCCTGGTATATAACGTATACAGTTCGAGTTGTATTTTTTGTAGTTTGGTCGTAGCTACCTGATGAGTAGATCGAACTTTTTGTTTTTGAGATTATCAGTACGAAACCAAACTACCGAAAGAACGAAGGAAATTTTTCTTGTTTTTTCTTTAAGGAAGGGTAGGGGGAGTAAACGATATTTCTACTTTTGAGTGGAGTAGATGTATTATGGAGTAAATGCTTCTTTATTTCATTGGTTTACCAAACCGTAAATATTGGAATGCATCAAAAATAATATATTTGTCTATAAAAAAGCCGAAAGAATCATAGTGTTAAAAACAGACAAATTTTCAAAATTTCTAAAAAATCAGTGTAGGCTTTTAAATACACACAAAGAAATTTTCCTTCTGTTTTTTCTTGGTGAATATAATAATTCGCCAAACCAGTACGCTCGTCCTGGTATATAACGTATACAGTTCGAGTTGTATTTTTTGTAGTTTGGTCGCAAGAATGATATATTACAAGATTATTCAACTCTAAAAACGTTACTCTCTTTTTTTCAAATTTAATAAAGCGTAGGGACCAGTCTCTATATCTTTCTTTTTTTTTCGTATCGTAAATATAATTTTATTTCACTCATAGCTGGTTCATCTATCATTTCGTTTATTTTAATCGGCTTGATTGAATGAATGAATGAGAAACAAAATCAATAACGTACTATCAATACAAATGCACGTGCTATTGTATATCTTTCTTTTACTTTCCATAGTATTAAATATTTGTAGCACTCACACAGGTCTGATTATGAATGTATTTTAGTTTTGTTTGTTCTACAGTCAAAATCAAAATAAACGTTCTGCTCATAGTGTGATGAAAGCAAATCGATGCGTTTCAGTGCAATATTTAATATCACTGCTGTGCAGTATAAAAAAGCAAATGAGAAAATAAAAATTCAAAGAGAAAATAAAGCGTAGGGACCAGCATGTTTACTCTCCATAAGAGTTGGACAATCTTGTAATATATCATTCTTGGTTTGGTCGTAGCTACCTGATGAGTAGATCGAACTTTTTGTTTTTGAGATTATCAGTACGAAACCAAACTACCGAAAGAACGAAGGAAATTTTTCTTGTTTTTTCTTTAAGGAAGGGTAGGGGGAGTAAACGATATTTCTACATTTGAGTGGAGTAGATGTATTATGGAGTAAATGCTTCTTTATTTCACTGGTTTACCAAACCGTAAATATTGGAATGCATCAAAAATAATATATTTGTCTATAAAAAAGCCGAAAGAATCATAGTGTTAAAAACAGACAAATTTTCAAAATTTCTAAAAAATCAGTGTAGGCTTTTAAATACACACAAAGAAATTTTCCTTCTGTTTTTTCTTGGTGAATATAATAATTCGCCAAACCAGTACGCTCGTCCTGGTATATAACGTATACAGTTCGAGTTGTATTTTTTGTAGTTTGGTCGTAGCTACCTGATGAGTAGATCGAACTTTTTGTTTTTGAGATTATCAGTACGAAACCAAACTACCGAAAGAACGAAGGAAATTTTTCTTGTTTTTTCTTTAAGGAAGGGTAGGGGGAGTAAACGATATTTCTACATTTGAGTGGAGTAGATGTATTATGGAGTAAATGCTTCTTTATTTCACTGGTTTACCAAACCGTAAATATTGGAATGCATCAAAAATAATATATTTGTCTATAAAAAAGCCGAAAGAATCATAGTGTTAAAAACAGACAAATTTTCAAAATTTCTAAATAATAATAAATAAATAAATTCTTTAAAGGTATTTTATTGAACAATGATAAATCCACAAAGTGCTATTAAATTTAGGATTGGACTTTTGAGAACTGAGTGAATTAGAGAAAATTTGGACACCTTATAGTTTTTTAACTATAACTCATAAACTATGCATTTTTAGTATATATACTCTATGCAAGTTTTTGTAGAGAATTAAATTTCTCATCGAAATGACACTTTAAAAAGTCAAAAATCTTTTGTTTTGAAGAAAATAGGTCAAAAAAACTAAAACAGAAAAAGTCAAAAAAACCGAAAAATTTAATTTTTTTGTTTTTTTTTGTAAGTTTTTGTGTAGCACTTTTATCTGAGTGGGTTTAGGTATAGGCATTGATTCTCAAAAAAGAAAGCTGACGTAATTCACGTCAAAACGGTATATGTCAAAAGTATTTCTGATTAAAGTTGGCTGAGATTCAGTCATTCAAAGTTACCAACTACCATCTTTATACCATGTGATATTGGGGTATGTACACGATACTCTAGCAAGCAGATAAGCGAGCGATTTTTGCTAGATTGCGGCAAATGGTATACTCGATGCTAATAAGCAAACAAATTTTGCTGAATTGCAAAAAATGACATACTCGATATTTTTGCTTTAGCTAGCAAGCCAGCAAATAGTTAAAATTTTGCGAACGATTTAATTTATCGGCAAATTATTGTTTAGTGTCAATCATTGAGTTTAGACCATTTTTCATTTGGGAAATATTTAGAAACGAAGCAAACTAAACGCTAATGCTTAAAGTACATGTTGCTTTCTATATATAGAAAATAATCAATCATGTAATTAACAATTCAGTCGCTATAGCCTGATGAGATTGACTGGAAAATAATTAAATTTTTCGTGTTTCTCATTCAGATCGAAACTGAAGTTGTAAAATTCTTGATAATTTCGCTCTTCGTAACATAAATAACCAGATTATCTGGTTATTTACCAGAAGAACTTTAAATTCTAACTATTGTGTTCGAAATAATTGTATTTCATATTTTGGAAAAAATTTAATTAATTTAGACAAAACTATATGTAATAAAAATTCAATAGTTATTTTATAATCATAACTTTTCAATTAAAATTTTTGAAATTTCTTGGTACCACTTTTTCAAACAACTTTTTGGTTTTTGTTAATAAAATAAAAAAAATTCAAAAAAGGTTTTGTATTTCAGTTTAGGTTTTGTACTCATTTTCAACATATTAAATATTTTAAATTCAAATTATTTAAATTTATTGACGTTATTTTTAAAAACAGAACAAAAAACTTTCAATTATTCACGTTTTGAGGTTATATTTTTTATTCAGCGTAATGATATTTGCGTGCTGAGTAAAAAACATATATTGCATTGCGAAAGCGATCGAGTATGGGATTTTACGCAAGAAATTTTGACGTATGCAAATCCGCCATATTTATCGAGTTGCAGTTTGCGAATTGATAAATTATCGAGTATGTGCCCCTTTAATTTTTTCATGCAAACATTTTTTTTATTCAATACAAAAATTATTTTCGGTACATTTATGATAATGATATAGGTATTTCATTGATAAACCGAAAATAATTTTTGTATTGAATAAAAAAAATGTTTGCATGAAAATATTAAAATCACATTGTATAAAGGTGGTAGTTGGTAACTTTGAATGACTGTATCTCAGCCAACGTTAATCAGAAATACTTTTGACGGATACCGTTTTGACGGGAATTACGTCAGCTTTATTTTTTGAGAATCAATGCCTATACCTAAACCCCCTCAGATAAAAGTGCTACACAAAACTTTAAAAAAACAAATATATTAAATTTTTCGGTTTTTTTGACTTATTTTGTTCAAAACAAAAGGTTTTTGACTTTTTAAAGTGTCATTTCGATAAGAAATTTAATTCTCTACAAAAACTTGCATAGAGTATATACTAAATACTATATACATATACTGTATATACTAAAAATGCATAGTTTATGAGCTATAGTTAAAAAACTATAAGGTGTCCAAATTTACTCTAATTTACTCAGTTCTCAAAAGTGCAAGCCTAAATTTAATAGCACTTTGTGGATTTATCATTGTTCGGGTACCATGCAACATATGAAACAATAAAATACCTTTAAAGAATTAATTCCTTTTACCCCTGATTTTTTTGACATAGACAATAGGCCCGATTCTGCCTTCCAAAATTTTATGTTATGTTATGTTATTTTTGTTTTTTCAATACAAATTCATATAGGAAACGGGGAAATAAAATAACATAACATGAATTTTATCGTGCCAGAATCGGGCCCAATAGCCTACAACAATCATCTCTTTCATTGCCTCCATTCAAATTTGAATTGAAATATTTTGAATTTGCAAAGCATGCTAGATTGTTTTGATATTTTGTTTTCGCCGCATTCATTGTATTGATTTAATTTATTCTGCTTGGATCTCTTTGATTTATTTTATTTTGATTGTTGAGCGGATACGTGTTGTGTTTTTCTTACCATTGGTTTTAGATGTGGATAAATAATGACGTCGCTTATCTTTTTAATACATAATGTTATTCTTATAGAATGTTTTTAATTTAATTTCCCTTATTTTCTTTTGATTATTGCTGAAAAATAGGGAAATTTTAGAATCTGTGTTTTAAATGAGTAAGACATTAAGTTATTTGTTAGCGATTTCAGAAAAAATTATTTAACTGGGTTTAAGTTTTAATACATGTTTTATCGTCAATCGAAATCGGGTTTTTTCATACAAAATCTATGAAAATAAATCAATTTTTAGTATTTGTATATTCCTTATTTTAAGTTCATTTCTCACATACCGGCTCTATTTACATCAAGATGGTTTTGACTTTACATACATATTTAAAATTAAAAAGCTTCATTGTTTACGATTATCTACACACGAGCAAATATTTGTATTGAATCGTAAACATAAGCACCAAACTTACTATGTGTATAAGTGAAATAAATCAATAACATTAGTATAGGTTCTATTAAATAGGCACCCGAAATTTGTACTTGTATGATTTTAGCGACCTTTTTAGTGGCAAATGTTTACTGTTTGATTATAACAAACAAACTTAAATATTGTTGCTGCCGTTCTTCTTTTCCATGACCATTTTTTGCGGTAAACATACATATGTACATACAAAATGACATTTTAGTGTATTATAAATGGGATTTATTTTTTGAATAAAGGTATTTGAGTCTTGTTGTGTTTTACGACTGAAGTATTTTTCTTTTCAAGTACCATTTCAAGATATGATTGATTCATTTATGCAAATTAAGTGTATGTGGTTTATATGTTTATGACATTCGAACCGCACTCATGCAAATGATCAAAATTATTAAAAATTGTGATATTTATTTTCGTAGTACACTGTTCGTATTCACAATCACATGTTGACAACTAATTCAAGTAAAAAAATGTTTTGTACATTAGTATGTTTGCGGTACCTAAAAAATAATTTTGAGATACCGCATTACCTAATTTATATATGGCATAAAGTTTATCTTATGCTATATTGTGTGTGTACGTGAACAATTTTTCTTACAATATATGATTTTATGTAGCATGTTATGTTATATTTTAATATAACAGTGCTTCTTATTTACGTACATTTATGTTTACTACATAAATTTGGATAAGAGAACATTGAGAATACAAACAGGAGGTGCTTTAGGTAAAACAAATGCATTTAATTTAATTATATGATTTTTGTTTGTTGGAAACTTTGTACAATTACATTCTTATATAAAAAGTGTTTACTGTACATACTTGTTATTTTTTACCGCTCGTTTGAATTCAGTTGAAATTGCTTCTGGCAGTTTTCAATTAAAACAAAGGTAAAAGTTTATTTAATGGTTGCTTTTTTTCTTTACAAAAATTAGCTTTGCAAATTATAAATTGTTTAAATTGGTTTCTTTAATTAAAATAAGTTTTCAAGGAACTTACATAATGATTATGATTACTAATAAGAAGTTTTTATTTAGTATTAGTAATGTCGGCTTGACATATTTGGCAGCACGTCCCTGAAAATAAAGGGTAAATATTAAAATAAATAAATTTTATTTTTACTGACTGTTAAAATATCAACATGGACATATTTTGTCCTAATTTTTCATTTCATAGTAATATTTATACGTTTAAACATAAGTAAGATAATTTCTATAAATTGGCGAATTATGCTCCTAATGCGTTTTGTGCTTTAATTAACTACTGCTTCAAGATGACATACTGGTTAAACAATAATATCGAGACGATCGACAAATTTTTTTAAATATTTCAACTAAACCGCGAAAGACCAGGAGCGTCACTTAAAAGAAAAATAAGTGAAAACAATACAATATTATTCTTGTGCACTTCAATCACAAAAGATGGAGGATCATGAAGAATTAATTCTAATTAAGCAGAGGTACGGAGAAATTATTCTTAACCACATCAAAGATTATTTATACAAGAACAATAAATTAATAAATATTGTGAAACGTCAATGATGTTTTAGATAATATAAAAACAAATAAATTAGGCCAAGCTTTGTACTACACAAAGCAAACTCATCCATAAGCTAAAGCAAACTCATCCATAAAAGCTTCTAAATTTAGAAATTAAACTCTGTAACTTTTAATTACTGAGTAATTTGTTTATTTTGTCAAGGCAACTACTTAATATTTTTTATTAAGTAAAATTGTAAAGCAAGTAAAGGTAGTTCGACCCTCTTAAGAGTGTTTTAAGACCCTTAGGGTGCTCCTAAAGCCAAAAAAAAACCCTAAATAAAAAGTTTTTTTTTTTTAATTTTGGCCATCTTTTTGGCAATTGGCCCCACTCTACGGCAGTGTCAAATAGATGTTTGAAAGCATCAATAAACCTCGGTGGTCACACGTCCATTTTTATTACAAATAGTATTACTATTATGATACTTATTCCTTATTAAAGCGAAACTTTTCAAACACAACACCAAATAATCATCTATCGTTCTTTAATAATTCAATTAAAGTTCTACACTTGTATCTCCTAAGATTCATTAAAGAGAAGAATTTTCATTTTTTGAACACCTTCTACATACATAAAATTTACGTTATTTTCCTTAAAAATAAATGCGGCTACATAATATATACCATACCATAAAGGAATCAGATTTATTTAATAAAAATTAGTTTTTTCAGTTTTCTACTGAAACTTTTAAAATTATTCAGGTCCTTTGATGTTTTAATTCTCGTATCTACTATAATATACGTACATGATATATTTAGTACGTGTATAAACGATATAAAGCTACACAGATAATGAATTGTTTAAAACAGCTGATGAATGATTTTTCTTTTTTATTATTCGATATGCCAAATCGAAAATGTTAATTAAGCATTTGCTCTTTGATAATAAATCAGACGCTTTCATTTTTCTCGTTTCGTACATTTTATGTAATACATATAATAAATCATGTCAGGTGTTTATCTTGATTTTAATCAATCTTTTTGGATTCCATTTCGATTTTTTTTTTAATTTAGCACAGCATACCGGATTGTGTATCTTATCCTTTTATGTAAATAGAGAAAATCAGGGTTCCAGCCAAATATTTTTAGTAATCCATTATGTCATTGCGTTAATCATTAAATTGGATTTAGTATTTGAAATTCAGATTCGATTGATATTGGGTTAAAAATAAATGCCGTTCATCGTCTGATCGGCGAGTGAATTTAATTATTTCTATACTTACAATTAGTTAAGTTTGATATTACCTTTTACTGGTATAACTTTTAATGTGACCAGGTTGACTGGTCTCGAAAGTCTTTACGATTCAAACTTAGAAAAACGGTTAGGTCGGCCTTGAGAAAATGATTTCTAAATAAGGGATGAAATCAACACTTTTAACTGCATCAACCCTTTTAACAAATACTCGTTACATTGAATTACCTGAAGTAACGATTTCTCATTATATAAAGTATTCGTTACCCGTTTGTTCACAAAATCAACAAAGCTTGATCAAATTAACACACAATTTTTGGACACACAAGAATTAAATTCTCCGAACTATTTTCATTAATTGCTTCATTTCAAAACACGCGACAATTCACAATGCAAAAACTGTTCATTACACGTCCGCATTGAGAGAAAAATATTTTGTTCATTATGTCGGAAATTCACAACACCGACACTCAATAATGTAAGAAATAACGTAACCTTAAAATGTATCATAATAAAATATAAACCTTAAAAATTCATTAAAATTTAAATACTAAATTCGATCATATAATTATGCTACAAGCGACTTATGCAAAAATAAATTTTCCTATAAAAGTGGTTCGACATTCAATTTTAAAAAGCACCTTAACGCAAAACATCATACTGTTGATATTGAACAGCCAAAGTCGACAAAAACTCGAACAACTCTCACCGCAACTACAAAAATCACAAAAAAATCGAAAAATCACTTCATCAGAATCGACATCCGCCACTACTGAAATTGTTACCCACTCAGCAGTATATGTATATGGCATCTGTTAATTCGACCAGTGATATTAACATAACAGGCCCTTCAAAGCCAAAAAATCAACTGGATATGACCCAATTTGTCATGCGTCCCACAACCATATCCCGACAAAAACATTTAAATAAATCTTCTCAATCGTGACTGATAAAGGTTTTCGAGAACTTATTGCTGGGCTAGACCCAACTTATAAAAAATAAAATATATAAAAAAAATCAGTTGAATTTGTATCTTTGACGACCGAAATGAGGACAAGGAGGTGCTCAACCGAATCGTATGTGGCAGTTACGGCCCATTTTGTAGATGGAAATTGGTCTCAGCAATCATTTCTGCTTGGTGTTGCTTCAAATTTAAAAAGTGCCACATGGCAGAAAATATTAAAATGCGTATTGACGATATTTTACAGCAATGGAACCCGAGCGAACATTGTTACAGCAAGCAAACTTTCAAAATTCCACCATTTCCCTTGTTTCGCCCACACGCTCAATTTGGTAGTTCAAGCTGCTCTAAAATTAATTAAACCTATTCATTACAGCTTTTAAGAGCAGGGTTTTAAAATGTAAATGGATGGGTCTAATGTAAATTTATTATATAATCAATTGACCATTTCCGTATCGAATAATCGTGTTTCGCCAATCAGTGAAATAAAATGCAATATACTTTTAATTTATTTATTAGTTTTATAATTTTATTATTTATTACTAGTGATTTTATCAATTTAATTAATTGAAGGTACTAATTAGTTATTTAGTATAATTATATTAATAATTTTTAATATTGTACGATGGCTACACGGTGGAGACCTGCACCGATGGTCGGCTCGGTTCGGGTATGAATAATTATATTCGGGTTCGGGTCGGGTTGGGGCCATACCCTCGGGCGGGCTTGGCCCAGCTTAATTATTTATTTCGCTATTTGCTTTGGTAAATCCCTAAAAATTTTAATTTATTTACGTAAATCGTAAACGTAAATTTTCTTTCAGACGGATGAGAAATGGGAATAAAATTCAGTTCGGGTCGGGCCGGGTTTGGCTAATAATGTCAAATAATCAATCGAGCTCGGGCTCGGGTATAAATGTATAATGACACATCATCACAATATGAATCAAATATTTTGGCCAGTGCAGGTCTCTGACTACACGGATGGTACACAGTGAGATTTTTGTTATTTTTTAAGTTGCTTACACAAATTTAAGAAATGGAATGAACAAAACCTCGGATACATTATCAGATAAATAATATTAGGCCCGTTTTAATAAAAATTTGGATAGATTAGAAGAATAGGTTTGAATAGAAATTTTGGGAAAATTTTTGTCCCCGCACTTTGAATTTTATTTCTTTTTTTGCAGTTGCAAGTTTTGTTTTTTGTCTCTATCTCTGCAATCTTTTCTGAGGCTCAAGGCACTCCCAACTCTTTCGCAGTTACCTTTTAACATCCTACATTGCACCGTTGCCAGCCAACTCGAGGGATTCCAGGACATTTCCTCGCGCACATCTCCTCGCGAACATTTCCTCGCGCACATTTCCTCGCACACATTTCCTCGCGGGGAACATTTCCTCGCGGGAACATTTCCTCGCTATAAATTCTGAAAATGGAAATTTGAATTTTAAAACGAAAATAAACAAAACTTATAAATTCTGGATAATGGCGATTTAAAAATTATAAAATCTGGAAACGCTCCCTTATATCAGGTGAGGAAATGTTCCCGCGAGGAAATGTTTCCCGCGAAGAAATGTGTGCCAGGAAATGTGCGCGAGGAAAAGTGCGCGAGGAAATGTGCGCGAGGAACTGTCCTGTTATCAACTCGAGGACGTACGGCTATAGACCAGCTTTTGTTTATTATATTGCTTCATGCCAGCCTATAGTACTGACATGAAAGGTGGGTCGCCCATCGATTCCGCACTCTCAACAGGGGGTTATAGATGTATTCATCGTCATCACCGAACATAATCAGATGATGAAAATCCTTTTTCCATCCCGCCGAGAAATATCACAAATCATTTCGTTTAACCATAAAATTAATAAAAATAATTAAATTCATAATAAAATTCGTGGTTATAAATATAATATGGAGGAACAGGTAAATAGTAAAAAAGCTCTATATAAAATTGGTTAAAAGATTTTAGAAATGTAAAATGATTAAAGATTTTAGAAATGTGCGGCAAACTAAAATTGGAAATTTTATAAAAATAATTGAAATGTACAGCGGAAATGATTTTAAGTCATTTTCGTTTGCGTTGATCAACCGTTTTATTAATAACACAGGTCGAAAACGAAAAAGTATCAGAAGGAAGTATTATCATTTCCGTACTTTTTGATGCTGAATCCGAATCTGGTCGCAGAATTGCCTTTTCAGTTCAGGATTTTGAGATATCCTAACCTAAATGGTCAAAAAATGCCGATTTAATGGGTTTTCAATATTTAACTGTAGGTATTGTTAGGAAATTTCAGCAGTAAAAACCGTTGGTTCCATCGTAGCTATCATGCATCCCCTCTCATTTCCAGTTTTAAACGTCCAAATATCTTTATCTATTACCGAGATGTCATAAATCAAAGTATTAAGACTTTTGTATGATCTTATTGTCACACATCTTAACCATCATATCATCATATCGCATACGATATGCGAATTTATTAGTACAGGCTTCGTTTGATTCACAATATCTCGGTAATAGATAAAGATATATAGACGTTTAAACTTTGAAATGAGAGGGGCGGAATGGTAGTTTACGATGGAGCCGTTGGTTTTTACTGCTGAAATTCCCTATACTAAATTATTGAAAACCCATAAAAACAGCCTTTTTTGCACTTTTAGGTTAGGATATCTCAAAATAATGAACTGATAGGGTAATTCTGCGGCGAAATTCGGATTCGGCATCGAAAAGTACGTCGGAAATGACTATCCTTGATTCTAGTACTTTTTTTGTGTCGACCAGTGTAATAGGTAGTGTTTATATTCACTTTACAAATTATAAATTTTATTATTCTAGTCTATTTAAATTTGTTTGAAGATAAATACAAATCATACAATATCTGGACGTCCAAAAGTTGATGCCAAGATAGATATCTACATATTCATTTGGTATGTTAGCAATACGGTTACATTTCGGCAACTGGGTAATTCATTTGGCATTGCAAAATCTACAGCAAGAATGTTGTAGTACGTGTTTCAAATTTTTTCATTGAAATAGCGAAAGATTATTTAAAGGGGCCAAGTCATGAAGAAAAGCAGAGTGCAGTCAAAATTATTTGAAAGGATAAATTGAATTTTAAACATCATTGGAATGATTGATGGGACCGAGATAAAAGAAGAGTTTCAGCATATCTATGCAAATGATAGTGGGCGCGAATAAAAACCTTATTGTCTCAAGTCAGGCGCAGTGCTATTTTTAAATGTTGTGAGGAAAACTTAATAATTTTTCTTCCGACAAATACATTTATCCTTGGAGATAGCGCATATCCTATGCAAGCATGGCTCGTTCCTCCGTTCAAGGATAACGGCTCGTTGACAGATTCCTAACGTAACTTCAACAAAATTCATTATTCTACTCGTATGTGATTGTTTAAAATGCTTTTTCATTATTTAATGGACGGTTTCGACGAATAATATTACATTTTAGTGAACAAATAGATTTAATTACTCACAAAAATAGTATATATACATCGTGTATTTTTCATAATATGCATATTAGTTAGATGATGACTTTACTACTGAAGAAATAATTAATCAAAGTGAGACAGAAGACAGTGATTAAGAACTGAGTCTTATCAGAAGTAAATGTGACATTACAAATTCCGATCAATGTCAATCCTTGTAGGGGGGGGGGGGGATGAGGGTTTACAACAAGTGTTGACATCTTATGGACATTTGTGATTATAGGTCGATCACCGAATATCTCATCTTATTCATTCATGAATGCAATCACGCTGGGTGGGGCACCTGTGCCTCCCTCGTTGTCAATAGCCATTTTGTAAGCGATGATTAAATTCTTCATTTTGGTTTCCAATACAGCTGCTGTTACTGGTGACTCCTACAAATATCAATTTTTCATTTTAATCTTATACATACAAAAACATACCAAAACGGTTTAGGGACAATTTATCGTAAACAGTTTACCTTAAATCAATTTATCGTAAGAACAATTTACCATAAAGCAATTTATCGTAAACCAATTTATCGTAGAACAATTTATCGTAAAACAATTTATCGTAAAATAATCTATCGTAAAACAATTTATCGTAACACAATTTATCGGAAAACAATTTATCGTAAAACAATTTATCGTAAAACAATTTAACGTAAAACAATTTATCGTAAAACAATTTATCGTAAACCAATTTATCGTAAAACAATTTATCGTAAACCAATTTATCGTAAAGCAATTTATCGTAAAACAATTTATCGTAAAACTATTTTTCGTAAACCAATTTATCGTAAAACAATTTATCGTAAAGCAATTTATCGTAAACCAATTTGTCGCAAAACAATTTATCGTAAACCAATTTATCGTAAAACAATTTACCATAAAGCAATTTATCGTAAACCAATTTCTCGGAGAACAATTTATCGTAAAACAATTTATCGTAAAACAATTTATCGTAAAACAATTTATCGTAAAACAATTTATCGTAAAACAATTTATCGTAAAGCAATTTATCGTAAACCAGTTTATCGTAAAACAATTTATCGTAAACCAATTTATCGTAAAACAATTTATCGAAAACAATTTATCGTAAAACAATTTATCGTAAAGCAATTTATCGTAAACCAGTTTGTCGTAAAACAATTTATCGTAAACCAATTTATCGTAAAACAATTTATCGTAAAGCAATTTATCGTAAACCAATTTATCGTAGAACAATTTATCGTAAAACAATTTATCGTAAAACAATTTATCGTAAAACAATTTATCGTAACACAATTTATCGTAAAACAATTTATCGTAAAACAATTTATCGTAAAGCAATTTATCGTAAACCAATTTGTCGTAAAACAATTTATCGTAAACCAATTTATCGTAAAACAATTTACCATATAGCAATTTATCGTAAACCAATTTATCGGAGAACAATTTATCGTAAAACAATTTATCGTAAAACAATTTATCGTAAAACAATTTATCGTAAACCAATTTATCGTAAACCAATTTATCGTAAACCAATTTATCGTAAACCAATTTATCGTAGAACAATTTATCGTAAAACAATTTATCGTAAAACAATATATCGTAAAACAATTTATCGTAAAACAATTTATCGTAAACCAATTTATCGTAAACCAATTTATCGTAAAACAATTTATCGTAAACCAATTTATCGTAAAACAATTTATCATAAAACAATTTATCGTAAAATAATTTATCGTAAAACAATTTATCGTAAAGCAATTTATCGTAAACCAATTTATCGTAAAACAATTTATCGTAAACCAATTTATCGTAAAACAATTTATCGTAAAACAATTTATCGTAAAACAATTTATCGTAAGCAATTTTTCGTAAAACAGTTTATCGTAAAGCAATTTATCGTAAAACAATTTATCGTAAAACAATTTATCGTAATAGTTATTTACGTCCCAAGGGCGGTAAATGAGTTATTACAGTACCAGTTCGACGTTTTTGAATCCACAATTTTAATTCGATTTGAATTTAAAAGTAAAACCATGAATTTGAAATTTTAAGAAATCAATCAAAATGATTTTAAAATTATCAAGTTACCCTAGTTATTTTTTTTTGTTTGGTTTTATATTTTTCTGTACTGTACTAGCTCGTTTTCCGGACACCTTTGTTCTGTACCATCATAATTCATTTCCCGGACAGAAATCAATCACGTAATCATTGATTTTCGATATAGTATGAAATAAAACAATTTTTTCTCAAATCGGATAAAATACGTCAGTTTTCTGGTTTGTTATCTGTCAGCAAAATGAAGTATTCCACGACACTACATCGTTGCTAGGCAACTTACTAAAAACAGTACTGGAAAGTATTCCTTGCCTAGGCAGAGAATACTTTCTAGTACTGATTATCATCTGTTTTTAAGAAATACATGATATAATGTATAATCGCACGCGATTATTATAATGCTAAGGTAACTTTGATAGTGAAATCTATTGAAAATATAAATTGGAAAATTTTGCGTATTTTAAAGAATATAATGAATAAAATGGATAATCTGATATACTGCCGATTAGAGAAAAAATCGTATGTGCAACTCGTGGAAAAACTATAATTCCCGGACTCTTATGGTTGCTGGAACTCGGCTGACGCCTCGTCCCAGCAACTTCTATACTCGTCCGGGAATATATCGTTTTTCCTACACGTTACACAATATACTATATCGTAAAGCAATTTATTTCTATCGAAAATGCAATAAATTGATAATACTAGGAAGTAACATATCTTGCCATATTGATGGAAATTGGATTCTAAAATGATATTTGGAAGAAGTTCTGGAATATGGCCACTTAGGAAGGAACTCGGTTATTTCTTAACCGATTATGATGAAATTCGACAAGTACGATGGAAATGGGATTATAACATGATATTTGGAAGAAGTTCTGGAATATGGCCACTTAGTAAGGAACTTGGCTGTTTCTTGACTGATTATGATGAAATTTAATAATATATTTATTGCGTTTCACTAAAGCATGTTAGGAAGACGTAGTAGTGATATAGTGATTTCTCACGTCTTTAATGTAAATACAATTTTGATTGTTGATTTTTTTTTTTTATCTATCTTTTTATTGTGATATAAATAATTTAAATGTTTCGTTCAACACAATGCCATCTGTGAGTTTAATACAGAATAACCGATTTAAATTACACATAACACTTTATTGTGTTTAATATTTAAGTAAGACTAATTAGAATAATAATTTACTCGCAAATTTTAATATTAAACCTATAATTAAATTTAAATGAAGGGTGCAATTATGTATCTCTCGTATTACTAGTTTGCAGAATTCAAAATATGTTGACAAATTCTCTTTAAAAAGAATCATTTTAATCATTACGAGTTGTCTGTCGTACTTTAAAGGTTGTACGAGTAAAACAACGAGTCGCAATTACGAGAACTCGTAATGTCTTACACATAATCGCATTTTGTCGTAATTTCTTATAACTCGAATCTCATAACGCTTTCATAATCGCACCCCAAATGATGATAATATGATGCATTACATCTATTGTAAAAAAATTTAATAAGATCGTGTTGTAGTTCTTCAACTTCACATATATTTACACATGGATCGCAACTTATTGTACAATAATTTTTGTTTACATTTTCCTTATATGTAGTTTCATTAAAAATAGCTCTAATAAAATGAATTAATAATGATAAATTGCTATAAAATAAATACGGTTTCCAGCGTGTAATACAAGTCGATTCCATCATAAATCCTAATAGACCACTCTACGGAACTACTTCCTACTATCATTTTAGATCATAGCATAATAATCGGTTAAGAAATAACCGAGTTCCTTCCTAATTGGCCATATTCCAGAACTTCTTTTAAATATTAGTTTAGAATCCCATTTCCATCGTTCTTGTTGAATTTCATCATAATCGGTTAAGAAATAAACGAGTTCCTTCCTAAATGGCCACTTCCAGAACTTCTTCCAAATATCATTTTATAATCCAAATTCCATCGTACTTGTCGAATTTCATCATAATCGGTTAATAAATAACCGAGTTCCCTCCTAAGTGGCCATATTCCAGAACTGCTTCCAAGTAACATTTTATAATCCCATTTCCATCGTACTTGTCGAATTTCATCATAATCGGTTAAAAAATAACCGAGTTCCTTCCTAATTGGCAATATTCCAGAACTTCTTCCAAATATCATGTTAGAATCCAATTTCCATCAATACGTCAAAATATGTTACTACTTAGTATTACCAATTTATTACATTTTCAACGCTGCGCATAGTACAGTAATTGATCATACCGAAATTATTTTTATTAATTCGGGCGCCCGAATTTTTAAAAATGATTTCGAAACTGTCGTACTATAAATTGCTTTACGAAAAATTGCTTTACGATAAATTGCTTTATGATAAATTGTTCTTACGATAAATTGCTTTACGATAAATTGTTTACGGTAAATTGCTTTACGATAAACTGTTTACGATAAATTTTCCGACTCCCACCAAAACATTCATGGATTCATTCAACATTCATGGACAAATTTTCCACCAAATTGTTGTACGCATTTTTCTTTTCTTGCATGCTCAAAGTCCCTTCTTTTAAATTGTAGCAATGAAGAAGGGCCTTTGTTTCATTTACTGTCCTAGTTTTACGACTCCTATACATATTTACTAACAAAAAACTTAATTAAATCTTTCATTGAATTTACATAAGTGTAATAAATTTACTCACATATTTTAATTTTTATTGCCGGTTTTCTTTATATGTTGACTATCTGTAGTGTATTGAGGTAACATTTATAAAACGTACTTTCAACACACATATGTACATACATATATTATTATAATTAATGTTGTGTACTATATTGCATTTTGGTTGTAATTTCGATATAATAAATTCAATTACGGCGTTCACTAGTTCGCATTCGCATTACTAAAGCAGAATACAATTACATGTATAACGTAAAAAAATAATAACATTTTTTATTCAAGATTTTGACAGCTCGGAAAATATACACAAAACAGTAGATAGTTACTAATTGTACTAAATGAAAATGGCATATGAACTAAAATACAAATTTTTAATATGTGTCTGTACTAATGAAAGGGAAAATCTGTAGTCTCGATCGAGTATCTGTAAAAAAACAGGTTTTGATGTACAACTAATAAGCTGTATAATTCAAGGAAATGAATTAAAAACGATAAAATGTTGAATAAAAAGTTTATCTGGATAAAATGAATCAATTGCAGTTAACCCACAAAAATAGCGAATATCTGGATGCGAAATATCGAGATTAATAAAAAACACAGCTATTGTATTTTATATTTAAATCCTCTATATAATCCTAAAATCTATAAAAAAAATAAAAATAATAAAATATATAATCCTAGAATAAATTACTTTAGAGTAAGGAGCTATTTGCAGCTGGTCGGGCTTTATTCTGCGAGTTCCTGTCCGGAGGTAAACCAACATGGCCAGCGGACACAAATAAGATACCAGATTTGATAGGTTTCTTTATAACAAAAGATATATCTGTCCATTATCAAATAAATGGTATCAAAGATTAAGATACCATTATCAAAAAAGAAAATTTGCCAAGGTTAACTAATAATAAAACAAACTATGGGATCTCTTCCGAAACCTATTTGAAGACAATACTGAATTATAAGTACCAATTAAAACTCCGGCAGAACTTGATGTTCAATTGGAGTTGCTGACGGAAAATCACTTCAATTATCATAGTAGAACTATGAGATCTGGTTAGAGAAAAACGGGAAGCGCAAAAAGACTGGCAGAGGAACCGGACACCACAAAGCAAATCACGATTTAATTATTTAAGCAACAAATTAAAAATTCTTATCAAAGAAATCAAGAATAAATCTTTTAGTGAATACCTACCTGGCCTTTCTGGCAACAAGGACACTAATTTTTCCCTTTGGAAAGCAACTAAAGGTCTTAAAAGGCCCAAAGTTCAAATAGCTTCTATCAAGAATGGCGATGCAACTTGGACTAGACGTTCCAAAGAAAAGGCTGTATTGTTTGCCGCCTATCTTGAAGACACGTTTCAACCTCTTCAAAGGCAAATAGCTTACGAAAATATAATTCCAGTAAATTTAGTAACACAGCTATTGTGCCTCATATTGTTAATTAAATTAATCTAGCTTATAAAGTCGGAACTTTTCTAAAAATATAATACTGGATATTGATAAATCGTATGAGTATATCCTTGCCACATTTTATCCGTTTTAAAAAATTTCATAATAAACTGTTATCAACCGATACACAATTTTACTTATAGTCATAGCACTAAAAACACACTTATTATATAAAATTAAATAGGGGCCGATTTTCCGATACAAAATCAAAATAAAATTCAATAAAAAATGTATTTCCGATCCCTTGCTCTACTTTGCGACATCAGTTAAAATGAATTGAAGTGGATCTAAAAAATAGCATAAATAAACCCGAAATACCGGGATATGAATATGTACATAAAATTACGATATACGGATAGCAATTTTATGTACAATGTCATGTCGGTCATTCATTTTATTAAAATTGAGATCCAACATATTTGTTACGTACCCAACTCATTCTTTATTAGATGGGGGCGGTGATGAATATGATTTTGGTCTTTGTATATTGCCGATAATTCATGATATGTGATATAAAAATTGAGAATAAAAACAATTTCATCATCAATCCACTATTGTACTGTGTGTATTTACTTATATGCTTAAACGATGTATCATGCCGTATAGTATAAGATATATAATATATTAATCCTTTTGCTAATATAATTAATCATACATATATTTGTGGATGTTATTCGTATATAATCGAAAAGTGACCATATTGATTGATTATATAATCTAATTTCGGGTAGATATCAAATAAATTAGCTTCTGAACATAGTCGTAATTTTGTTATGCGTTAAATCAAACTTTTATTTGTTCATTAAAAGTTTAGATTATTAGCAACAAGAGAAAAGCTTGGTTGCCAAATAAAAAAAAATGTTTTTGAAAGCATCAAATTGAAACCAAAAATTTATTCAACTACAACCGTCATATTCTTCTCAAATTATTGACAATTCCCATTTAATTTGATTTTCCCATTAAATTTAATTGAAGTACAAAATTGTACCAACAATTTGAATACAAAACAGAACAATTTTTCTCACTCTACTTGCTGCCACTTGTTACATTACACAAATTTTTGTTATTTGGTGTGGATAGATTGAAGTAAATTTTGTAGTCGATGGATAATATTGAATTAAAAATATGCAATATGTCGAACAAATTTGTTGAATGCTTACTTTGTGATTTTTATCAATTTTATCAATAATAAATATCCATTTGTTTCAATTTGCCTTCCAGGGATTAATTTTAATTTTGCGAAACCGCATGCCACGTAATCATTGCACTAGCCGGATATTTGTAAAAATCCATTTAATGAAAAACAAAAGAAAAAACAAATTTTCCTAACGGTACACTAATAATAATAAAATTTTAAGAAGTAGGAAAACCACACGCACATTCACTGTACACGACTTATTAATTTTTTAAGAGTTAATCGGAATTTACGAACAAAGGATTATACAACTTAATTAAGGCTTACATTTACCTCAAACTATGTATATTGAAATTTACAACAAAAAAAAAAAAAAAAAAATTGACGTAGAACACAATGATTCCAACTCGAGGCTAAAATGCTTCAATAAATAATCATTCTAAGGCAATATTGCATCTGAATCTGACGAAAGATTTATTTTACGAGAAGTTTCTAAAACTTCAAACCTGAACTAACAAAGATGATGTATGAGTTTAGTGGTGTAAAGGTAAGACACCCTACCGTATTTACGCAGTTAAAATTTTGCAACAAAAATTTCACAGATAAATTATAGCAGGGCAAATAATCGCATAACAGAAATTTCGAATGCTCTTTCATCAAATGTTAATAAAATCGCTGTAACTAAAAACACAAAAAATAATTTCGCAGGCAAAAATAACGCAAACCACAAATGTCGCAGAAAAAAAATCGTTTTATATTTACAGATAAAAATGTTGGATATTTCATCAAAAATGCGCATTTTTGATGACATATGCAATATTTTTATTTGTAAATATAAAACGAAACTAAAAACAATTTTTCTTATAAGAACAAGAAGAAAGTAAGAATGTACTTCAAATTTATATTTCAAATTTTAGAAAATACATAATAAGTTTTTTTCATTTAATCAAATTTAATAACTAAAAGTAATAGCAATACTTTTCAAATATTGCATTAACTCTTGTGGTGCCATGTTAGCTTGCCAACGCGAACAAATTTTCTTTATTTTATTAGTTATAACTACATTTTTTTTTGTAGTAACGCAGCTCCTGACAAAAACTGATTAATAATATGTAAGTTCAATTTCTAATTGCTGGGCTTCAATTACGTTAATTAGTTTCCAAATAGTAGGATTCCTGCTGACCATCTAGTTAAAGGAGCGATTCCAACCCTCCACGCAGTTATTTGTCCTGGGCACGTTTTGCAAAACACTGTCAGAACAGTTCCATATTTGGTGTGGAAAAACAGGAGATCTTTGAGTGAGTTCTGTGCTGCGACCTATCCATGTTTTCTCGAAATAGTCTATTACTGTTTCAGTTTCAACCGACAACTCCACGAAGTTCAATAAGGTTTTGAAAGATTCTTGTAAATAATCTACGGACACATATGGTAATGCAGTTAAAAGATTTAGCTTCATGGCAAATTCAAAATCCGTTTCGTATTTTATTTTCAAGCCACTAGCTTGTATCTTCCGGTAAATAGCTTAAGAAAAGTGTAAAAAACGTCCTTTACGTTGTGCTCTTGGAAAATGTTCTTCTACAGCTTTTATGATACTGTGGTCAAAATCCGATATAATGGTAAGAGGACTCAAATTTGCCTGTATATTTTTAATGGCTTCAAACATTGCGCAGTAAATTCAATACGTTTTACATGGTAGCAAACAATGGTACAGTGTAGCCTCCTATTACGCAGTGAACGGTAAATACATGTTTCAATATATTTGGGAAACTTTCAAATGTACCATCTATATATCAAATAGCTTTTCCGTCAAAATGTATGTCTGTGAAGTTAGCCCGAAAATTATCCCGGAAAAGTGTGTTGGCAACACTAATATATCGTGATATAACAATATTACGATACTTTACTTGTCATCCCAGAAAAAATATGTCTGTCATGACATTATTTAGTGTCAGCCCGAAAAAAAACTATCATGAAATTTTTACGTCATCCCCATAAAACTGTCATGACATTATTTATCCCGAAATAATATTTTTAGAAGATATTAAATCATGGGTATTTTTATGTGTTTTCTGGCCAATAGCTGCACATTTTCAATACGAAAATGATTCAGCTATAGTCAAATGTAAATTGTAATCCCCTGAATTGGTGCAAGAAACTATCTTGGGACAAGTAGAAGGATTCTAGATCCCTCTAAGATCCCTAGAAGTCATACAAGATATCAATTAACGAGCACGGCTTCTAGGGGCTGTATCTGCATTATGCCTAATAGAATTTTTTTTTACTTTGGCTATAAGCAAGTTGTATCCATGGCTTACAAAATCTATACCAAGCCGTGCTCGTTAATTGATATCTTGTATGACTTCTAGGGACTATATCTGCCTAACGGCTAATAGAATTTTTTTTTTACTTTGGCCATAGTCAAGTTGTATCCATGTCCTACAAAATCTATACCAAGCCGTGCTCGTTAATTGATATCTTGTATGATCTGCCTAACGGCTAATAGACTTTTTTTTTATTTTGGCCATATGCAAGGTGTTTCCATGTCCTACAAAACCTATACCAAGCCGTGCTCGTTAATTGATATCTTGTATGAATTCTAGGGACTATATCTGCCTAACGGCTAATAGAATTTTTTTTTAGTTTAGCCATATGCAACTTGTATCCATGTCCTCCAAAACCTATACCAAGCCGTGCTCGTTAATTGATATCTTGTATGAATTCTAGGGACTATATCTGCGTAACGGCTAATAGAATTTTTTTTTGTTTTGGCCATAGTCAAGGTGTATCCATGTCCTACAAAACCTATACCAAGCCGTGCTCGTTAATTGATATCTTGTATGAACTCTAGGGACTATATCTGCCTAACGGCTAATAGAATTTTTTTTTATTTTGGCCATATGAAACTTGTATCCATGTCCTACAAAACCTATACCAAGCCGTGCTCGTTAATTGATATCTTGTATGACTTCTAGGGACTATATCTGCCTAACGGCTAATAGAATTTTTTTTTATTTTGGCCATAAGCAAGGTGTATCCATGTCCTACAAAACCTATACCAAGCCGTGCTCGTTAATTGATATCTTGTATGAATTCTAGGGACTATATCTGCCTAACGGCTAATAGATTTTTTTTTTATTTTGGCCATATGCAACTTGTATCCATGTCCTACAAAACCTATACCAAGCCGTGCTCGTTAATTGATATCATGTGTGAACTCTAGGGACTATATCTGCCTAACGGCTAATAGATTTTTTTTTATTTTGGCCATAAGCAAGGTGTATCCATGTCCTACAAAACCTATACCAAGCCGTGCTCGTTAATTGATATCTTGTATGACTTCTAGGGACTATATCTGCCTAACGGCTAATAGAATTTTTTTTTATTTTGGCCATAAGCAAGGTGTATCCATGTCCTACAAAACCTATACCAAGCCGTGCTCGTTAATTGATATCTTGTATGAACTCTAGGGACTATATCTGCCTAACGGCTAATGGATTTTTTTTTTATTTTGGCCATATGCAAGGTGTTTCCATGTCCTACAAAACCTATACCAAGCCGTGCTCGTTAATTGATATCTTGTATGACTTCTAGGGACTATATCTGCCTAACGGCTAATAGAATTTTTTTTTGTTTTGGCCATATGCAACTTGTATCCATGTCCTACAAAACCTATACCAAGCCGTGCTCGTTAATTGATATCTTGTATGACTTCTAGGGACTATATCTGCCTAACGGCTAATAGAATTTTTTTTTATTTTGGCCATAGTCAAGGTGTATCCATGTCCTACAAAACGTATACCAAGCCGTGCTCGTTAATTGATATCTTGTATGACTTCTAGGGACTATATCTGCCTAACGGCTAATAGAATTTTTTTTTGTTTTGGCCATATGCAACTTGTATCCATGTCCTACAAAACCTATACCAAGCCGTGCTCGTTAATTGATATCTTGTATGACTTCTAGGGACTATATCTGCCTAACGGCTAATAGAATTTTTTTTTATTTTGGCCATAGTCAAGGTGTATCCATGTCCTACAAAACGTATACCAAGCCGTGCTCGTTAATTGATATCTTGTATGAACTCTAGGGACTATATCTGCCTAACGGCTAATAGAATTTTTTTTTGTTTTGGCCATATGCAACTTGTATCCATGTCCTACAAAACCTATACCAAGCCGTGCTCGTTAATTGATATCTTGTATGACTTCTAGGGACTATATCTGCCTAACGGCTAATAGAATTTTTTTTTATTTTGGCCATAAGCAAGGTGTATCCATGTCCTACAAAACCTATACCAAGCCGTGCTCGTTAATTGATATCTTGTATGAACTCTAGGGACTATATCTGCCTAACGGCTAATGGATTTTTTTTTTATTTTGGCCATATGCAAGGTGTTTCCATGTCCTACAAAACCTATACCAAGCCGTGCTCGTTAATTGATATCTTGTATGACTTCTAGGGACTATATCTGCCTAACGGCTAATAGAATTTTTTTTTATTTTGGCCATAGTCAAGGTGTATCCATGTCCTACAAAACGTATACCAAGCCGTGCTCGTTAATTGATATCTTGTATGAACTCTAGGGACTATATCTGCCTAACGGCTAATAGAATTTTTTTTTGTTTTGGCCATATGCAACTTGTATCCATGTCCTACAAAACCTATACCAAGCCGTGCTCGTTAATTGATATCTTGTATGACTTCTAGGGACTATATCTGCCTAACGGCTAATAGAATTTTTTTTTATTTTGGCCATAAGCAAGGTGTATCCATGTCCTACAAAACCTATACCAAGCCGTGCTCGTTAATTGATATCTTGTATGAACTCTAGGGACTATATCTGCCTAACGGCTAATGGATTTTTTTTTTATTTTGGCCATATGCAAGGTGTTTCCATGTCCTACAAAACCTATACCAAGCCGTGCTCGTTAATTGATATCTTGTATGAACTCTAGGGACTATATCTGCCTAACGGCTAATGGATTTTTTTTTTATTTTGGCCATATGCAAGGTGTTTCCATGTCCTACAAAACCTATACCAAGCCGTGCTCGTTAATTGATATCTTGTATGACTTCTAGGGACTATATCTGCCTAACGGCTAATAGAATTTTTTTTTATTTTGGCCATAGTCAAGGTGTATCCATGTCCTACAAAACGTATACCAAGCCGTGCTCGTTAATTGATATCTTGTATGAACTCTAGGGACTATATCTGCCTAACGGCTAATAGAATTTTTTTTTGTTTTGGCCATATGCAACTTGTATCCATGTCCTACAAAACCTATACCAAGCCGTGCTCGTTAATTGATATCTTGTATGACTTCTAGGGACTATATCTGCCTAACGGCTAATAGAATTTTTTTTTATTTTGGCCATAAGCAAGGTGTATCCATGTCCTACAAAACCTATACCAAGCCGTGCTCGTTAATTGATATCTTGTATGAACTCTAGGGACTATATCTGCCTAACGGCTAATGGATTTTTTTTTTATTTTGGCCATATGCAAGGTGTTTCCATGTCCTACAAAACCTATACCAAGCCGTGCTCGTTAATTGATATCTTGTATGAACTCTAGGGACTATATCTGCCTAACGGCTAATGGATTTTTTTTTTATTTTGGCCATATGCAAGGTGTTTCCATGTCCTACAAAACCTATACCAAGCCGTGCTCGTTAATTGATATCTTGTATGACTTCTAGGGACTATATCTGCCTAACGGCTAATAGAATTTTTTTTTATTTTGGCCATAGTCAAGGTGTATCCATGTCCTACAAAACGTATACCAAGCCGTGCTCGTTAATTGATATCTTGTATGAACTCTAGGGACTATATCTGCCTAACGGCTAATAGAATTTTTTTTTGTTTTGGCCATATGCAACTTGTATCCATGTCCTACAAAACCTATACCAAGCCGTGCTCGTTAATTGATATCTTGTATGACTTCTAGGGACTATATCTGCCTAACGGCTAATAGAATTTTTTTTTATTTTGGCCATAAGCAAGGTGTATCCATGTCCTACAAAACCTATACCAAGCCGTGCTCGTTAATTGATATCTTGTATGAACTCTAGGGACTATATCTGCCTAACGGCTAATGGATTTTTTTTTTGTTTTGGCCATATGCAACTTGTATCCATGTCCTACAAAACCTATACCAAGCCGTGCTCGTTAATTGATATCTTGTATGACTTCTAGGGACTATATCTGCCTAACGGCTAATAGAATTTTTTTTTATTTTGGCCATAAGCAAGGTGTATCCATGTCCTACAAAACCTATACCAAGCCGTGCTCGTTAATTGATATCTTGTATGAACTCTAGGGACTATATCTGCCTAACGGCTAATGGATTTTTTTTTTATTTTGGCCATATGCAAGGTGTTTCCATGTCCTACAAAACCTATACCAAGCCGTGCTCGTTAATTGATATCTTGTATGAACTCTAGGGACTATATCTGCCTAACGGCTAATGGATTTTTTTTTATTTTGGCCATAGTCAAGGTGTATCCATGTCCTACAAAACGTATACCAAGCCGTGCTCGTTAATTGATATCTTGTATGAACTCTAGGGACTATATCTGCCTAACGGCTAATAGAATTTTTTTTTGTTTTGGCCATATGCAACTTGTATCCATGTCCTACAAAACCTATACCAAGCCGTGCTCGTTAATTGATATCTTGTATGAATTCTAGGGACTATATCTGCCTAACGGCTAATAGATTTTTTTTTTTTTTGGCCATATGCAACTTGTATCCATGTCCTACAAAACCTATACCAAGCCGTGCTCGTTAATTGATATCATGTATGAACTCTAGGGACTATATCTGCCTAACGGCTAATAGAATTTTTTTTTATTTTGGCCATATGAAACTTGTATCCATGTCCTACAAAACCTATACCAAGCCGTGCTCGTTAACTGATATCTTGTATGACTTCTAGGGACTATATCTGCCTAACGGCTAATAGAATTTTTTTTTTTTTTGGCCATAAGCAAGGTGTATCCATGTCCTACAAAACCTATACCAAGCCGTGCTCGTTAATTGATATCTTGTATGAACTCTAGGGACTATATCTGCCTAACGGCTAATGGATTTTTTTTTTATTTTGGCCATATGCAAGGTGTTTCCATGTCCTACAAAACCTATACCAAGCCGTGCTCGTTAATTGATATCTTGTATGACTTCTAGGGACTATATCTGCCTAACGGCTAATAGAATTTTTTTTTATTTTGGCCATAAGCAAGGTGTATCCATGTCCTACAAAACCTATACCAAGCCGTGCTCGTTAATTGATATCTTGTATGAACTCTAGGGACTATATCTGCCTAACGGCTAATAGAATTTTTTTTTGTTTTGGCCATATGCAACTTGTATCCATGTCCTACAAAACCTATACCAAGCCGTGCTCGTTAATTGATATCATGTATGAACTCTAGGGACTATATCTGCCTAACGGCTAATAGAATTTTTTTTTATTTTGGCCATATGAAACTTGTATCCATGTCCTACAAAACCTATACCAAGCCGTGCTCGTTAACTGATATCTTGTATGACTTCTAGGGACTATATCTGCCTAACGGCTAATAGAATTTTTTTTTTTTTTGGCCATAAGCAAGGTGTATCCATGTCCTACAAAACCTATACCAAGCCGTGCTCGTTAATTGATATCTTGTATGAACTCTAGGGACTATATCTGCCTAACGGCTAATGGATTTTTTTTTTATTTTGGCCATATGCAAGGTGTTTCCATGTCCTACAAAACCTATACCAAGCCGTGCTCGTTAATTGATATCTTGTATGAATTATAGGGACTATATCTGCGTAACGGCTAATAGAATTTTTTTTATTTTGGCCATATAGGCAAGTTGTATCCATGTCCTTCAAAACCTATATCAAGCCGTGCTCGTTAATTGATATCTTGTATGACTTCTAGGGACGATAGTGGTTATACTTTGTTGAACTTCAAAATAATTTATCAAATTATTTGAATAAGTGGATATTGTAATGGTAATCCAGTGTAAACTACTGTGTGCTAATAAATTTTTAAAATACTGAAATTATTGAATTTATTTATAATCATTCGTATGTACCTAATAGTGTTTTTATTAATCACATACAAACAACTATTTCATTTTGTTTTACTTTGCTTACTCAATTTCTACGACATATTATATAAATATATTTACTTTCGTTATAGTTTTCATAATACGCTAGTTATAATATATTAGTATTACCATATTTAACTATAATCGTTTTCTGGGATTTTTTTTCGGGCTAATTTCACAGAAGTTCAAAATGTTGAGATTTTTTGTTGTAGAAAATATTAGTATGCGATTTTCATCAGCTTTGTGTCATAAATTAAAAAGTTTTCATTTGCTATTGATTTTTATATTTATCTGGTAAATGCAGATTGGATATCGAAAATACAGCAAGGCAACCGGTTTCTTCAACATTTTGCTTTCGGTTTATGGTTCTTCTCAGCAAATGCACAGGTGGAAGTTTTGCCACAACTCCAATTTGTTATAAACAGTACAAATAATTTGATTTGGAGTTCTCGACGTTGTCTCAGCTTGATTTTGTAAGTCAATAATAACTTCATCTGCTTTATTTTTCACTAAATTTGGTAAATGATTATGATCTTTATAATTATTAATTATCTGTCTCTACACCACATTATTTGCATTTCTATCTTTGAGAAACACATAATTATTAACAATTAATTTTATTATTAATTACATATTATTATTATTAAATCATAAAAATTCTCTCATTGTTAAACACTCTATTTTGAGCACTTATGCTCATTCATGATGGAGTGTTCAGCAAAAGGTCTAAACATAATACTCATAAACAAAATTTAAAAAAAAAACGTTTTTGGCCAGGTTTACAGCACTCCATCAATGTTAGATGAATCTTCATTTAGATTCTGTAGTTGGTTACATTTTGCACTCTCCTTTTCAATGTATTTCGGCAACGATTTAATGTAATTAACGGTTTTATAGCGGCATGATTTGCAAATTAACATCAAACATTTTTAAAAATGCAATAAAAAAAACGTCCTGGTTTTAAATGTCCCTTCTGGCTTTTTATATAATTCATTTTATCCAAAACTAAAAAATGTCTAATAATCTGTAATATAATCGATTGAATTTTCAGAATGAAGACGAGTTCAATTTACAAATCAAACAATTTAATTTTATAAAATAAAATTTACGGCTACATATATTACTCACTTACTTTAAAATTTAAAAAGAGAGCAGTTAAATTTTACAGTAAGTCGAAACATTTGTTTGCGATATTTTTGGAGTAGGAATTTTTTGTTTGAGATGATAGTAGCATGCCACAAATCACTTATAATAGATTACGCCTTGCGCACTTTGCCTACTTGGATCATAAAATAAACGGCATAAAATAATGACGTCAAGTGAGAGTGAACAGTTTTGTTTCACAATCTTGTTGTATATAATTGAATTCAAAAATTAAATTAAATTAAATAAATAATGTGGTGCGCCGTATTTAATTGTTTTAATAACAATATAAGTAACTATCCAAATAATGTTCATTCTTTTCCAACAAATAAGAGATTGTTGAAAGTATGGATCCTATTATGTAAGAGGAAAGAAATATTCAATCATTATACATCCATATATTATACATTTATTAGCTGACCCGGCAAACGTTGTTCTGCGATATAAATTATTTCTAGTGAATATTTTGGTTGTTAAATAAAAAATAACGAATTTATTGTAAGTGTGTGGGGATGGGATCTATGATAGAAAGAGGAATGGAGCGCATAGACGACGAACGCTGATAAAAACAAAAAAACACCAATCATTCATTTTCTCAATTCAATGTAAATATTTCATTAACGTAACGGACATATTCATTGTTTGATCTCTTAAAAGTTAAATGTAAAGAGAAAAAAAGTAATATATTTTTTATTCTAAAGTAGGAAAATGAAATAAAGAAAATCAATATTAATTTCGAAGAGCAATTGAGTGTACGATATTTTTTGTCAGTCCGTCTTTAGCCAACACAAATAAGCTCGATGGTTTGCCCACGCGTGAACATGCCACGTATAATTGTCCGTGTGAAAAACATGGTGTGCCCAAATCTAAGCCGCAAACAGACATCGTTTGGCCTTGCGACTTAATGATTGTCATTGCGAATGCCAATCTAATAGGAAATTAAACGCGTTTGAACACAATTGGCAGGTCTGTGGGAATATTGGAATTCGTGGCAGCAAAACATTTTCGGCTCGGAATTTGCCATTCAAAATGGTGGCTTCGATAATGTTTTCATCAATTTTTTAATGATCAATCGCGTGCCATTGCACAGCCGTGGTGGATTCAAATTCCGAAGTAAAATAACCGGAGATCCAACTTTCAGTCGTAGAAGATGTGGTGGCATGCCTGGCAAATCCAGTGAGTTCAAAAACTCTGTTGGATAATTTACAGCTTCGTTGGCATCGCAAACTGTATCGATCGATTTGTATGATACCAAGTCGCCTGGCAACGACTGCTGTATCTTGCAGTTTAAATCGTGGACGTTCACATTTTTTGCTGCCAAAATGGCTCTTTCTGCCAGCCACGCATGATTTATGTATTGTGTGCGTACATCGGGAAATATGCGAAATTAGAAATTAGTGGGCAATTTTATGCATCCAGTATTTTCATAAATAGCAACTTTTCCATCGCCGATATCTAACAATTGGTTCGAGAATGTGTCAGCGGATGGATCTTGTAACATTTGGACGCGCATGTTTATTTGTAGCTGAACTTTTTCAACATTACGCCACAGTGGCGATGATTTCAAGGAAGTGTTGATCTCATCAGCGTACGTTGAACGTGGAATGACGGGAAGTGTTTGTATGAAATCACCTGAAAGGAATAACAGAGTGCCGCCGAATAGTTTGTCGTTGTGCTTTATATCTTTGAGTGTTCTGTTCAACGCCTCCAGAGAATGTTTGTGTGCCATAGTGCATTCATCCCAGATGATAATTTTGCATTGTTTCAGCACTGTGGCCTTGGACGATTGTTTTTTTATGTTTCACACTGCGTCTGGGTTATTTTGAATATTCAGTGGCAGCTTAAATGCTGAATGAGCTGTTCTGCCTCCATCCAATAAAGTTGCCGCAATGCCAGATGATGCAACGGCCAATGCGATGCCATTATTTGATCGTATTTCGGCGAGAATTAGCGAAATGAGAAATGTTTTGCCAGTTCCACCGGGTGCATCCAAAAAAAAGAATCCACCTTGTCCCGCCGAAACAGCCAGCATAACGCGATCGTAAATGATTTTTTGTTCATAAGTCAGTAGTGGGACATTGCGAGTAACAATCGCTGCCATTTCTGCAGTATCGTACTGTAGTTCACGATTCATTAAATTAGATGCACTTCGATTTGGTGAACTCATACCGAAATGACTGAGTGGTAAATTGGCAATGAAAACGCAAAGATTCTCGATAGCAATCAATGCTTCATTGTAGATAGCGTCGCTGAATGTAATCGTTAAGTCGTTGCACCGTACACGAATTCGATGCAATATATCGTCATTCATTGAACATTTGTGCTTATCCCACAACGTATTTGCTCGTCACGGAAAACATGTAGTCAACATTATAGCGAATAGTAGACGAATTTGTGTTGGCAGTAAGCATATCGTCCCAGTGATTGTCGTCTTCGAGCAAGCCGAGTGCAAGGCATGCATCTTTATATGTTGGATACTGTTGTCCATTCACTTTGCGTATATCTTGAAATGACAATGGCCCGGTGACATTAACCAACAACAGTCGTAGATGGAAGCACTCAATCTGTCCTGGAGTGACCGTATATACTGGGCCCAAAGTGTTTGATTTGAATAGGCCGGGGCACTCACCAATTGGTGTGCCTTGCTTGCGCGGCATCCATTTTTCTGTTTGATTCCATGTGAAATAGCGTGGTACTTCGGAATAGAGTAGTGTTCGTGCAAAGGCACCGAAAGTATCCGCACGATTACACAATTCGAAAAATTCCGTGAGTGTAGTTTTTGGTGGATTTATGGCACGCTCAATTGCTGTCTCGTTGGTGAAAAATAAGATGTACGGCTAAATGTATAACTGCTGGGTCCCGTTCATGAATTTGAAAATCAAAGATACGCCAGACAGCTTCATTGGAGCTGATGTATCGGCCAATTTGGTAGCGCATTATTTCGTCGTTGTAATTCAATCGAGAAGCATTCACATCGGTATTTTGAATTTGAAACACAGCCATATCACTGCCTTTATTCACATACTTGCAAATGTATTTGATGCTCTTCACCGAACTGCAGAACTCAACATTAATATGAGCATTGAATGTTTTGCTTAGCAGAGGCGAATATGGTACCACCCAACGATTGTCAATGTCAATGTCTGCGTTGTTGATATTTGGCGTAAATGACTATCCGCCATTATCAGTATTTCTTCGACGATATATTGAATATCCGTCGACATTTGTGATTGTGTCGTTGGTGAAATCTTTAGGAAAACGCTTTGTACATTTTCCATCTGCCATGCAAAGCGATAAACGATTCAGATCACCGCATGGGCCATGAATTATGTTTGTGGTAACAATATCGAACAGTAGTTGATCAGTAGATAGATCTGGAATTTCCGCGGAAATTACACTATCGATTTCCTCAGGGCGTATTTTGTCGACTAACCGAATCAAAAAGTGTGCATGAGGTAATCCTCGCTTTTGCCATTCAACCGAATACATCCAGCAACGTGTGGGACCGAATACGTGTAATTTGGTAATGAAGCTCATTGAAGACTTCAATGTTTGTTTGAATACACGTGCTGTAATGTCATGACGAAGTATTGCATTTTGGCCTGGCAATAGTAAAGATGTAATCTCCTGCCACTTTGGATTACATGTAAACGTGATAAATAAACACGGTCGTCCGTACTCGCGCACGAAAGTCATAGCATTCTGTATGTATTCTTGCATATGACGTGGACTGCCTACGTACGATGATGGTTAGAATGATAGAGTTACCAATTTCGGCGATGTCGGTGTCACTCGTGATCCCCCAAGTGAATGTATTCTTCCGCACGCAGCTTCTGTTGATTATGTCGTAGGAATCGCAGTCGTTCGCTCTCTACCTTCGCGTACATATCGACCATGAATTGTTGGCACAGCTCATGACATCGCAGAATGACGTTGTCCTGACCGCGTCGAATCATCATACGATACGCGTAAAAATCCATCGAGCTCACTTTCTTGTTTGTTTCGGCTCCTGTAACAACATATTCATAAATATTAATTCCAAATGAGTAATGATATTCCTAATGAATGAATTACCTGTGGCGGGATCTCGTTGTTTAATGTTTATGCAATATCCGTCTTGTCCCTTCCAGAATTAGCGGATATTGGAGAGCGTCGTATGAACGGTGTGTGTCGGCGATGAACTCCAGATTATTGGTTCTTCTTCGAATCACGATTTCTCGTGTCGATGTGCGGTCATCAATCATGATTCCAGCAACGTCGTCAATAACAGGCGCATTGAATCTACGCACGTGCTCTCCAGCTGGTGTTTTATCAGGATTTATAACAATAGCGTTATTGTCACTTTGCAATTCGTGCATGTGTGATTTGACCATTTTCATTAGTTCATTGTGCTCATTCAATAGGGCGTCCAGTTCGCCGACGATGCGCCTGGCATTAGGCGAATTGAGGTTATTGTAGCCGCAAATTGCATCCACACGATTGATGTCCTCACCGCTCATGAAGTAGATTTGTAAAAATTTATGTGGTTTGCTTGGCCTTTGATTTTGAACGTTGAATTGAATTTTTGACCATTTGCCGCAGTATTGTGAACTATTTCTGTTGCTCCGAATGAAGTCATTTGAAAGCAGGAATTGAACGTGCGAATAAGGAACAGGTTTGAATCTGGATCCGTGCCGATGAGCAAGCCCTCCAATGGTTCTGGTGGTGTCTCAATTTCTGGTAGTTGCACTTTTCCTGATGCGCAACACATCCCGGCTGACTCATGTTTGAATTTGAGCGCATGACAATGGCGACATTCTTTGTTGGGGGACGAGTAGACAAGAGAGAAGAGACGCAACAACTTCAACAACGAGGTCAAGCAACATTTGCTACGGTTAGTACAAATTTGGTTGACCGCTCGGGAACATGATGATGTAACGAAATCTCGCCCCTCCCACCGCACAACCGCCGATGGGAACAATAGTAGAGACTAATAATTAATTAAAAATTAAGGCTTTTCAGATCTTGTGGTTACAACAGAAGGACGCTGTATTAGAATAAATTGTGTTGTCTTGTGATTAACAAGTGTCAATACTAACAAATTTACTAACTATCGACTACTTAGGTGTCTGGAACCGGGTCGAGTCTTTAATGCTAACATACCTTTCCTTTCCTTCGGTCTTGTTGTGTGTAAAAGAGTGTACGGAGGGCCCGGCGTCATCCGGGAGTCTTGCTTAGGCTTGGTCGTACATTCTGATCAATCAATCAATCAATCAATCAATGACAATGGCGACATTCTTTGTCCATAGCACCGCAATCAGCACTTTCGGATGAGTGGAATATTGAATATCTGGCTCGTACTCGAATGCGAGACGAAGGAATGAAGCGGATGTAAATGCTCGATGTACTTGTTCGCGTTGTCGGTCATTTGCTCTGCGTGTGTTAACTACGAACCGGCGCGCTTGTCTCCGTTCCAATTGTCGTTGTTGATTTCGTGCAGCTCGTGCCTCTTGTGATTGAGATCCACGCAATTGCGACATGCTCACACGCACATTTTCGTTATCTTGTTGGATTTGTTCGTTTGTTCTTTCTGCTCTATTATTTCGCATGTTTGTTACTTTATTCGTTCGACGACCCAAATGGGCCCCTTTGCGTCTTGCTGGCATTGTTCACTATAATACACACACACACACACAAATAGACAAAATTGTTGTACTTACTGATGAAAAATGGTATATCGATAATGTAATTTGTTATTTTAGTATTTACCTTTTTACAATCATAAAACACGTTATATTTCTTATAAATTAAAATAAATCGAACAAAATTTTGCACGCACTGCGTTGTGATACATAACAAATGCAGCGCCTACTGCACTACAACAACATAAATTATTTCGTTATGTTTGAAATACGAACTACAGTTAAATTATTTGGATATTGTTCATACAAAAATACTAAAATCGCGATTAAAAATTGGGAGAGAGGGGTAGGAGGGTGAAAATTTGGAGTTATAGGTATTTTTTGATGCCAAATCAAAAAAAAATACGAAAAAAAAAATTTGTTAGATATATAAAAAAATTTTGGGGATAAGGGGGACACCCTAATCACCTAGCGGTATGAAATATACTTTACGACCTATTCTCATACCTACCAAATATACATAAAAAATTTCATAAAAATCGGTCCAGCCGTTTCGGAGTAGTGCGACCACAAACACCGTGACACGAGATTTTTATATATTAGAAGATTAGACAAATTCCTTATTTTTCATACATTTCCTTTGCAATATCTTACTAGCAACTCTCAGTTGACGTAATGCGCAGTAAACTACGAAAACGAAATCCACGAAGGCGTAATCTATTATAAGTGATTTTTGGTAGCATGCGGAAAACATATGACTAAATATTTCTTCGTAAATTTTTTAATTTCATACTAAACAGAAAATCAAGTTTCGTGATTGATTTTAGTCCGGAAAACGAGTCATCATGGTACAGAAAAAACAGTCCGGAAAACGATCCATTACCGTACAGAAAAATATAAAGCCAAACCAAAAAAAAATCTAGGGTATTTTGATAATTTAAAAATCATTTTGTCCCATGTAGTATGAAATAAAACGTTGTACGTTACACTTACGTTAAATGATCGTCACAGTACTCGTTCAAAATTCTAAATAAAGAATAAATATAATTCTAATAAACATTGAACTCGTACTATAACAACTCATTTAACCGCCCTTGTGACGTAAATAACTAGTATAAGCGAAATATTGGTACTGTATTATTTTTGATTGCGATATTATTAGATTGAAACAAAAATACTGATATATATTTGTTGCAACAATTTTTTTTGCGAAAATGAGGTAGGTTGCCAAAGGGAGTTCAAAAACTGATGATCGATGTTAAAAGTAATTGAATTGTTTTACGTGTTACGAGGCAAAAACCGATTGCGTATCTAAATTATTCGAACGAAAGGGTTAAACTGCGCAAGGAAATCCAAACATATGACCTCTGATTTTTGAAAAACTATGGGTGGTTTTTTATGGAAATAAGTTTGCATTGTTTTAATGTGATAAGAAGCAGGAAAAAGTGTGGAGGGAGCGCAAAACAGCATCTAGGACCAAAAATGTAACTGCTACCGTAAGCGTAACACATGGCGTTCAGAATGAATGGAATATATGGAAATTTTGGTTTTTGTTGATGGCAATATGAACAAAGAGATGGCTTAAACGTCCTCAAAAGCAATTTAAAAGATTCTGGTCGAAAAATAGGAATATAAAGTATGTTTGCCTTCTACCAAGATAACGACCCAAAGCACGAAGCTATGTGCTGTTGTTAAGGTGTGGCTACTGTACAACTGCCCTAAACGATTATCCTAACTCCATTCTAAAACCAAATCTACCCAATGGAACACTTTTGGGAACTTTTAGACGTAAGACCAAGAGCCTACCACACCTTTAACTAAAAACAATAAAGTTCAACAAAGGAACAAAAAGAAAAAAGTTCATCTAAAAAAAGGCAATTATGGAAAAAAAATTGTCCGGAAACTACCAAAATTTGGTAAAATCCATGCCAAATCGCTTGGCTGTTGTTATCGCAAATAAGGGTTATCCAAACAAAGTTTGATTTCTGGCCAAGGGGAAATTAAGAAGCATTATTCATGAAGTATGGTCCACACGGAGTGGCCTTACTTTTTTATTGAATTAAAACTAAATTTCTGAATTTAGTTTATTCTTGTTACTATTATTAATTTTTTGAAATAAAACTCAGCTGTACCTGACAGAATTGAGTGTACTAGTAACATTAACAATAATAAATAAAAAAAATAATCTTTCTAGTAAGATTTATTTATCTTTTAAAATGGACTTATACTGAATGTTCTTAAATCATCTTACTCTTACCGGCACGCCACATACAAAATCAAATCCAATGTACGTTTATTTTCAAATATATTTGTACACAATAAAATTTTACACTCAGGTTCCATTAAATAAACGCAATAGTTATTTATTTCATACTAAACAGAAAATCAATGTCGTGATTGATTTCAGTCCGGAAAATGAATCATTACGGTACAGAAAAAACAGTCCGGAAAACAAGCCACCGTACAGAAAAATATAAAGCCAAACAAAAAGAAAAATAACTAGGGCAACTTGATAATTTGAAAATCATTTGAATTGATTTTCTTTAAATTTCAAACTTATATGTTTTTACTTTAAAATTTAACTTTACATGAAAAATCGAAATAATGTCCCATGTAGTATGAAATAAAACGTTTTACGTTACACGTACGTTAAATGATCGTCACAGAACTCGTTCAAAATTCGAACTCGTACTGTAACAACTCATTTACCGTCCTTGTAACGTAAATAACTACTTCCTAATTCAACCATTTTATTGGCGTTCACTCAACCCAATTACCAAACTATGTAGGCGAATAACATAAGTACATAAACCATTAAAACCAGAACGGGATGAATAGCTTAATTCAGTGAATAGGGCTCGCTAAATGAGGGAGAAGACATTATTTTAAACAACTGAAAATTGTTTAAGAACGCTGACAATTTTTTAGTTGCTTTTCAACAATACTTTGATTGATTCCACCGAAGTCCACGGGACAGGTAAAAGAATAATAAATCATAGAATAAGAATTATTTACATTTATAACTCATACAAATTAAAGATTTTTTTATTAAGAAGGAAAACAATTAGGTAAGTATTGATTTAAAAAAAAATGCATACTAACTAATTGTTACCGGTCGTCAGGCGTCTGTTAACGGTCCCGTAAGCTGTAGTTAACAACGCCTAACGATCTTTCTTCTTACTAATCAACATCTACTCCAATTTTAAGTTATTTTTTTTTCTTTAATATGCGGATGAATTCGTAAATTATCTGACTTTTCTCCAGTAATTTCCGTCGAGTAGGCCACATCCTATTTCAGTGGTTGGTCCGAATCTGAATTTTTCCTTTGGGTTCTTTTTTGGTTGTTTGCAACCCAATTTATTTAAATTTCTTTCTTCAAGATCCTTATGTGAGCTACCAAATCCCACGACCGACTAAACCTTTAGCTGACTGAGCACCAGGATTAAGTCGTGGTAGCATCCTTCCTCTTAGGATACATTTTTGTAATGGTAAGGTTCAGGTTAACCTGAGTCTTGCCTAAATACATTACAATTTGTTCATACGTATGTAGATGTACTCTTCTTTCTTATTATGTATTTTCTTATGGTTCAGTTTATAATAATTGGAGCGAAAGGGGCTTGAATTCAAATTCCTTTTACTTGTCGACAATATGCCTGGTCACTCTGCTGTGGCACATTCAAATATTTTGAATATGGCTATCCTGATAAGTTGAAGAAAAAAACATTTGATGCATGGACAAAATATACGTTTATGGATTGTGTTAAAAACGCTTCTTTAGCCATAACTCAGTTGCGAGAACCAACATTAAATGCGTTTGGCCTGCTTGCGTCAAAACTGGAAATCTGGTACCAGAAAATATGTGGGATATTCAGAAATATTAACATTGATACAAGCAATTGATTGCGATGGCTTTGCAAATATACAAACTGAAGACGTCGAAGAGTTGTTGATTGAGTCCCCACTAGACGTCGACGAAGATCTATTCGAAATTTTATCAATTGATGGTAATAATGAGAACATAAAAATTGAATATGAAGTTGAAGTTCAAGTTCAACAATTATCGGCTATTGTACTTCGTGAGGGTCAAAATCTAGCATAAAACCTAGAATACAGCTGGATACCAAGAATTACATAGGAAAGTGGTGAAATAAAACCACAACCAATGGTAACAGGTTTCTTAATAAAAGACCAATCAACAACATAGGAAGTCCCTGAAAATTGTTCAACTATGGCTCAAAATCAACAACTGACCCAAAATTGTTGACGTTTTGGTTATTTTCAGTAATGAAAGCAATTTGGGTCCAACACACTTATTAACCAATAGCTACAATTAAGGACAGATATTTTAGTTTAAGTTTACATACAACTTTTTTTTAGGATTTGCATTGAATTTCCTATTAGCATATTTTTTGTGTTACTAGTTTTAGTTATTAGTTGTTTTAATTTTGTTTTCATACGAATTCTAATTTAATTTTAAATAAATGTCCTGTACGTACAGAACTGAAAAAATTGACTTGTTTTTCTTCATGTACATATGTACCAGGGACGAGGTGTCCATAGAAGCAAGGGAAGCACTGCTTCCCTTAAAATTTTATATTTTCCAAGAGAAACATTTTTCTATTTTACAAAATAACAATTTAAAACCATTAGAATAATATAACAGTTGCATTCAACCTTTAGAAATGTAAATACTCAAATTAATCCAACTTGAAATAAAAAATCCTATAAGTATGTTCGTTATTCCAATTAGAAATAATCAGAAGTCTAATCTGTTTATTTGCTGCAAAGGTTTTTGAAACTTTATTTGGATTTTTTCTCCAAATTTTTCATTGCTTGCATTTTATTTCACACAATTTCCCCTTAAAAAGAATCATTGATTCTTCTGGTGGGGTATATTATTGTTATTGCACAATGCACAATAAAACCAAATTGGAAAAACAAAACAAAAATAATGAGAAAGAAACTATCGAGAAAAAAAGAGATGACTATATTTTTAATAAAAATAAAACAGGGTAAAGGTAGAAACAAAACAATATTTAAAATTTTTTAAACAAACTACTCTCATGTTTTGTCTTCTCTTTTTTAAACACACTGTTGAATAGAAAAAGTAAACAAGATATATTTGTCCTAGCCTTGCAATGATTTGAAGTTTTTTTTTTTTTTGTTTTGTTATTAACGAAATTATTCATGTTGGATTCATAAGCCGATAGAAGTTTCATTTTGAATTTGAGCGATAACTACACGGTTTGTTTCTTGGGAATGCAAAGGCTCGAGTTCAGAGGAAATGATGAATCTCATGATTCAAATAATTGCGGTAATTATATCGAATTTTTACAATTATTATCGCGGCACAATTCTTCGTTATCGAATCATTTAGAAACATCAAAGGGTTTTTAGGGAATGTCCAGCGGCATTAAAAACGATTTGATAGCATGTATCATATCACTAATTAAAAAGCAAATACAAAAGGAAATCGATTCGTCGAATTTTGCTGGAATTATTTTAGATGACACCTTAGACGTCACCAGAAAATGTCAGCTCGCGGTAGTTCTACGTTATGATGTTTCTTCCGATCGAAGCGGAGATGGTCTTTCAAAATTTGTAATCGAGTTTTTAAAAAAACATAAAATCGAGGAAAAGCAAATTTGTCAAAGTTATGATGGTGCGGTAATGCCTGGGAGCTCCAAAGGGCTGCAAACAAAAGTTACAGAAATTTATCCGTTAGCAATTTGTATTCATTGTTTTGCACACAAATTAAATTTGGTTCTCTCTCAGTCGTTTAGTAAAATTGTTGAGTGTAAATCATTTTTTTTTTCAAGCTTAAGTGGATTAACTGCCTTTTTTAACCATTCATCGAAACGGAGTATTGCTTTTGATGAAATTGTTAAACGAAAACTACCTTCAACTTCACCAACAAGTGGGAGTTTAATGGTTCTAATGTTGAAAAAACACTTAGACGATTTACGTGAGCTATTTAATAAAATAGTAAACGAAGATGTTGAGAAATGGGACTGTGAGACAATAAATAACTCTCGTGGATATCTTCTTTTATTGGAAGAAGGTGGGGTTGTTATATTTTGTTCAGAAATATTTCCAGAAGTCGACTTATTATTTAGTATGCTTCAGAAAAAATCAAACGATATTGCACATTCTTTAGAAAGTCTAGACGATTTTTAGAAAATAATTGAAAAAATTCAAGTAATTTTGATGCATTTTGGAACAAAGCCAACCAAGAAAAAAAATCGCAGACAAAATTCATCTAAGACGGTGTAGATCCCGAATTACATTTGAAGCAAAATAATACGTAAGAAACCTTATATCTGAAATTACGGTAAAAATCCAGAACGAAATTAAATTTCGGTTTCAGGATTTACAACATATAAAGTTCATAAAATTGCTAGACATTAGTCAATTTCTATCTTTTGAAATTGACTTCCCGCACGATGCATTTAGTTGTCTGAGAAAAACTTATTCTCATTTAATTGATTTTTAAATTTTAGAAACCGAGCTTACCGTTAATCAAAAATTTTAATATTTTTTCCTTATTTTCACAATTTATAATATTGCTTCCCCAATGGAAATTGTCACGCTTCGTCACTGATATGTACATACTTTTTTTGTACGAATTACTTAACACAAGGAACAGATCCGTGTTAATATGAGCGGCTTGTCTTTTTTACACGATTTTAGATTTCACGAGTTGAATGCACTTGTTTTTTAATGCGCACTCGTCATATTGATACAAAAAGGTTTGACAAATTTTAATTCTCTTATATATTTACAATATTGTGTTAATTTGTTGGGTAACTCACAGAGAAAAATCGAATTAGGGGCCACCAGTATATAGCTAAGCTAATACAAATATTAAGTTATAATGAATACAATTAATATTAATAATATACCTAATAAGTTTTATTTTTAAAAAACAGATAGAAATTATTGCATAACAAACCACTTTAGCCAAACCACCTACCGATAAGCCAACATTCTGAAGAGGCGTGATCTGAATTACCTCAAACAAAATGCAAACAGATCCAATGGTAGAAACATCTCATTATGACTAACGAGGGATGATCCCGAACCCGAAAATTCAAAAAATTATGAAACTTTGGGAACATGTACATCTCATATATGTAGGTATGTACTACGTATAGGTATGTACTACGTATGTAGGTATGTACTACGTAAAAACACTCTGACTGGGTGAAATGGATTTTTGAAAATTGGAAATTTTCCATTCTGCCTCTGCATAACTCGTTAACTCGTTAACGGTAAGAGGTAGAGAAAAAGTGTGTGCTTGCTTAAGACAGCAGGACGGTGACCATGGAAGTGAATAAGCTTTTAGAAATGGCCAACGAAACCGTGTTAAGGCGATCTAAACAATCACAACGGATTTTTTTGGACTCACTCACTGAGCTATCGGAATTTGTCACATCTCAAATTACGATTAAATGAACTTATCACGAATTATGCAGATTTCAAGAAGAATCAGTTAACATTAGAGGCACTCGAGGAAGAAGAACTGGGCAAAGACACACGAACTGTAGTTGACCGGCAATATTATCAGCTCCGCCCTGCATTAGAGGATAGAATTGAACAATTAAAGGAATCAAAAGGTGTAACTATGGCTTGATGCACTGAAGAATTAAACTTTATTCTCAAACTGCCGGAGTTGACGTTGGATTTGTTTACTGGAGAGATAACCAAATAGAAGAGTTACATTGAAGCACTCGATACTCACATACACAATAATCGGAAACTAAGCGATCTTACCAAATTTCAGTATCTTAGGAATACTGTGAAAGATGCAGCAGCTAAAACGTTCGAGAACTTAGACTTTGTCGCGGTCAATTATGTAGAAGCAAGACGGTTATTAATTGAACGATTTGATAAAACGAACATCATCGCCGAAGCACATATTCGCGCACTATTTTCGATTAAGACGATGGACAAGGATACACCGCAAAGGTTGACAGGAATCATTGATGAAATCAATTCTCATTTAAGATCATTAAAAACATTGGGCCGCCCAACTGAATATTGGGACGACTTAATTGTTCATCTTATATCAACAAAATTCGTTGTTGATACGAGGGCAAAATGGCGGGAACATTTTCCGTCGACCGCTTTACCAACATTACCCGACATAACAAAATTTATTAATTCACGTTGTCATAAATTAATAAGTCAAAATATTGACAATCCACCGAAACAACAACATTCTTCAGTAAAACCTTCAGATCCGAGATCGGGCAGTTCTTCTAAGAGGTCTTATTCGTCACTTCATCCTGCTAAGGGCTACAATTGCGTTTTTTGTAGTAAGAATGGACATTCAATCATGCGCTGTAATGAATTTTTAGTGAACGCCGAACAAAAATAGAAAATCTCAAACTCTGTGTCAATTGTTTAAGGCAATCTCATACATTGGAAAAGTGCGCTATAACAGATGGTTGTCGTATATGCAAATCAAGGCATCATACGCTGTAACACATATGTACATGCTGATAAAATCAATGTTACAAATACAACTTTAATTGAAACAAGCCAATCTTCAGTTATGATAGCATCACATGAAAATACAACCACGCTTCAAGTCTCGGGAAGCAAAACAGTTCTCCTAGCCACTGCTTTAGTTGAAGTTTTGGATCATTGTGGCACGATAACACTAGCACGAGCGTTGCTGGACTCAGGATCCCAAATATACTTTGTGACTGAAGCATTAGTGAAACGATTGGGACTCAAAACTAAACGTTCTTCGGTAAAAATACTTGGTGTCTCTGGTGCACAAATTCCAGCATCTACTTGTGCTGTAATCAAATTTCGTTCGCGATTGAATCAATACGTTAACTCACTTGAATTTCAAATATTAACTAAAATATCCGAAGAACAACTATCAATTTTAATTGATCCAGTGAATATGAAAGTTCCCGCCAACATTAAAGTTGCTGACCCAAATTTTTACCAGCCGCAAAAAATTGATTTGTTATTGGGTGCAGAAATATTTGCAGAAATTCAAGCAATTGGACAAATTAAATTAGAGGAAAATTTACCATATTTGCAAAACACCCTCTTAGGATGGGTCGTGGAGCAATATTCAATAAAACAACGGAAACTGTTTCCTGTAAGTTAGCCGTATTAAGAGCAGAATCATACCACATAGAGGAATTATTGCAGAAATTTTGGGAGTTACAAAATGTTGAAGAAAATGATCAATTGGCAGAATCGGAATGCGAAAAACAATATAAAAATACTTTCAAGCGAGATACCTCGGGAAGGTTTATAGTTAGATTGCCATTCCGAGAAACTCATATTCAGTTGGGAAAATCAGATTTATTATCTCAGCGAAGATTTATAAATCTCGAAAGATGATTAGATAGAAATCCAGATTTACGTGCAGCTTATAACAGTTTTATGTTGGAATATGAGACATTGCATCATATGGAACGCGTCGACAGTATTAAAATTCCGCACTATTATTTACCACATCATTGTGTCTTCAAGTCAGACTCTACCACAACTAAAACTAGGGTATTCTTTGATGGCTCAGCCAAAACCACTACTGGAGCATCGCTCAACGATTTATTACTAGTTGGACCAGTAGTTAAAAATGATTTATTCACGATTCTTCTGCGGTTTCGGTCACACGCATTTGCTTTTAGCGCCGATATAACTAAGATGTACCGACCAATTCAGCTTCATGAGGACGATCAACAATTTCAATATATTGATATTCTGGCGTTATCACAGCAGTGAGAAATTAAACACTTATTAAAACTGTCACGTATGGTACAACGTCTGTACCGTATTTAGCGACCAGATGCTTGTTAGAACATGGCAAGACTCTTCGAAAAAACTCAACCAATCGCCGCCGCTGCAATTCGCGATGATATATATGTTGATGATTTACTCACAGGAAGTAATTCAATTGAAGAAGCTTTACATTTACGAAACACAATACCTGCAATATTAAACTCTGCCGGTATGACATTGCATAAATTGTGTGCAAACCATCTTAGAAGAAATACAGAACGAAAACAAGGAACAGAATCTGCAGTTTGACGACGATCAATATGTCAAAACACTGGGGCCAATAAAGCAGTCATCTGCAGATGTGTTCAGAATTCAAGTTAATTTGGTTATAGCGCAATCAACAAAAATCATCAAACATAGCGTGGTTGCAGAGGTAGCAGCGATATTCGATCCGATTGGTTTAGTGTCACCTGTAGTTATTATCGGTAAAATGTTCATGCAGAAATTCTGGAAGTTAAAATTACGCTGGGATGAGAGCTTCCCAATGAGTTATCATACTTATTGGCAAACATTCCAAAGGGAATTGTTGAAGCTAAGGGACTTGAGAATACAGCGGCATCTATTTAATATACGTTAACAACCCAACTAATATCGAATTACATGGATTTGCTGACGCCAGTGAAAAGGCCTTTGGTGCAGTAATTTATGTCAGATTTCGAAGTAAAAATTCTATATGGTTAATCTACTGTGCGCTAAATCTCGAGTTGCACCACTTAAAGTACAGACATTACCTCGTCCGGAGTTATGTGCAGCACAATTACTGGCCAAATTAATGATGAGGATTACCAAGGAAATCAACTTTCCCTACGAAAATATATTCTATTGGAGTGATTCCTCCATTGTTTTACACTGGTTCAAATCACCATCTACAACTTGGAAAACGTTTGTTGCCACAAGAGTAGCCAACATTCAGCAAAATTCTGATCCTGTGAAATGGCTACACGTAAAATCTGTTCATAATCCAGCTGATCTGGTGTCGCGTGGCCTTTTGCCAGAGGAACTAATATCTTCAGATTTATGGTGGTTTGGACCAGATTATCTACGAAATGACAATTGAAATTGGAGCGTGAATTCCTTTGAAGGAAACACCGCAAATATCAATTCTGATATAAAATTGCTTGAGATGCGAAAACAACCCTTATCTGCCACAATTCACTCTTTCAGTGATCCTCTCGAACAAATTCATGCTAAAACTCCTTTACAAGGATCAATCATGCAATGGCTTATGTGCTACGGTTTATCAATAATTGCCGAAGTACAAATACAAAACAAACAAGATCGTTGAACACAACTGAAATCCATAATGAACTAACCGCAATATTGCGCTTAGTTCAAATTAAATGTTTTCCAACTGAATATTTTGGATTGCAACAAGATAAATTTATAGTGCAAGATGCTTCGTTAAAATCGCTTTCATTGTTCATGGATGAAAACAAATTAATCAGAGTTGGCGGTCGACTGCAATTTTCATCATTATCATACTCATCACGACATCCGTTTCTTTTGAAACACTTACATGTTGGTCCGCGGGCGTTACTTGCAGCTGCACGGCAAAATGATTGGCCTATTTCCGGTAGACAATTAGCCAAAAGGATTTGCCGAGAGTGCACCATATGTAGCAGAGCCAAGCCAATATTATTACAACAACAAATGGCTGATCTTCCCGCAGAAAGGGTCAATCCAGCACCACCGTTCTATAAAATTGGAATTGATTACGCTGGACCGTTTTTTGTACACTTCAGAATTCAAGGCAAGGTTCCATCAAAAACATATTTGGCAATTTTCATTTGTCTAGTAACTAAAGCCGTTCACTTAGAACTTGCTTCCGATCTAATACCAGCTTCATTTATTGGCGCATTCAAGCGGTTCGTGGCCACTCGAGGAGTTTGCAACTACGTATGGTCAGACAATGCCACAAATTTCGTAGCTGCCAACTCGCAGCTTAATGAACTATATAAACTTCTACACAGCACTGAAACTACAGAACAAATTAACACCATGTGTAATGAAAATCAAATCATTTGGAAATTTGCACCACCAGGATCACCCCATTTTGGAGGTATATATGAAGCAGCGGTAAAGTCTGCGAAATTTCATTTGCGACGCATGATGGGAAATGCGAATCTCGCATATGAGGAATTAAATACTTTGATGAAGCAGGTTGAAGCAGTACTCAATTCTTGTCCAATTACGCCAATCACATGTGATGACACCATTGAGATTCTAACACCGGGTCACTTCCTAATTGGACGTCCACTAACAGCAATCCCGGAATCAAACAACAACGGTGAACAAAATGTCAATTATTTAAAACATTGGCAACTCGTCCAGCATCTACACGTTCAATTCTGGAAAATTTGGTCCACCGATTATCTTCAGCAATTGCAACATCGATACTACTGGCAAAACAAATCAACGAACTTAAAAAAAGGCACAGGTTTAATTATAAAGGACGATAATCTCCCACCACTTAAATGGAAATTTGGAAAGGTAGTGGAACTTTAATAAATTTTAGTGGCTCTAGAATAAATTGAATCTAAACGTATATGCTGCATAAAATATGTTTAATTAGAGCCAACGCAACATAGTCCAACAAATTGGCCTTCAGATTAGATAATGTACGTAGTCAGCGCTAGAAGGCAGACGATTGAAAACCTCATTTCAGGAGACACCCCACCCCACACAGATTAGGAAAAAATGATAGAATTGAATTACCTAGGACCACTATTTCTGAGCTAAATTTCATTTCTGTGAATACTTTATCGAAAATTGCAGAAGGCTACTGGGCATTTTACGCAAACATCACAATCTTCAAGTCTCCCCACATATTGAACAAAATAAAACTTAATGTCTACAAAGTGTTGATACGACCAGTTATCACATTTGGCTGCGAGTTTTGAACGCTAATAACACAAAACATCCAAAAGTTAGTGGTAACTAAGGATACGATTATTTGAATAATTCTCTATCCCATGAAAGAGAATGCGAATAAATTATGAGATCAGAAACGATCTCGTTAAAGTTGACATAATCGGATTCATAAAATCAACAAAGTTTAGATGGCTTGACCATGTTTTCAAAATTTCAGAGTGACTACTCCAATAAATCGAAACTCATAAGTCATAACTAAATTGACACCTACTCTAGAACTCCCTCGTAATCATTTAAATATTTTCGATTACTAAGAAAATTCTTCTTTAGAACTAGGACGACCACAGTTCCGGTAAAAAGTGCAAAAAATAAAAACAAACTTTTCTCTCAATCGTCTTCTGTAGCAAAAACAAAACTATTTTCAAATATTTATTATCGCTGTACCAACGTTTTTGAGAAACGTAAAACTTTTACAGAAACTTTTAAAACTTCACAATCATAATGTTGAAAATTTTGCGGTTTCATTGTTTTTCATTGCATACCTCTTGCCATAGAAGGAAGAATGACAAAAGCAATAAAACTTTTACGCTGATTATGTTAATTTGGTTAGATAATATGTAGCCATGAAATTAATGAAACTTTATTATTTTGCAAGGCATTTTTATTCGAAGAAACTTTATAAATCAACCCAATCATACTCATGTGGAACAAGACATTCAGCAAAAACCACTTATTATCAAATTCAGCATATATTTGAAGGAGGCTGTTATCAATTTATTCGTATATTTTTACATTATACTCGTACGTATAGAATATGTATAAAGTTATCAGTAGGCACCCGTAATCGTAATTATAAATATAAATTCGGAAATTCCCGTGATTGCGCAATTAAATCTATTTTTAATTAAATGAATAAAAATTCTGTTTGTGATAATTTTACAATACAACAATTTAAAATAAAATAAAACTCGTCGGTTCTTATCAGTACTCATTTCACACTTGTAACAAAATCATCGCTCTGGAAATAGGCGTTGTTTGTAAAATGTTTAAAAAAATATTATTTATTCTAATCGCACCGATTTTATTTTGTACCATTGTTTCTTGTGACGGTAAGAATTTTATTGTGCAATAATTCTTGGAAGTGTAATAACGATTTTACATTACGTGTATAGAAAAATTGGATCAGATTAATAAAAAAACCTTTGAACGATGGGGTGAATATTGTGTTACGACACCAAACAATAAACTTGGCCAATGTGTACAATTTACTAAGTGTGACTATGTAAACGTGGTACAAGATAACCTGAAATTTATCAAAGAAAATATATGCGGAAGCGCTTCGTATACACCATTGGTTGGTCTATTATAAATTTTTTGAAATTGCAATCTTTTTATAAAAAATCCTCTATTACACAGGTTTGTTGTCCGCTTAGTAATGAAGATGTAGCTCCACACAATTCTTTAGAGACGACTAAATGTTTCAATAGCCCCATTACGGACCAAATTTTGGGTGGTATCGGTGCATCATACTATTCATCCCCATGGATTGCGCTACTTTCATTTGATGGTACAACTATCGCGAAAAAAACTTATACATGTGGAGGATCACTGATTAATGATCGATATGTTGTCACAGCAGCGCATTGTCTGAAAATGCCAGATGATGATACTAGACAAATGTAATTATTTTGTTGTATTAAGCTTCAATCAAATACAAAAAATTTCATTTAATTTTAGAGCTTCAGTACATTTAGGTGAATGGGATTTTACATTTGATAATTACACCAATGACCTTATACGACCTTTTGACGTTGATGTTGAAGAAATCATACCACATCCCAATTATCGAGGGGACCATAGATTATTTGACATCGGGCTTATTCGAATAAACCGATCAGTTTTGAGTGAATATAATCGTAAGTTAAAAATATAACAGGGTAATTATTAAGCCGATTGTTAAATTGATTTCTATTCATCTAGCCAATATGCGGCCAATCAATTTACCATTTGACACTGAAGGTAATGGCACAGGTGTTTATTCTATTGCGGGATTTGGACAAACGGACAGTGAAGCAACAAGTCGAATTAAGCAACAAGGCCAAATTTATAGCGTTTCATATGCCGATTGTCGTGAAAAGTTTAATGCACGGGGTGGTGAAATACAACAAATTCAATTGTGTGGCACAAGTAAATTAAGTGATACATGTTTTGGGGATTCAGGCGGTTCGCTAGCTGATATGCGAACATCAAAGAATTTAGAGCCATGTTTTTATTTGATGGGTATTGTCTCTTATGGTTCGTTGCCGTGCGGAACCGGAATTCTTCCAAGTGTTTACACCAATGTTTTGCCATTTTTAGAATGGATTTCGGCTAACATTAAAGTGTAGTGTAGGCGGATGCATGGTGGCTTATCGTTGTATGGATTTTACATTTGTAATGTTATTTATAAACTCTAGATATTTTTGTATTCACATCAGCTGATTTCATTTAGTTTTAAACAATAATTTTTGATTATGCTTTTCTAAAAACTGGTTACATAAATATCATTAACTAGTTCAGGGATGTTTCGCTAATTTTATCTTGCGTTTTCATTTTTTTTAACACTCCTAAATTATAACTAAACTGAACAATGTAATCGTAACATTGTAATTGCGAAGTCCTAAAATGGATCCTTCAGAAATAAGCAAGAAATTAGAGGATAAACTTTAAAATTGAGGCCAAAGTAAAAGGCAGAAGTAAGGAATGTGAGTTATTTGGAGAGAAAGCGACCAAAATAAATAAAGTCATACCAAAATTCGTAGCGTCTTGCTCATGCTTTGCTGTAATAAATTACTAAGCAAACACAATGATTAACCTAATAAGTCATATCTGCGTAAAGCAAAATTCTTCGTCGGCCAACGAAGCCTTTGATAAACCTTTGGTAATCGCTTAAGTTAAATTTGGTCAAACATAAACGAGTACACCTTGCCGGCCACTGCCGTAATTAATATAAAATAACTCAAATTATTAATTCAAATAATAAAATTAACTAATTAAAACAATAATTTAACAAATTTAATTGAGAAATATTATTTAAGTCAAAATGCGTTGCTGGGAAGGGCAGAAATGAAAAATGATCATTTTAAATATGCCGCTTTCCATGTTCATAAGGAAAAAATCGACGGCCGATTTTAATTTTTTACACTAAGTGTCATCATAGAAAACCCTGTTAGCTTCAAGAGATTTTCTTGAAAAAATTACAGATCATCGTTTGGTCCCACCTCATTACATGGCACCATTGACTATGCTTATCATTGCTTTTAGAAATAGTTAGGATAGCTTAGGAACAAATCGACGGCCGATTTTAATTTTTTACACTAAATTGCATCATAGAACACCCTGTTAGCTTGAAGCAATTTTCTTGAAAAAAAACTACAGATCATCGTTTGGTCCCACTTCATTGCATTGCACCATTGGCTATGCTTATTAATGCTTTTAGAAATAGTTAGGAAAACATAGGAACAAATCGACGGCCGATTTTAATTTTTTACACTAAATGTCATCATAGAACACCCTGTTAGCCTCAAGAGATTTTCTTGAAAAAAATTATAGACCATCGCTAAGTCCCACTTCAATGCATGGCACCATTGGCTAAGCTTATTAATTCTTTTAGAAATAGTTAGGATAGCTTAGGAACAAATCGACGGCCGATTTTAATTTTTTACACTAAATGTCATCATAGAACACCTTGTTAGCTTCAAGAGATTTTCTTGAAAAAAAAATTACAGATCATCGTTTGGTCCCACCTCATTGCATGGCACCATTGGCTAAGCTTATTAATTCTTTTAGAAATAGTTAGGACAGCCTAGGAACAAATCTACGGCCGATTTTAATTTTTTACACTAAATGTCATCATAGAATACCCTGCTAGCCTGAATAGATTTTCTTGAAAAAAATTACAGATCAACGTTTGGTCCCACTTCAATGCATGGCATCATTGGCTATGCTGATTAATGCTTTTAGAAATAGTTAGGACAGCTTAGGAACAAATCGACGGCCGATTTTAATTTTTTACACTAAATGTCATCATAGAACACCCTGTTAGCTTCAAGAGATTTTCTTGAAAAAAATTACAGATCATCGTTTGGTCCCACCTCATTGCATGGCACCATTGGCTATGCTTGTTAATGCTTTTAGAAATAGTTAGGACAGCTTAGGAACAAATCGACGGTCGATTTTAATTTTTTACACTAAATGTCATCATAGAACACATTGTTAGCTTGAAGCGATTTTCTTGAAACTGATTACAGATCATCGTTTGGTCCCACTTCAATGCATGGCACCATTGGCTATGCTGATTAATGCTTTTAGAAATAGTTAGAACAGCTTAGGAACAAATCGACGGCCAATTTTAATTTTTTACACTAAATATCATCATAGAACACCCTGTTAGCTTGAAGCGATTTTCTTGAAAAAACTTACAGATCATCGTTTGGTCCCACCTCATTGCATGGCACCATTGGCTATGCTTGTTAATGCTTTTAGAAATAGTTAGGACAGCTTAGGAACAAATCGACGGTCGATTTTAATTTTTTACACTAAATGTCATCATAGAACACCCTGTTAGCTTCAAGCGATTTTCTTGAAACTGATTACAGATCAACGTTTGGTCCCACTTCAATGCATGGCATCATTGGCTATGCTGATTAATGCTTCTAGAAATAGTTAGGACAGCTTAGGAACAAATCGACGGCCGATTTTAATTTTTTACACTAAATGTCATCATAGAACACCCTGTTAGCTTGAAGCGATTTTCTTGAAAAAAATTACAGATCATCGTTTGGTCCCACCTCATTGCATGGCACGATTGGCTATGCTTATTAATGCTTTTAGAAATAGTTAGGACAGCTTAGGAACAAATCGACGGTCGATTTTAATTTTTTACACTAAATGTCATCATAGAACACCCTGTTAGCTTGAAGCGATTTTCTTGAAAAAAATTACAGATCATCATTTGGTCCCACCTCATTGCATGGCACTATTGGCTATGCTTATTAATGCTTTTAGAAATAGTTAGGACAGCTTAGGAACAAATCGACGGTCGATTTTAATTTTTTACACTAAATGTCATCATAGAACACCCTGTTAGCTTCAAGCGATTTTCTTGAAACTGATTACAGATCAACGTTTGGTCCCACTTCAATGCATGGCATCATTGGCTATGCTGATTAATGCTTCTAGAAATAGTTAGGACAGCTTAGGAACAAATCGACGGCCGATTTTAATTTTTTACACTAAATGTCATCATAGAACACCCTGTTAGCTTGAAGCGATTTTCTTGAAAAAAATTACAGATCATCGTTTGGTCCCACCTCATTGCATGGCACGATTGGCTATGCTTATTAATGCTTTTAAAAATAGTTAGGACAGCTTAGGAACAAATCGACGGTCGATTTTAATTTTGTACACTAAATGTCATCATAGAACACACTGTTAGCTTGAAGCGATTTTCTTGAAACTGATCACAGATCATCGTTGGCACCATTGGCTATGCTTATTAATGCTTTTAGAAATAGTTAGGACAGCTTAGGAACAAATCGACGGCCGATTTTAATTTTTTACACTAAATGTCATCATAGAACACCCTGTTAGCTTCAAGAGATTTTCTTGAAAAAAATTACAGATCATCGTTTAGTCCCACTTCATTGCATGGCACCATTGGCTATGCTTATTAATGCTTTTAAAAATAGTTAGGACAGCTTAGGAACAAATTGACGGCCGATTTTAATTTTTTACACTAAATGTCATCATAGAATACCCTGCTAGCCTGAATAGATTTTCTTGAAAAAAATTACAGATCAACGTTTGGTCCCACTTCAATGCATGGCATCATTGGCTATGCTGATTAATGCTTTTAGAAATAGTTAGGACAGCTTAGGAACAAATCGACGGCCGATTTTAATTTTTTACACTAAATGTCATCATAGAACACCCTGTTAGCTTCAAGAGATTTTCTTGAAAAAAATTACAGATCATCGTTTGGTCCCACCTCATTGCATGGCACCATTGGCTATGCTTGTTAATGCTTTTAGAAATAGTTAGGACAGCTTAGGAACAAATCGACGGTCGATTTTAATTTTTTACACTAAATGTCATCATAGAACACATTGTTAGCTTGAAGCGATTTTCTTGAAACTGATTACAGATCATCGTTTGGTCCCACTTCAATGCATGGCACCATTGGCTATGCTGATTAATGCTTTTAAATAGTTAGAACAGCTTAGGAACAAATCGACGGCCAATTTTAATTTTTTACACTAAATATCATCATAGAACACCCTGTTAGCTTGAAGCGATTTTCTTGAAAAAACTTACAGATCATCGTTTGGTCCCACCTCATTGCATGGCACCATTGGCTATGCTTGTTAATGCTTTTAGAAATAGTTAGGACAGCTTAGGAACAAATCGACGGTCGATTTTAATTTTGTACACTAAATGTCATCATAGAACACCCTGTTAGCTTGAAGCGATTTTCTTGAAAAAAATTACAGATCATCATTTGGTCCCACCTCATTGCATGGCACTATTGGCTATGCTTATTAATGCTTTTAGAAATAGTTAGGACAGCTTAGGAACAAATCGACGGTCGATTTTAATTTTTTACACTAAATGTCATCATAGAACACCCTGTTAGCTTCAAGCGATTTTCTTGAAACTGATTACAGATCAACGTTTGGTCCCACTTCAATGCATGGCATCATTGGCTATGCTGATTAATGCTTCTAGAAATAGTTAGGACAGCTTAGGAACAAATCGACGGCCGATTTTAATTTTTTACACTAAATGTCATCATAGAACACCCTGTTAGCTTGAAGCGATTTTCTTGAAAAAAATTACAGATCATCGTTTGGTCCCACCTCATTGCATGGCACGATTGGCTATGCTTATTAATGCTTTTAGAAATAGTTAGGACAGCTTAGGAACAAATCGACGGTCGATTTTAATTTTTTACACTAAATGTCATCATAGAACACACTGTTAGCTTGAAGCGATTTTCTTGAAACTGATCACAGATCATCGTTGGCACCATTGGCTATGCTTATTAATGCTTTTAGAAATAGTTAGGACAGCTTAGGAACAAATCGACGGCCGATTTTAGTTTTGTACACTAAATGTCATGATAGAACACCCTGTTAGCTTGAAGCGATTTCCTTGAAAAAAATTACAGATCATCGTTTGGTCCCACCTCATTGCATGGCATCATTGACTATGCTTATTAATGTTTTTAGAAATAGTTAGGACAGCTTAGGAACAAATCGACGGTCGATTTTAATTTTTTACACTAAATGTCATCATAGAACACCCTGTTAGCATAAATCCAATTTCTTGAAAAAAATTACAGATCATCGTTTGGTCCCACCTCATTGCATGGCACCATTGGCTGTGCTGATTAATGCTTTTAGAAATAGTTAGGACAGCTTAGGAACAAATCGACGGCCAATTTTAATTTTTTACACTAAATGTCATCATAGAACACCCTGTTAGCTTGAAGCGATTTTCTTGAAAAAAATTACAGATCATCGTTTGGTCCCACCTCATTGCATGGCACCATTGGCTATGCTTGTTAATGCTTTTAGAAATAGTTAGGACAGCTTAGGAACAAATCGACGGCCGATTTTAATTTTTTACACTAAACGTCATCATAGAACACCCTGTTAGCTTGAAGCGATTTTCTTGAAACTGATTACAGATCATCGTTTGGTCCCACTTCAATGCATGGCACCATTGGCTATGCTGATTAATGCTTTTAGAAATAGTTAGGACAGCTTAGGAACAAATCGACGGCCGATTTTAATTTTTTACACTAAATGTCATCATAGAACACCCTGTTAGCTTGAAGCGATTTTCTTGAAACTGATTACAGATCATCGTTTGGTCCCACTTCAATGCATGGCACCATTGGCTATGCTTATTAATGCTTTTAGAAATAGTTAGGACAGCTTAGGAACAAATCGACGGTCGATTTTAATTTTTTACACTAAATGTCATCATAGAACACCCATTTAGCTTGAAGCGATTTTCTTGAAACAAATTACAGATCATCGTTTGGTCCCACTTCAATGCATGGCACCATTGGCTATGCTTATTAATGCTTTCAGAAATAGTTAGGACAGCTTAGGAACAAATCGACGGCCGATTTTAATTTTTTACACTAAATGTCATCATAGAACACCCTGTTAGCTTGAAGCGATTTTCTTGAAACTGATTACAGATCATCGTTTGGTCCCACTTCAATGCATGGCACCATTGGCTATGCTGATTAATGCTTTTAGAAATAGTTAGGACAGCTTAGGAACAAATCGACGGCCAATTTTAATTTTTTACACTAAATGTCATCATAGAACACCCTGTTAGCTTGAAGCGATTTTCTTGAAAAAAATTACAGATCATCGTTTGGTCCCACTTCATTGCATGGCACTAATGGCTATGCTGATTAATGCTTTTAGAAATAGTTAGGACAGCTTAGGAACAAATCGACGGCCCATTTTAATTTTTTGCACTAAATGTCATCATAGAACACCCTGTTAGCTTAAATCGATTTTCTTGAAAAAAATTACAGATCATCGTTTGGTCCCACCTCATTGCATGGCACCATTGGCTATGCTGATAATTGCTTTTAGAAATAGTTAGGACAGCTTAGGAACAAATCGACGGCCGATTTTAATTTTTTATACTAAATGTCATCATAGAACACACTGTTAGCTTGAAGCGATTTTCTTGAAACTGATTACAGATCAACGTTTGGTCCCACCTCATTGCATGGCACCATTGGCTATGCTTATTAATGCTTTTAGAAATAGTTAGGACAGCTTAGGAACAAATCGACGGTCGATTTTAATTTTTTACACTAGATGTCATCATAGAACACCCTGTTAGCTTGAAGCGATTTTCTTGAAAAAAATTACAGATCATCGGTTGGTCCCACCTCATTGCATGGCACCATTGGCTATGCTTATTAATGCTTTTAGAAATAGTTAGGACAGCTTAGGAACAAATCGACGGCCCATTTTAATTTTTTGCACTAAATGTCATCATAGAACACCCTGTTAGCTTAAATCGATTTTCTTGAAAAAACTTACAGATCATCGTTTGGTCCCACCTCATTGCATGGCACCATTGGCTATGCTGATAATTGCTTTTAGAAATAGTTAGGACAGCTTAGGAACAAATCGACGGCCGATTTTAATTTTTTACACTAAATGTCATCATAGAACACACTGTTAGCTTGAAGCGATTTTCTTGAAACTGATTACAGATCAACGTTTGGTCCCACCTCATTGCATGGCACCATTGGCTATGCTTATTAATGCTTTTAGAAATAGTTAGGACAGCTTAGGAACAAATCGACGGCCGATTTTAATTTTTTACACTAAATGTCATCATAGAACACCTTGTTAGCTTCAAGAGATTTTCTTGAAAAAAAAATTACAGATCATCGTTTGGTCCCACCTCATTGCATGGCACCATTGGCTAAGCTTATTAATTCTTTTAGAAATAGTTAGGACAGCCTAGGAACAAATCTACGGCCGATTTTAATTTTTTAAACTATATGTTATCATAAAACACCCTGTTAGCTTGAAGCGATATTCTTGAAAAAAATTACAGATCATCGTTTAGTCCCACATCATTGCATGGCACCATTGGCTATGCTTATTAATGTTTTTAGAAATAGTTAGGACAGCTTAGGAACAAATCGACGGCCGATTTTAATTTTTTACACTAAATGTCATCATAGAACACCCTGTTAGCTTCAAGAGATTTTCTTGAAAAAAATTACAGATCATCGTTTAGTCCCACTTCATTGCATGGCACCATTGGCTATGCTTATTAATGCTTTTAAAAATAGTTAGGACAGCTTAGGAACAAATCGACGGCCGATTTTAATTTTTTACACTAAATGTCATCATAGAATACCCTGCTAGCCTGAATAGATTTTCTTGAAAAAAATTACAGATCAACGTTTGGTCCCACTTCAATGCATGGCATCATTGGCTATGCTGATTAATGCTTTTAGAAATAGTTAGGACAGCTTAGGAACAAATCGACGGCCGATTTTAATTTTTTACACTAAATGTCATCATAGAACACCCTGTTAGCTTGAAGCGATTTTCTTGAAAAAACTTACAGATCATCGTTTGGTCCCACCTCATTGCATGGTACCATTGGCTATGCTTGTTAATGCTTTTAGAAATAGTTAGGACAGCTTAGGAACAAATCGACGGTCGATTTTTATTTTGTACACTAAATGTCATCATAGAACACCCTGTTAGCTTGAAGCGATTTTCTTGAAAAAAATTACAGATCATCATTTGGTCCCACCTCATTGCATGGCACTATTGGCTATGCTTATTAATGCTTTTAGAAATAGTTAGGACAGCTTAGGAACAAATCGACGGTCGATTTTAATTTTTTACACTAAATGTCATCATAGAACACCCTGTTAGCTTCAAGCGATTTTCTTGAAACTGATTACAGATCAACGTTTGGTCCCACTTCAATGCATGGCATCATTGGCTATGCTGATTAATGCTTCTAGAAATAGTTAGGACAGCTTAGGAACAAATCGACGGCCGATTTTAATTTTTTACACTAAATGTCATCATAGAACACCCTGTTAGCTTGAAGCGATTTTCTTGAAAAAAATTACAGATCATCGTTTGGTCCCACCTCATTGCATGGCACGATTGGCTATGCTTATTAATGCTTTTAGAAATAGTTAGGACAGCTTAGGAACAAATCGACGGCCGATTTTAGTTTTGTACACTAAATGTCATGATAGAACACCCTGTTAGCTTGAAGCGATTTCCTTGAAAAAAATTACAGATCATCGTTTGGTCCCACCTCATTGCATGGCATCATTGACTATGCCTATTAGTGCTTTTAGAAATAGTTAGGACAGCTTAGGAACAAATCGACGGTCGATTTTAATTTTTTACACTAAATCTCATCATAGAACACACTGTTAGCTTGAAGCGATTTTCTTGAAACTGATTAAAGATCATCGTTTGGTCAAACTGATTACAGATCATCGTTTGGTCCCACTTCAATGCATGGCACCATTGGCTATGCTGATTAATGTTTTTAGAAATAGTTAGGACAGATTAGGAACAAATCGACGGTCGATTTTAATTTTTTACACTAAATGTCATCATAGAACACCCTGTTAGCATAAATCCAATTTCTTGAAAAAAATTACAGATCATCGTTTGGTCCCACCTCATTGCATGGCACTATTGGCTGTGCTGATTAATGCTTTTAGAAATAGTTAGGACAGCTTAGGAACAAATCGACGGCCAATTTTAATTTTTTACACTAAATGTCATCATAGAACACCCTGTTAGCTTGAAGCGATTTTCTTGAAAAAAATTACAGATCATCGTTTGGTCCCACCTCATTGCATGGCACCATTGGCTATGCTTGTTAATGCTTTTAGAAATAGTTAGGACAGCTTAGGAACAAATCGACGGCCGATTTTAATTTTTTACACTAAATGTCATCATAGAACACCCTGTTAGCTTGAAGCGATTTTCTTGAAACTGATTACAGATCATCGTTTGGTCCCACTTCAATGCATGGCACCATTGGCTATGCTGATTAATGCTTTTAGAAATAGTTAGGACAGCTTAGGAACAAATCGACGGCCGATTTTAATTTTTTACACTAAATGTCATCATAGAACACCCTGTTAGCTTGAAGCGATTTTCTTGAAACTGATTACAGATCATCGTTTGGTCCCACTTCAATGCATGGCACCATTGGCTATGTTTATTAATGCTTTCAGAAATAGTTAGGACAGCTTAGGAACAAATCGACGGCCGATTTTAATTTTTTACACTAAATGTCATCATAGAACACCCTGTTAGCTTGAAGCGATTTTCTTGAAACTGATTACAGATCATCGTTTGGTCCCACTTCAATGCATGGCACCATTGGCTATGCTGATTAATGCTTTTAGAAATAGTTAGGACAGCTTAGGAACAAATCGACGGCCAATTTTAATTTTTTACACTAAATGTCATCATAGAACACCCTGTTAGCTTGAAGCGATTTTCTTGAAAAAAATTACAGATCATCGTTTGGTCCCACTTCATTGCATGGCACTAATGGCTATGCTGATTAATGCTTTTAGAAATAGTTAGGACAGCTTAGGAACAAATCGACGGCCCATTTTAATTTTTTGCACTAAATGTCATCATAGAACACCCTGTTAGCTTAAATCGATTTTCTTGAAAAAAATTACAGATCATCGTTTGGTCCCACCTCATTGCATGGCACCATTGGCTATGCTGATAATTGCTTTTAGAAATAGTTAGGACAGCTTAGGAACAAATCGACGGCCGATTTTAATTTTTTACACTAAATGTCATCATAGAACACACTGTTAGCTTGAAGCGATTTTCTTGAAACTGATTACAGATCAACGTTTGGTCCCACCTCATTGCATGGCACCATTGGCTATGCTTATTAATGCTTTTAGAAATAGTTAGGACAGCTTAGGAACAAATCGACGGTCGATTTTAATTTTTTACACTAGATGTCATCATAGAACACCCTGTTAGCTTGAAGCGATTTTCTTGAAAAAAATTACAGATCATCGTTTGGTCCCACCTCATTGCATGGCACCATTGGCTATGCTTATTAATGCTTTTAGAAATAGTTAGGACAGCTTAGGAACAAATCGACGGCCCATTTTAATTTTTTACACTAAATGTCATCATAGAACACCCTGTTAGCTTGAAGCGATTTTCTTGAAACTGATTACAGATCATCGTTTGGTCCCACTTCAATGCATGGCACCATTCGCTATGCTGATTAATGCTTTTAGAAATAGTTAGGACAGCTTAGGAACAAATCCACGGTCGATTTTAATTTTTTACACTAAATGTCATCATAGAACACCCTGTTAGCTTGAAGCGATTTTCTTGAAAAAAATTACAGATCATCGTTTGGTCCCACTTCAATGCATGGTACCATTGGCTATGCTGATTAATGCTTTTAGAAATAGTTAGGACAGCTTAGGAACAAATCGACGGTCGATTTTAATTTTTTACACTAAATGTCATCATAGAACACCCTATTAGCTTCAAGCGATTTTCTTGAAACTGATTACAGATCAACGTTTGGTCCCACTTCAATGCATGGCATCATTGGCTATGCTGATTAATGCTTTTAGAAATAGTTAGGACAGCTTAGGAACAAATCGACGGTCGATTTTAATTTTTTACACTAAATTTCATCAAAGAACACCCTGTTAGCTTGAAGCGATTTTCTTGAAAAAAATTACAGATCATCGTTTGGTCCCACCTCATTGCATGGCACCATTGGCTATGCTTATTAATGCTTTTAGAAATAGTTAGGACAGCTTAGGAACAAATCCACGGTCGATTTTAATTTTTTACACTAAATGTCATCATAGAACACCCTGTTAGCTTGAAGCGATTTCCTTGAAAAAAATTACAGATCATCGTTTGGTCCCACCTCATTGCATGGCACCATTGGCTATGCTGATTAATGCTTTTAGAAATAGTTAGGACAGCTTAGGAACAAATCGACGGCCGATTTTAATTTTTTACACTAAATGTCATCATAGAACACCCTGTTAGCTTCAAGCGATTTTCTTGAAAAAAATTACAAATCATCGTTTGGTCCCACCTCATTGCATGGCACCATTGGCTATGCTTGTTAATGCTTTTAGAAATAGTTAGGACAGCTTAGGAACAAATCCACGGTCGATTTTAATTTTTTACACTAAATGTCATCATAGAACACCCTGTTAGCTTGAAGCGATTTCCTTGAAAAAAATTACAGATCATCGTTTGGTCCCACCTCATTGCATGGCACCATTGGCTATGCTTATTAATGCTTTTAGAAATAGTTAGGACAGCTTAGTAACAAATCGACGGCCGATTTTAATTTTTTACACTAAATGTCATCATAGAACACCCTGTTAGCTTGAAGCGATTTTCTTGAAAAAAATTACAGATCATCGTTTGGTCCCACCTCATTGCATGGCACCATTGGCTATGCTTGTTAATGCTTTTAGAAATAGTTAGGACAGCTTAGGAACAAATCCACGGTCGATTTTAATTTTTTACACTAAATGTCATCATAGAACACCCTGTTAGCTTGAAGCGATTTCCTTGAAAAAAATTACAGATCATCGTTTGGTCCCACCTCATTGCATGGCACCATTGGCTATGCTGATTAATGCTTTTAGAAATAGTTAGGACAGCTTAGGAACAAATCGACGGCCGATTTTAATTTTTTACACTAAATGTCATCATAGAACACCCTGTTAGCTTCAAGCGATTTTCTTGAAAAAAATTACAAATCATCGTTTGGTCCCACCTCATTGCATGGCACCATTGGCTATGCTTGTTAATGCTTTTAGAAATAGTTAGGACAGCTTAGGAACAAATCCACGGTCGATTTTAATTTTTTACACTAAATGTCATCATAGAACACCCTGTTAGCTTGAAGCGATTTTCTTGAAAAAAATTACAGATCATCGTTTGGTCCCACCTCATTGCATGGCACCATTGGCTATGCTTATTAATGCTTTTAGAAATAGTTAGGACAGCTTAGGAACAAATCGACGGTCGATTTTAATTTTTTACACTAAATGTCATCATAGAACACCCTGTTAGCTTGAAGCGATTTTCTTGAAACTGATTACAGATCATCGTTTGGTCCCACTTCAATGCATGGCACCATTGGCTATGCTGATTAATGCTTCTAGAAATAGTTAGGACAGCTTAGGAACAAATCGACGGCCGATTTTAATTTTTTACACTAAATGTCATCATAGAACACCCTGTTAGCTTGAAGCGATTTTCTTGAAACTGATTACAGATCATCGTTTGGTCCCACTTCAATGCATGGCACCATTGGCTATGCTTATTAATGCTTTTAGAAATAGTTAGGACAGCTTAGGAACAAATCGACGGTCGATTTTAATTTTTTACACTAAATGTCATCATAGGACACCCTTTTAGCTTGAAGCGATTTTCTTGAAACAAATTACAGATCATCGTTTGGTCCCACTTCAATGCATGGCACCATTGGCTATGCTTATTAATGCTTTCAGAAATAGTTAGGACAGCTTAGGAACAAATCGACGGCCGATTTTAATTTTTTACACTAAATGTCATCATAGAACACCCTGTTAGCTTGAAGCGATTTTCTTGAAACTGATTACAGATCATCGTTTGGTCCCACTTCAATGCATGGCACCATTGGCTATGCTGATTAATGCTTTTAGAAATAGTTAGGACAGCTTAGGAACAAATCGACGGCCAATTTTAATTTTTTACACTAAATGTCATCATAGAACACCCTGTTAGCTTGAAGCGATTTTCTTGAAAAAAATTACAGATCATCGTTTGGTCCCACTTCATTGCATGGCACTAATGGCTATGCTGATTAATGCTTTTAGAAATAGTTAGGACAGCTTAGGAACAAATCGACGGCCCATTTTAATTTTTTACACTAAATGTCATCATAGAACACCCTGTTAGCTTAAATCGATTTTCTTGAAAAAAATTACAGATCATCGTTTGGTCCCACCTCATTGCATGGCACCATTGGCTATGCTGATAATTGCTTTTAGAAATAGTTAGGACAGCTTAGGAACAAATCGACGGCCGATTTTAATTTTTTACACTAGATGTCATCATAGAACACCCTGTTAGCTTGAAGCGATTTTCTTGAAAAAAATTACAGATCATCGTTTGGTCCCACCTCATTGCATGGCACCATTGGCTATGCTTATTAATGCTTTTAGAAATAGTTAGGACAGCTTAGGAACAAATCGACGGCCCATTTTAATTTTTTACACTAAATGTCATCATAGAACACCCTGTTAGCTTGAAGCGATTTTCTTGAAACTGATTACAGATCATCGTTTGGTCCCACTTCAATGCATGGCACCATTCGCTATGCTGATTAATGCTTTTAGAAATAGTTAGGACAGCTTAGGAACAAATCCACGGTCGATTTTAATTTTTTACACTAAATGTCATCATAGAACACCCTGTTAGCTTGAAGCGATTTTCTTGAAAAAAATTACAGATCATCGTTTGGTCCCACTTCAATGCATGGTACCATTGGCTATGCTGATTAATGCTTTTAGAAATAGTTAGGACAGCTTAGGAACAAATCGACGGTCGATTTTAATTTTTTACACTAAATGTCATCATAGAACACCCTATTAGCTTCAAGCGATTTTCTTGAAACTGATTACAGATCAACGTTTGGTCCCACTTCAATGCATGGCATCATTGGCTATGCTGATTAATGCTTTTAGAAATAGTTAGGACAGCTTAGGAACAAATCGACGGTCGATTTTAATTTTTTACACTAAATTTCATCAAAGAACACCCTGTTAGCTTGAAGCGATTTTCTTGAAAAAAATTACAGATCATCGTTTGGTCCCACCTCATTGCATGGCACCATTGGCTATGCTTGTTAATGCTTTTAGAAATAGTTAGGACAGCTTAGGAACAAATCCACGGTCGATTTTAATTTTTTACACTAAATGTCATCATAGAACACCCTGTTAGCTTGAAGCGATTTCCTTGAAAAAAATTACAGATCATCGTTTGGCCCCACCTCATTGCAGGGCACCATTGGCTATGCTTATTAATGCTTTTAGAAATAGTTAGGACAGCTTAGGAACAAATCGACGGCCGATTTTAATTTTTTACACTAAATGTCATCATAGAACACCCTGTTAGCTTGAAGCGATTTTCTTGAAACTGATTACAGATCATCGTTTGGTCCCACTTCAATGCATGGCACCATTCGCTATGCTGATTAATGCTTTTAGAAATAGTTAGGACAGCTTAGGAACAAATCGACGGCCGATTTTAATTTTTTACACTAAATGTCATCATAGAACACCCTGTTAGTTTGAAGCGATTTTCTTGAAACTGATTACAGATCATCGTTTGGTCCCACTTCAATGCATGGTACCATTGGCTATGCTGATTAATGCTTTTAGAAATAGTTAGGACAGCTTAGGAACAAATCGACGGCCAATTTTAATTTTTTACACTAAATGTCATCATAGAACACCCTATTAGCTTCAAGCGATTTTCTTGAAACTGATTACAGATCAACGTTTGGTCCCACTTCAATGCATGGCATCATTGGCTATGCTGATTAATGCTTTTAGAAATAGTTAGGACAGCTTAGGAACAAATCGACGGTCGATTTTAATTTTTTACACTAAATGTCATCATAGAACACCCTGTTAGCTTGAATCGATTTTCTTGAAAAAAATTACAGATCATCATTTGATACCACCTCATTGCATGGCACCATTGGTTTTGCTTATTAATGCTTTTAGAAATAGTTAGGACAGCTTAGGAACAAATCGACGGCCAATTCTAATTTTTTACACTAAATGTCATCATAGAACACCCTGTTAGCTTGAAGCGATTTTCTTGAAAAAAATTACAGATTATCATTTGGTCCCACCTCATTGCATGGCACCATTGGCTATGCTTATTAATGCTTTTAGAAATAGTTAGGACAGCTTAGGAACAAATCGACGGTCGATTTTAATTTTTTACACTAAATTTCATCAAAGAACACCCTGTTAGCTTGAAGCGATTTTCTTGAAAAAAATTACAGATCATCGTTTGGTCCCACCTCATTGCATGGCACCATTGGCTATGCTTATTAATGCTTTTAGAAATAGTTAGGACAGCTTAGGAACAAATCGACGGTCGATTTTAATTTTTTACACTAAATGTCATCATAGAATACCCTGTTAGCTTGAAGCGATTTCCTTGAAAAAAATTACAGATCATCGTTTGGTCCCACCTCATTGCATGGCACCATTGGCTATGCTGATTAATGCTTTTAGAAATAGTTAGGACAGCTTAGGAACAAATCGACGGCCGATTTTAATTTTTTACACTAAATGTCATCATAGAATACCCTGTTAGCTTGAAGCGATTTCCTTGAAAAAAATTACAGATCATCGTTTGGTCCCACCTCATTGCATGGCACCATTGGCTATGCTTATTAATGCTTTTAGAAATAGTTAGGACAGCTTAGGAACAAATCGACGGTCGATTTTAATTTTTTACACTAAATGTCATCATAGAACACCCTGTTAGCTTGAAGCGATTTTCTTGAAAAAAATTACAGATCATCGTTTGGTCCCACCTCATTGCATGACACCATTGGCTATGCTGATTAATGCTTCTAGAAATAGTTAGGACAGCTTAGGAACAAATCGACGGCCGATTTTAATTTTTTTCACTAAATGTCATCATAGAACACCCTGTTAGCTTGAAGCGATTTTCTTGAAACTGATTACAGATCATCGTTTGGTCCCACTTCAATGCATGTCACCATTGGCTATGCTGATTAAAGCTTTTAGAAATAGTTAGGACAGCTTAGGAACAAATCGACGGCCAATTTTAATTTTTTACACTAAATGTCATCATAGAACACCCTGTTAGCTTGAAGCGATTTTCTTGAAAAAAATTACAGATCATCGTTTGGTCCCACCTCATTGCATGGCACCATTGGCTATGCTTATTAATGCTTTTAGAAATAGTTAGGACAGCTTAGGAACAAATCGACGGTCGATTTTAATTTTTTACACTAAATGTCATCGTAGAACACCCTATTAGCTTGAATCGATTTTCTTGAAACTGATTACAGATCATCGTTTGGTCCCACCTCATTGCATGGCACCATTGGCTATGCTTGTTAATGCTTTTAGAAATAGTTAGGACAGCTTAGGAACAAATCGACGGTCGATTTTAATTTTTTACACTAAATGTCATCATAGAACACCCTGTTAGCTTGAAGCGATTTTCTTGAAAAAAATTACAGATCATCGTTTGGTCCCACCTCATTGCATGGCACCATTGGCTATGCTTATTAATGCTTTTAGAAATAGTTAGGACAGCTTAGGAACAAATCGACGGTCGATTTTAATTTTTTACACTAAATGTCATCATAGAACACCCTGTTAGCTTGAAGCGATTTTCTTGAAAAAAATTACAGATCATCGTTTGGTCCCACCTCATTGCATGGCACCATTGGCTATGCTTATTAATGCTTTTAGAAATAGTTAGGACAGCTTAGGAACAAATCGACGGCCGATTTTAATTTTTTACACTAAATGTCATCATAGAACACCCTGTTAGCTTGAAGCGATTTTCTTGAAACAAATTACAGATCATCGTTTGGTCCCACTTCAATGCATGGCACCATTGGCTATGCTTATTAATGCTTTTAGAAATAGTTAGGACAGCTTAGGAACAAATCGACGGCCGATTTTAATTTTTTACACTAAATGTCATCATAGAACACCCTGTTAGCTTGAAGCGATTTTCTTGAAAAAAATTACAGATCATCGTTTGGTCCCACCTCATTGCATGGCACCATTGGCTATGCTGATTAATGCTTTTAGAAATAGTTAGGACAGCTTAGGAACAAATCGACGGCCGATTTTAATTTTTTACACTAAATGTCATCATAGAACACCCTGTTAGCTTGAAGCGATTTTCTTGAAAAAAATTACAGATCATCGTTTGGTCCCACTTCAATACATGGCATCATTTGCTATGCTGATTAATGCTTTTAGAAATAGTTAGGACAGCTTAGGAACAAATCGACGGTCGATTTTAATTTTTTACACTCAATGTCATCATAGAACACCCTGTTAGCTTGAAGCGATTTTCTTGAAAAAAATTACAGATCATCGTTTGGTCCCACCTCATTGCATGGCACCATTGGCTATGCTTGTTAATGCTTTTAGAAATAGTTAGGACAGCTTAGGAACAAATCGACGGTCGATTTTAATTTTTTACACTAAATGTCATCATAGAACACCCTGTTAGCTTGAAGCGATTTTCTTGAAAAAAATTACAGATCATCGTTTGGTCCCACCTCATTGCATGGCACCATTGGCTATGCTTATTAATGCTTTTAGAAATAGTTAGGACAGCTTAGGAACAAATCGACGGCCGATTTTAATTTTTTACACTAAATGTCATCATAGAACACCCTGTTAGCTTGAAGCGATTTTCTTGAAACAAATTACAGATCATCGTTTGGTCCCACTTCAATGCATGGCACCATTGGCTATGCTTATTAATGCTTTTAGAAATAGTTAGGACAGCTTAGGAACAAATCGACGGCCGATTTTAATTTTTTACACTAAATGTCATCATAGAACACCCTGTTAGCTTGAAGCGATTTTCTTGAAAAAAATTACAGATCATCGTTTGGTCCCACCTCATTGCATGGCACCATTGGCTATGCTGATTAATGCTTTTAGAAATAGTTAGGACAGCTTAGGAACAAATCGACGGCCGATTTTAATTTTTTACACTAAATGTCATCATAGAACACCCTGTTAGCTTGAAGCGATTTCCTTGAAAAAAATTACAGATCATCGTTTGGTCCCACCTCATTGCATGGCACCATTGGCTATGCTGATTAATGCTTTTAGAAATAGTTAGGACAGCTTAGGAACAAATCGACGGCCGATTTTAATTTTTTACACTAAATGTCATCATAGAACACCCTGTTAGCTTGAAGCGATTTTCTTGAAACTGATTACAGATCATCGTTTGGTCCCACTTCAATGCATGGCACCATTGGCTATGTTTATTAATGCTTTCAGAAATAGTTAGGACAGCTTAGGAACAAATCGACGGCCGATTTTAATTTTTTACACTAAATGTCATCATAGAACACCCTGTTAGCTTGAAGCGATTTTCTTGAAACTGATTACAGATCATCGTTTGGTCCCACTTCAATGCATGGCACCATTGGCTATGCTGATTAATGCTTTTAGAAATAGTTAGGACAGCTTAGGAACAAATCGACGGCCAATTTTAATTTTTTACACTAAATGTCATCATAGAACACCCTGTTAGCTTGAAGCGATTTTCTTGAAAAAAATTACAGATCATCGTTTGGTCCCACTTCATTGCATGGCACTAATGGCTATGCTGATTAATGCTTTTAGAAATAGTTAGGACAGCTTAGGAACAAATCGACGGCCCATTTTAATTTTTTGCACCGAATGTCATCATAGAACACCCTGTTAGCTTAAATCGATTTTCTTGAAAAAAATTACAGATCATCGTTTGGTCCCACCTCATTGCATGGCACCATTGGCTATGCTGATAATTGCTTTTAGAAATAGTTAGGACAGCTTAGGAACAAATCGACGGCCGATTTTAATTTTTTACACTAAATGTCATCATAGAACACACTGTTAGCTTGAAGCGATTTTCTTGAAACTGATTACAGATCAACGTTTGGTCCCACCTCATTGCATGGCACCATTGGCTATGCTTATTAATGCTTTTAGAAATAGTTAGGACAGCTTAGGAACAAATCGACGGTCGATTTTAATTTTTTACACTAGATGTCATCATAGAACACCCTGTTAGATTGAAGCGATTTTCTTGAAAAAAATTACAGATCATCGTTTGGTCCCACCTCATTGCATGGCACCATTGGCTATGCTTATTAATGCTTTTAGAAATAGTTAGGACAGCTTAGGAACAAATCGACGGCCCATTTTAATTTTTTACACTAAATGTCATCATAGAACACCCTGTTAGCTTGAAGCGATTTTCTTGAAACTGATTACAGATCATCGTTTGGTCCCACTTCAATGCATGGCACCATTCGCTATGCTGATTAATGCTTTTAGAAATAGTTAGGACAGCTTAGGAACAAATCCACGGTCGATTTTAATTTTTTACACTAAATGTCATCATAGAACACCCTGTTAGCTTGAAGCGATTTTCTTGAAAAAAATTACAGATCATCGTTTGGTCCCACCTCATTGCATGGCACCATTGGCTATGCTTATTAATGCTTTTAGAAATAGTTAGGACAGCTTAGGAACAAATCGACGGCCCATTTTAATTTTTTACACTAAATGTCATCATAGAACACCCTGTTAGCTTGAAGCGATTTTCTTGAAACTGATTACAGATCATCGTTTGGTCCCACTTCAATGCATGGCACCATTCGCTATGCTGATTAATGCTTTTAGAAATAGTTAGGACAGCTTAGGAACAAATCGACGGCCGATTTTAATTTTTTACACTAAATGTCATCATAGAACACCCTGTTAGTTTGAAGCGATTTTCTTGAAACTGATTACAGATCATCGTTTGGTCCCACTTCAATGCATGGTACCATTGGCTATGCTGATTAATGCTTTTAGAAATAGTTAGGACAGCTTAGGAACAAATCGACGGTCGATTTTAATTTTTTACACTAAATGTCATCATAGAACACCCTATTAGCTTCAAGCGATTTTCTTGAAACTGATTACAGATCAACGTTTGGTCCCACTTCAATGCATGGCATCATTGGCTATGCTGATTAATGCTTTTAGAAATAGTTAGGACAGCTTAGGAACAAATCGACGGTCGATTTTAATTTTTTACACTAAATTTCATCAAAGAACACCCTGTTAGCTTGAAGCGATTTTCTTGAAAAAAATTACAGATCATCGTTTGGTCCCACCTCATTGCATGGCACCATTGGCTATGCTTATTAATGCTTTTAGAAATAGTTAGGACAGCTTAGGAACAAATCCACGGTCGATTTTAATTTTTTACACTAAATGTCATCATAGAACACCCTGTTAGCTTGAAGCGATTTCCTTGAAAAAAATTACAGATCATCGTTTGGTCCCACCTCATTGCATGGCACCATTGGCTATGCTGATTAATGCTTTTAGAAATAGTTAGGACAGCTTAGGAACAAATCGACGGCCGATTTTAATTTTTTACACTAAATGTCATCATAGAACACCCTGTTAGCTTCAAGCGATTTTCTTGAAAAAAATTACAAATCATCGTTTGGTCCCACCTCATTGCATGGCATCATTGGCTATGCTTGTTAATGCTTTTAGAAATAGTTAGGACAGCTTAGGAACAAATCCACGGTCGATTTTAATTTTTTACACTAAATGTCATCATAGAACACCCTGTTAGCTTGAAGCGATTTCCTTGAAAAAAATTACAGATCATCGTTTGGTCCCACCTCATTGCATGGCACCATTGGCTATGCTTATTAATGCTTTTAGAAATAGTTAGGACAGCTTAGTAACAAATCGACGGCCGATTTTAATTTTTTACACTAAATGTCATCATAGAACACCCTGTTAGCTTGAAGCGATTTTCTTGAAAAAAATTACAGATCATCGTTTGGTCCCACCTCATTGCATGGCACCATTGGCTATGCTTGTTAATGCTTTTAGAAATAGTTAGGACAGCTTAGGAACAAATCCACGGTCGATTTTAATTTTTTACACTAAATGTCATCATAGAACACCCTGTTAGCTTGAAGCGATTTCCTTGAAAAAAATTACAGATCATCGTTTGGTCCCACCTCATTGCATGGCACCATTGGCTATGCTGATTAATGCTTTTAGAAATAGTTAGGACAGCTTAGGAACAAATCGACGGCCGATTTTAATTTTTTACACTAAATGTCATCATAGAACACCCTGTTAGCTTCAAGCGATTTTCTTGAAAAAAATTACAAATCATCGTTTGGTCCCACCTCATTGCATGGCACCATTGGCTATGCTTGTTAATGCTTTTAGAAATAGTTAGGACAGCTTAGGAACAAATCCACGGTCGATTTTAATTTTTTACACTAAATGTCATCATAGAACACCCTGTTAGCTTGAAGCGATTTTCTTGAAAAAAATTACAGATCATCGTTTGGTCCCACCTCATTGCATGGCACCATTGGCTATGCTTATTAATGCTTTTAGAAATAGTTAGGACAGCTTAGCAACAAATCGACGGTCGATTTTAATTTTTTACACTAAATGTCATCATAGAACACCCTGTTAGCTTGAAGCGATTTTCTTGAAACTGATTACAGATCATCGTTTGGTCCCACTTCAATGCATGGCACCATTGGCTATGCTGATTAATGCTTCTAGAAATAGTTAGGACAGCTTAGGAACAAATCGACGGCCGATTTTAATTTTTTACACTAAATGTCATCATAGAACACCCTGTTAGCTTCAAGCGATTTTCTTGAAAAAAATTACAAATCATCGTTTGGTCCCACCTCATTGCATGGCACCATTGGCTATGCTTGTTAATGCTTTTAGAAATAGTTAGGACAGCTTAGGAACAAATCCACGGTCGATTTTAATTTTTTACACTAAATGTCATCATAGAACACCCTGTTAGCTTGAAGCGATTTTCTTGAAAAAAATTACAGATCATCGTTTGGTCCCACCTCATTGCATGGCACCATTGGCTATGCTTATTAATGCTTTTAGAAATAGTTAGGACAGCTTAGCAACAAATCGACGGTCGATTTTAATTTTTTACACTAAATGTCATCATAGAACACCCTGTTAGCTTGAAGCGATTTTCTTGAAACTGATTACAGATCATCGTTTGGTCCCACTTCAATGCATGGCACCATTGGCTATGCTGATTAATGCTTCTAGAAATAGTTAGGACAGCTTAGGAACAAATCGACGGCCGATTTTAATTTTTTACACTAAATGTCATCATAGAACACCCTGTTAGCTTGAAGCGATTTTCTTGAAACTGATTACAGATCATCGTTTGGTCCCACTTCAATGCATGGCACCATTGGCTATGCTTATTAATGCTTTTAGAAATAGTTAGGACAGCTTAGGAACAAATCGACGGTCGATTTTAATTTTTTACACTAAATGTCATCATAGGACACCCTTTTAGCTTGAAGCGATTTTCTTGAAACAAATTACAGATCATCGTTTGGTCCCACTTCAATGCATGGCACCATTGGCTATGCTTATTAATGCTTTCAGAAATAGTTAGGACAGCTTAGGAACAAATCGACGGCCGATTTTAATTTTTTACACTAAATGTCATCATAGAACACCCTGTTAGCTTGAAGCGATTTTCTTGAAACTGATTACAGATCATCGTTTGGTCCCACTTCAATGCATGGCACCATTGGCTATGCTGATTAATGCTTTTAGAAATAGTTAGGACAGCTTAGGAACAAATCGACGGCCAATTTTAATTTTTTACACTAAATGTCATCATAGAACACCCTGTTAGCTTGAAGCGATTTTCTTGAAAAAAATTACAGATCATCGTTTGGTCCCACTTCATTGCATGGCACTAATGGCTATGCTGATTAATGCTTTTAGAAATAGTTAGGACAGCTTAGGAACAAATCGACGGCCCATTTTAATTTTTTACACTAAATGTCATCATAGAACACCCTGTTAGCTTAAATCGATTTTCTTGAAAAAAATTACAGATCATCGTTTGGTCCCACCTCATTGCATGGCACCATTGGCTATGCTGATAATTGCTTTTAGAAATAGTTAGGACAGCTTAGGAACAAATCGACGGCCGATTTTAATTTTTTACACTAGATGTCATCATAGAACACCCTGTTAGCTTGAAGCGATTTTCTTGAAAAAAATTACAGATCATCGTTTGGTCCCACCTCATTGCATGGCACCATTGGCTATGCTTATTAATGCTTTTAGAAATAGTTAGGACAGCTTAGGAACAAATCGACGGCCCATTTTAATTTTTTACACTAAATGTCATCATAGAACACCCTGTTAGCTTGAAGCGATTTTCTTGAAACTGATTACAGATCATCGTTTGGTCCCACTTCAATGCATGGCACCATTCGCTATGCTGATTAATGCTTTTAGAAATAGTTAGGACAGCTTAGGAACAAATCCACGGTCGATTTTAATTTTTTACACTAAATGTCATCATAGAACACCCTGTTAGCTTGAAGCGATTTTCTTGAAAAAAATTACAGATCATCGTTTGGTCCCACTTCAATGCATGGTACCATTGGCTATGCTGATTAATGCTTTTAGAAATAGTTAGGACAGCTTAGGAACAAATCGACGGTCGATTTTAATTTTTTACACTAAATGTCATCATAGAACACCCTATTAGCTTCAAGCGATTTTCTTGAAACTGATTACAGATCAACGTTTGGTCCCACTTCAATGCATGGCATCATTGGCTATGCTGATTAATGCTTTTAGAAATAGTTAGGACAGCTTAGGAACAAATCGACGGTCGATTTTAATTTTTTACACTAAATTTCATCAAAGAACACCCTGTTAGCTTGAAGCGATTTTCTTGAAAAAAATTACAGATCATCGTTTGGTCCCACCTCATTGCATGGCACCATTGGCTATGCTTGTTAATGCTTTTAGAAATAGTTAGGACAGCTTAGGAACAAATCCACGGTCGATTTTAATTTTTTACACTAAATGTCATCATAGAACACCCTGTTAGCTTGAAGCGATTTCCTTGAAAAAAATTACAGATCATCGTTTGGCCCCACCTCATTGCAGGGCACCATTGGCTATGCTTATTAATGCTTTTAGAAATAGTTAGGACAGCTTAGGAACAAATCGACGGCCGATTTTAATTTTTTACACTAAATGTCATCATAGAACACCCTGTTAGCTTGAAGCGATTTTCTTGAAACTGATTACAGATCATCGTTTGGTCCCACTTCAATGCATGGTACCATTGGCTATGCTGATTAATGCTTTTAGAAATAGTTAGGACAGCTTAGGAACAAATCGACGGCCAATTTTAATTTTTCACACTAAATGTCATCATAGAACACCCTATTAGCTTCAAGCGATTTTCTTGAAACTGATTACAGATCAACGTTTGGTCCCACTTCAATGCATGGCATCATTGGCTATGCTGATTAATGCTTTTAGAAATAGTTAGGACAGCTTAGGAACAAATCGACGGTCGATTTTAATTTTTTACACTAAATGTCATCATAGAACACCCTGTTAGCTTGAAGCGATTTTCTTGAAAAAAATTACAGATCATCATTTGATCCCACCTCATTGCATGGCACCATTGGTTTTGCTTATTAATGCTTTTAGAAATAGTTAGGACAGCTTAGGAACAAATCGACGGTCGATTTTAATTTTTTACACTAAATGTCATCATAGAACACCCTATTAGCTTCAAGCGATTTTCTTGAAACTGATTACAGATCAACGTTTGGTCCCACTTCAATGCATGGCATCATTGGCTATGCTGATTAATGCTTTTAGAAATAGTTAGGACAGCTTAGGAACAAATCGACGGTCGATTTTAATTTTTTACACTAAATGTCATCATAGAACACCCTGTTAGCTTGAAGCGATTTTCTTGAAAAAAATTACAGATCATCGTTTGGTCCCACCTCATTGCATGGCACCATTGGCTATGCTTATTAATGCTTTTAGAAATAGTTAGGACAGCTTAGGAACAAATCGACGGTCGATTTTAATTTTTTACACTAAATGTCATCATAGAATACCCTGTTAGCTTGAAGCGATTTCCTTGAAAAAAATTACAGATCATCGTTTGGTCCCACCTCATTGCATGGCACCATTGGCTATGCTGATTAATGCTTTTAGAAATAGTTAGGACAGCTTAGGAACAAATCGACGGCCGATTTTAATTTTTTACACTAAATGTCATCATAGAACACCCTGTTAGCTTGAAGCGATTTTCTTGAAAAAAATTACAGATCATCGTTTGGTCCCACCTCATTGCATGGCACCATTGGCTATGCTTATTAATGCTTTTAGAAATAGTTAGGACAGCTTAGGAACAAATCGACGGTCGATTTTAATTTTTTACACTAAATGTCATCATAGAACACCCTGTTAGCTTGAAGCGATTTTCTTGAAAAAAATTACAGATCATCGTTTGGTCCCACCTCATTGCATGACACCATTGGCTATGCTGATTAATGCTTCTAGAAATAGTTAGGACAGCTTAGGAACAAATCGACGGCCGATTTTAATTTTTTACACTAAATGTCATCATAGAACACCCTGTTAGCTTGAAGCGATTTTCTTGAAACTGATTACAGATCATCGTTTGGTCCCACTTCAATGCATGTCACCATTGGCTATGCTGATTAAAGCTTTTAGAAATAGTTAGGACAGCTTAGGAACAAATCGACGGCCAATTTTAATTTTTTACACTAAATGTCATCATAGAACACCCTGTTAGCTTGAAGCGATTTTCTTGAAAAAAATTACAGATCATCGTTTGGTCCCACCTCATTGCATGGCACCATTGGCTATGCTTATTAATGCTTTTAGAAATAGTTAGGACAGCTTAGGAACAAATCGACGGTCGATTTTAATTTTTTACACTAAATGTCATCGTAGAACACCCTATTAGCTTGAATCGATTTTCTTGAAACTGATTACAGATCAACGTTTGGTCCCACTTCAATACATGGCATCATTGGCTATGCTGATTAATGCTTTTAGAAATAGTTAGGACAGCTTAGGAACAAATCGACGGTCGATTTTAATTTTTTACACTCAATGTCATCATAGAACACCCTGTTAGCTTGAAGCGATTTTCTTGAAAAAAATTACAGATCATCGTTTGGTCCCACCTCATTGCATGGCACCATTGGCTATGCTTGTTAATGCTTTTAGAAATAGTTAGGACAGCTTAGGAACAAATCGACGGTCGATTTTAATTTTTACACTAAATGTCATCATAGAACACCCTGTTAGCTTGAAGCGATTTTCTTGAAAAAAATTACAGATCATCGTTTGGTCCCACCTCATTGCATGGCACCATTGGCTATGCTTATTAATGCTTTTAGAAATAGTTAGGACAGCTTAGGAACAAATCGACGGCCGATTTTAATTTTTTACACTAAATGTCATCATAGAACACCCTGTTAGCTTGAAGCGATTTTCTTGAAACAAATTACAGATCATCGTTTGGTCCCACTTCAATGCATGGCACCATTGGCTATGCTTATTAATGCTTTTAGAAATAGTTAGGACAGCTTAGGAACAAATCGACGGCCGATTTTAATTTTTTACACTAAATGTCATCATAGAACACCCTGTTAGCTTGAAGCGATTTTCTTGAAAAAAATTACAGATCATCGTTTGGTCCCACCTCATTGCATGGCACCATTGGCTATGCTGATTAATGCTTTTAGAAATAGTTAGGACAGCTTAGGAACAAATCGACGGCCGATTTTAATTTTTTACACTAAATGTAATCATAGAACACCCTGTTAGCTTGAAGCGATTTCCTTGAAAAAAATTACAGATCATCGTTTGGTCCCACCTCATTGCATGGCACCATTGGCTATGCTGATTAATGCTTTTAGAAATAGTTAGGACAGCTTAGGAACAAATCGACGGCCGATTTTAATTTTTTACACTAAATGTCATCATAGAACACCCTGTTAGCTTGAAGCGATTTTCTTGAAAAAAATTACAGATCATCGTTTGGTCCCACCTCATTGCATGGCACCATTGGCTATGCTTATTAATGCTTTTAGAAATAGTTAGGACAGCTTAGGAACAAATCGACGGTCGATTTTAATTTTTTACACTAGATGTCATCATAGAACACCCTGTTAGCTTGAAGCGATTTTCTTGAAAAAAATTACAGATCATCGTTTGGTCCCACCTCATTGCATGACACCATTGGCTATGCTGATTAATGCTTCTAGAAATAGTTAGGACAGCTTAGGAACAAATCGACGGCCGATTTTAATTTTTTACACTAAATGTCATCATAGAACACCTGTTAGCTTAAATCGATTTTCTTGAAAAAAATTACAGATCATCGTTTGGTCCCACCTCATTGCATGGCACCATTGGCTATGCTGATTAATGCTTTTAGAAATAGTTAGGACAGCTTAGGAACAAATCGACGGCCGATTTTAATTTTTTACACTAAATGTCATCATAGAACACCCTGTTAGCTTGAAGCGATTTTCTTGAAACTGATTACAGATCATCGTTTGGTCCCACTTCAATGCATGTCACCATTGGCTATGCTGATTAATGCTTTTAGAAATAGTTAGGACAGCTTAGGAACAAATCGACGGCCGATTTTAATTTTTTACACTAAATGTCATCATAGAACACCCTGTTAGCTTGAAGCGATTTTCTTGAAAAAAATTACAGATCATCGTTTGGTCCCACCTCATTGCATGGCACCATTGGCTATGCTTATTAATGCTTTTAGAAATAGTTAGGACAGCTTAGGAACAAATCGACGGCCGATTTTAATTTTTTACACTAAATGTCATCATAGAACACCCTGTTAGCTTGAAGCGATTTTCTTGAAACAAATTACAGATCATCGTTTGGTCCCACTTCAATGCATGGCACCATTGGCTATGCTTGTTAATGCTTTTAGAAATAGTTAGGACAGCTTAGGAACAAATCGACGATCGATTTTAATTTTTTACACTAAATGTCATCATAGAACACCCTGTTAGCTTGAAGCGATTTTCTTGAAACAAATTACAGATCATCGTTTGGTCCCACTTCAATGCATGGCACCATTGGCTATGCTGATTAATGCTTCTAGAAATAGTTAGGACAGCTTAGGAACAAATCGACGGCCGATTTTAATTTTTTACACTAAATGTCATCATAGAACACCCTGTTAGCTTGAAGCGATTTTCTTGAAAAAAATTACAGATCATCGTTTGGTCCCACTTCAATGCATGGCACCATTGGCTATGCTTATTAATGCTTTTAGAAATAGTTAGGACAGCTTAGGAACAAATCGACGGCCGATTTTAATTTTTTACACTCAATGTCATCATAGAACACCCTGTTAGCTTGAAGCGATTTTCTTGAAAAAAATTACAGATCATCGTTTGGTCCCACCTCATTGCATGGCACCATTGGCTATGCTTGTTAATGCTTTAAGAAATAGTTAGGACAGCTTAGGAACAAATCGACGATCGATTTTAATTTTTTACACTAAATGTCATCATAGAACACCCTGTTAGCTTGAAGCGATTTTCTTGAAACAAATTACAGATCATCGTTTGGTCCCACTTCAATGCATGGCACCATTGGCTATGCTGATTAATGCTTCTAGAAATAGTTAGGACAGCTTAGGAACAAATCGACGGCCGATTTTAATTTTTTACACTAAATGTCATCATAGAACACCCTGTTAGCTTGAAGCGATTTTCTTGAAAAAAATTACAGATCATCGTTTGGTCCCACTTCAATGCATGGCACCATTGGCTATGCTTATTAATGCTTTTAGAAATAGTTAGGACAGCTTAGGAACAAATCGACGGCCGATTTTAATTTTTTACACTCAATGTCATCATAGAACACCCTGTTAGCTTGAAGCGATTTTCTTGAAAAAAATTACAGATCATCGTTTGGTCCCACCTCATTGCATGGCACCATTGGCTATGCTTGTTAATGCTTTAAGAAATAGTTAGGACAGCTTAGGAACAAATCGACGATCGATTTTAATTTTTTACACTAAATGTCATCATAGAACACCCTGTTAGCTTGAAGCGATTTTCTTGAAACAAATTACAGATCATCGTTTGGTCCCACTTCAATGCATGGCACCATTGGCTATGCTGATTAATGCTTCTAGAAATAGTTAGGACAGCTTAGGAACAAATCGACGGCCGATTTTAATTTTTTACACTAAATGTCATCATAGAACACCCTGTTAGCTTGAAGCGATTTTCTTGAAAAAAATTACAGATCATCGTTTGGTCCCACTTCAATGCATGGCACCATTGGCTATGCTTATTAATGCTTTTAGAAATAGTTAGGACAGCTTAGGAACAAATCGACGGCCGATTTTAATTTTTTACACTAAATGTCATCATAGAACACCCTGTTAGCTTAAAGCGATTTTCTTGAAACAAATTACAGATCATCGTTTGGTCCCACTTCAATGCATGGCACCATTGGCTATGCTTATTAATGCTTTTAGAAATAGTTAGGACAGCTTAGGAACAAATCGACGGCCGATTTTAATTTTTTACACTAAATGTCATCATAGAACACCGTGTTAGCTTGAAGCGATTTTCTTAAAACTGATTACAGATCATCGTTTGGTCCCACTTCAATGCATGGCACCATTGGCTATGCTTATTAATGCTTTTAGAAATAGTTAGGACAGCTTAGGAACAAATCGACGGCCGATTTTAATTTTTTACACTAAATGTCATCATAGAACACACTGTTAGCTTGAAGCGATTTTCTTGAAACTGATTACAGATCATCGTTTGGTCCCACTTCAATGCATGGCACCATTGGCTATGCTGATTAATGCTTTTAGAAATAGTTAGGACAGCTTAGGAACAAATCGACGGCCGATTTTAATTTTTTACACTAAATGTCATCATAGAACACCCTGTTAGCTTCAAGCGATTTTCTTGAAAAAAATTACAGATCATCGTTTGGCCCCACCTCATTGCATGGCACCATTGGCTATGCTTATTAATGCTTTTAGAAATAGTTAGGACAGCTTAGGAACAAATCGACGGCCGATTTTAATTTTTTACACTAAATGTCATCATAGAACACCCTGTTAGCTTGAAGCGATTTTCTTGAAACTGATTACAGATCAACGTTTGGGCTCACTTCAATACATGGCATCATTGGCTATGCTGATTAATGCTTTTAGAAATAGTTAGGACAGCTTAGGAACAAATCGACGGTCGATTTTAATTTTTTACACTAAATGTCATCATAGAACACACTGGTAGCTTGAAGCGATTTTCTTGAAACTGATTACAGATCATCGTTTGGTCCCACTTCAATGCATGGCACCATTGGCTATGCTTATTAATGCTTTTAGAAATAGTTAGGACAGCTTAGGAACAAATCGACGGCCGATTTTAATTTTTTACACTAAATGTCATCATAGAACACCCTGTTTTGAAGCGATTTTCTTGAAACAAATTACAGATCATCGTTTGGTCCCACTTCAATGCATGGCACCATTGGCTATGCTTATTAATGCTTTTAGAAATAGTTAGGACAGCTTAGGAACAAATCGACGGCCGATTTTAATTTTTTACACTAAATGTCATCATAGAACACCCTGTTAGCTTGAAGCGATTTTCTTGAAACTGATTACAGATCATCGTTTGGTCCCACTTCAATGCATGGCACCATTGGCTATGCTTATTAATGCTTTTAGAAATAGTTAGGACAGCTTAGGAACAAATCGACGGCCGATTTTAATTTTTTACACTAAATGTCATCATAGAACACCCTGTTAGCTTGAAGCGATTTTCTTGAAACTGATTACAGATCATCGTTTGGTCCCACTTCAATGCATGGCACCATTGGCTATGCTGATTAATGCTTTTAGAAATAGTTAGGACAGCTTAGGAACAAATCGACGGCCGATTTTAATTTTTTACACTAAATGTCATCATAGAACACCCTGTTAGCTTGAAGCGATTTTCTTGAAAAAAATTACAGATCATCGTTTGGCCCCACCTCATTGCATGGCACCATTGGCTATGCTTATTAATGCTTTTAGAAATAGTTAGGACAGCTTAGGAACAAATCGACGGCCGATTTTAATTTTTTACACTAAATGTCATCATAGAACACCCTGTTAGCTTGAAGCGATTTTCTACTGATCATCGTTTGGTCCCACTTCAATGCATGGCACCATTGGCTATGCTGATTAATGCTTTTAGAAATAGTTAGGACAGCTTAGGAACAAATCGACGGCCAATTTTAATTTTTTAGACTAAATGTCATCATAGAACACCCTGTTAGCTTGAAGCGATTTTCTTGAAAAAAATTACAGATCATCGTTTGGTCCCACCTCATTGCATGGCACCATTGGTTATGCTTATTAATGCTTATTAACGAAAAGGAGAATCAAGCTAAAGCAGTGAGCAGAACAACAAATTGTAATCTTCATTCTTCAGCTAGAAAAGAAGCACGACCAGAAATTTTAAACTCAAATGCTCAAAATGGAAACCAGTACGCAACTGTCAACGATAGTGTGCACCAAGGGGTTTCATACGCAAGTGTTCTTAAAGGTACCGCTCCTAAATTGCAAGCAAGTGAAGAGGGTAACACCTCAGAAGCTTTAAACAAATTGACTGCAATGATGCAATGCTTCATGGCGTTGAAGGATCTAATGATGCAGAATATGAACACTCTAATGCAAATAGTCGTGAAAAGCTAAAAATTACCATCATCCAAATAGCCATATGGAATGCAAATGACCTAAATAGCACAACATAAAGCGAAGGTACAAGCATTCCTCACTGAGTACAATATTAACATAATGTTAATATCTGAAACACGCTTCACCAAAAATAGCTGTTTCAAAATTAATGGGTACTCTATTTGACACCAAGCACAAGTACATGAAGGCACTGCTGTATTGATTAAAAGAAGATTAAAACACTATAAACTTACAAAATATGAGAAAAAACATATACAATCAACGAGCATCTGTTTGCAGGAGTGGTCTTTAAACTGTGTCATATCGGCATTGTAATGTCCTCCAAAATATGCTATAAAAAACTCCAGTTCTTGGATTATTTCAGCTAGCTGGGTAATAAATTTTTTGCGGGAGGAGATTACAATGCCAAACATGCTCATTGGGGTTCCAAATTAACATCGCCGAAAGGAAACAACTTATACAGGTTCTCGGTTAAAAAGAAAACTCCTGATTTAATTGACTTTTGTGTATATAAGGGCATTCCACGTTAAATATGCGCAGGCCTCCGATTGTTATGATCTATCTTCTCATCACTAACCGGTAATAGTAACAGCAAGTACCGATGTCCTAAGGAACGAAATGCCGAATCGTCTTTCAAAGAAGCGAACTAATTGGGATCAAATCAATATAGGAGGCTAATCGAATAAAATTGTCTACTTAATATTTCTCTGATCACACCAGCTGACAATGATGCGGTGGCCGAAAATTTAAACGACGTCATGGCGTTATCAGCTGAAATGCTACACCCGTCATAAGTAGTTCTGAAAAAGTTAATAAACTGTCACATATTATTCAGGAACTAATCCAGGAAAAGCGAAAAATTCGCCGTCAATGGTAGCAAACAAAATCACCGTTATTGAAAGGGAAATTAAATCAAGCTATAAAGGGTTTAAGATTTGCTTTGCGGGAAGAAGAAAACCAAAGCATCCAGTACTATTTAAGTGATCTCTCGACAACCGAGACGATAAATTATTCTTTGTGGAAGGCAACAAAACATTTAAAAAGGCCAACAAATTCGAATCCTCCGATTAGACTACCAACTGGAAATTGGGCGAGAAGTGATGAAGAAAAAGACAATGCTTTTGCTGATCATCTAACAACAGTATTTGCACCACACGAAGAAGATAATTATTTTGTGCTACCCTAGTAAATGGATGATGGTTTATCCAACAAAGCTATAAAGTATATTTGGAAGAAAGTTAAGACTACAATTAAAAATTGCATCAGCCCGAAAAAGACACCAGGATTTGATCTCATTACTGGATAAATGCTTACTAACAAAATTGAAACCAATATTAGAAGAACGGCGTGTTATTCCAGACCATCAATTTGGGTTCCGAAACCAACATGGTACCACAGAACAAATACACAGAATGATAAATGCAATCAAAATCACCTTCGAGGAAAATAAATATTGTTCTGCTGCTTTCTTGGATATAGCACAAGTCTCTGATAAAGTTTGGCACGATGGACTAATATACTAATTAAAAGAGCTTCTATCGAAGAAATTTCACTCAGTTTTGGGAAACTATCTTTTTCAAAGGCAATACATGGTCAATCAAAATAGCGCAACTACTTGCGTAGATAACATTAATGCAGGTGTTCCGCAATGCAGCGTTCTAGGACCAATATTATACTTGTTGTACACAGCCGATTTGCCTGTAAAAAACAAAGTAACAATATCAACATTTGCGGATGATACGGCCATCCTGGTGTCACATAATAATCCCGAAATTGCCTCAAAGGAGTTACAAAATCATTTAAACAAAACCGCGGACCAGCTAAAGTCATGGCGAATAAAAGTGAACGAAAACAAATCAACTCACATCACATTCACGCGGAAAAAATGCACCTGCCCACCAGCGAAATTAAACGATAAAAATATTCCTCAACAAATGAAGGTCAAATACTTAGTTTTGCACCTGGATAGAAGGTTAGCGTGGAAAAACCATATTGAAACAAAGCGCAACCAAATAAAAATTACATTTTCCAAAATGTATTGGCTGATGGGAAGAAAATCTCAGTTGTCATTAGCCAATAAAGTTTTACTGTACAAAGCGATAATCAAACCCATATGGACCTTGGGATTAAAATCATTAAAGAAACAATTAAAGAATTAGTGAGCACTAACAATAAGCATTAACATTGGTTAAGACTTAACATATGTAATACTTTTAGATTAAGATTTGATTACTTCTTGGTAGTTTCTTATGTAGAAAGATTCAAGAATAAAACCATTGGCAGCATTTTAAAAAAAACAGCCAATATAAATCTGATCTACCCCACCGATTTGATAAGTAGTTTCGAATAAATCACAAGACGGCATTATTTACTCTACTCAAGCGAACACATCGGCCATAATGCGATACAATTTGGGGCAGTTGCTTTCCGGAAATAATGTTTTCGAATTTTCTCAGATAACGAATTTCGATTTATGCCCTCGATCATAATTAAAACAAGCTTACTATGCGAATTCAAACCTACTACAATTTTGATTAAATTAACTAAACAACATATCGTTATCATTTCCAAAATTTCAATTATTTACGTGCTGTATATGAGAAATAGACTGACCCTCTTTTACAACAATTTTTAGAATTTTCTTTCTCTAACCAAAATGAACAACATCCAAAATATGGTTTTGCCAATTTACAAAGAAAAAATAATAAATAATTCAAAGTTTATCAAGATAAACTGTTGACCCGACATTGATTAATGCAGGATGCCGGTAATCCAATTACTATCATATTTCAAGAAAATAACTTTGTTGTCAGTTGAAAGATGTATAAAGATCGTTAATATTTATGATAAATTTACATATGCAGATGCTGAACCTCCAACCAATTCAAAACAAATAAACTCAATTTATTATAGTTAGAATCTGTGATTTTGATCAATATTTTAAGAACTTGGAAGATATTAAGCACGCACACTGCAAAATGTTTTCCCGGAATTTTGGTGGTTCGCTATTTTTTGTTTACTATACCCGAATTATTTACGCTTAAGATAGATTTATTCGATTTAATTCGTGCTCTTTCAATATGGTGAAAAAATAATAAAACATTAACGTTAGTAGTGAGTTAAGCGTAAACATCGGCTTTAATATCCGAAAACCTTAAATTTAAATTTAATTTAAACCACCAATATTGGTTCACATATGGTACTTGAATTTACTCACATTAAAATATGTCGTCAGCCTCTAATTAATTCCACAACATCTATAATTGATTCACGAAAGTTACGATTAAGCTTTTATAAAATTTTCACAATAATTATCTTAATTTCATGACAACAACAAATAAATTATTTTACGAAATAAACAAACAATAATTTCTCATACTATGTGATTCACTTAACATACACACCTCTCTCGTTTTGTCGCGTAAAAACCAAAAACCTCACACACAAAATAAAAAATAAATTTTTTTTAGCTTTTATGCTTTTTTACACCATAAACATAATTCCCTTATTTATTATAATATATTTTTTATGTTTTATAATTTTTTTTTTTTTTATTTATATTTTCACAACACCATAAAAATCTCGAAACGAGAATCATTCACATCAGCAATGTATTAAAAGATTATTCATCTCAGACTGAACAACATTATTTACAGTAATATACAGAGAGCATGAAAAATATTTTATCCAGCATCTCGCTCGGGCTATGTTCGGTAAAACTAGAGACTGGTAATAAAAAATTCATTCGGAATTTTGAGGAGAAAAATTTACACAAATACAGCGACATTACATAAGGTAGATACACAGTTAAAAATATTACTCGCTCATAATATACTTCTCATCCCTAACGAATTTTATGAATTTCCATCCCAGAAATGGAAAATAAAAGCTCAACATAGAAACAAAAAAAAATGTTGTTATTTTTATTATTCTTATGTTTCGATTGGCATATAAAACCAAAAAAAAAAAAAATCCTGTGTTACATAGTAGAGAAAAAATATTGTAACAAGGGCTGCTCGAGTAGTCCGATAAGAAAAATAATCCTTAAAAAACAATAGAAATAAATTTATTTGCGGTTCTTCTGTATTTTAATTACCTATGTGCATACACAAATTAGTACATAATTATATTTATGGTGTTATACATATGAAAATGATTTTGTGATTCATGCTGTACTATATGAAATGATAAAAGGATAACAATTGATTGCAAATTTATGGAATATTATGTTATTTGTACAGACAAATATACAATTTCATAAGTAAATTTGTATCTGTTTTTTACTATATTCATGACCTACACCAGATGTACGTACATATGTATGTGTTCGTTATTACATATAGGAAATGGAGTAAGGCGTCTAATAAATCTTAATTAAAACACGTTGTATTGTTTTGAGAAAATTAATTTTAATTGAATTGGGAATTATGTACTCAATAGATACAAATTAAATAGTCTGACAAATTGTATACAGCTTCCGTATTTTTTTGATCGCGTCATAATTTAAAAAAGCGCTGTTCAAATTTTATAAAACCGTGGGCGAAATAATTTGTAGATAATGTCTCCGTTATAACATACATATTGTTGGATGTTTTAAGCAAAATTTTACGTATTTGAATAAAAGTGTGAACTTTACCTAGCATTCTAGAGTGTTAAATTTTGTGGCCCTCGATACAAGCATTAATAATTATCGCGTTAGTCAGCTAAATTTGCTTTTTATCCATTATTAGGACGCGGAAACATATTTTTGATAGAGTTATACCACAGATAAGAATATCAGATGAACCAAGCCCGAATGATTTTGGGGATTTTTAAATTGGAACCCAATATTAAATGTATCTGTAATATTTTATCTTGGACTCAAAATAATACAAAACTGATTCACGTAACACCATCTATCGTAAATAAATATAAATATTTTAGAACAAATATTTGCTTTTATATTGAACAATTTAATTTGTTATATTAAATTTTAAAGTTAAATTATTAAAGCAAAAATTGTAGTTGTAATTTTTTACAACAAAAATGGGCAAAATCATCCAAACAATAATGAGCTCGTTAAAATGTGTCTCTACTAACTGTCTTTCTTCTATTAAATGTTAGATGGAACCTCAGTAAAAATAATTTAAATTGGTTTGAGTTTCAAGTTTTGGGTTCCAGAATGAATTGCCAAAAACTTGTTCGGCATGAAACATCTGATATTCTTATCTGTGGTTATACATAATACGAAATGTTATGAAAAGTTTAATACATATGCTAATGGTAAACTCTTACCTTGTTTTTTTGTTTGTTAGTATGCTAGAAGTCGGTTTAATCTAGCGAAATGAGTTATACATTTTGCCTAACCATGTAATGCATCTAACCGCCTCAAGGCGAACTTTACGTTATCATGAATTGTAAGTAGTAAGTACACACATATTTTTTTCTTTAGTTTTTACATGTGTTATTCTCTTTAAAAACTGCTCTCATCATAACGGTTGGGTTTTTGTTATTGTAATATGCACATTTGTTCAACAATTACGAGTTGAAGCCAAAGTTTTGATAGAAAGTGATTACAAATTGTTTTGTTTTAGTTCGCATATTTTAAATAATCATAAAACATATTTTATGACGTTACAGAAGGTTGAAAGAGTGTAGTGGGCAATAATAGACAAAGAACGAATGTTTCACATTAAGGAAAGAAAAAGAATTTTAACGTATTTAAACATAATATATTATTACTAGGTTGCTCGGTGCGCCTTCCGCGCCCGTTTATTTTATTCGAAAATATATCTATTAATGTCTTAATCTGTCACAGGAATTTAGTTTAAAATAGTATGCTATGCTGCCAAAATAGGTCGTACACTGCAGCACATTAACGCGATAAAATTGTCCGATTTAGTATATTACACTACCAAAATAGGTCAGAGTGTCTCTTGACCTATGCCTCTCTCTTTTTTTAAGTCTGCATTCACAGTATTGTTTTTGAGCTGCCTTTCGATGTTGCAAATCCAAGTTTTCTACCAAAAATATGGTGTCTTTAGCGGTGAAGACAGCTTCGAATCAAAGCAAAAATATATGTCAACCATAGTAATTTTTGGTTGTTTTCGAAAAAAAAATCAAATTTATCGACACATCGATATTTATAATTTAAATTTTTTACTTTTATTTGTTTTTTTTAGGAAAATTGTTCTCAAACTGATTGTGGAATATATTAATGCATCTTTTAATTTTTGTTTTATTATATTTACACCAAATCTTTATGTGTAAACCAAAAGTACCAAGGAAAATAAACAATCAGTTTTCAAAAATAAAAATAAAATAATTTTTGTTGTTGTGTCACGATAAGCCCAAATCAACATCGAAACGCAGGGCGAAAACAATACTGTGAATGCACACTTAGCGATTAAAGTTGAATTAAGCATGGTTTCCACGATGGCGAGGCGAAAAAATTAGTCAAATTAAAAAGAGAAAGTAAAAATTCAACAATAGTACGATAGAGACAAAATACCATTTTGACAGAAAAATTGGGACGTCCAGTTTTTAATATTTTAATTCAGCACTCCGAAATTGGACGTCTAATCCGAAAAAAAGATGAAATGGATCATCTTTTTTCGGATTAGCCGCTGATTTTCGGAATTCATATGTCAATTTGAAGAAAATTTTCGGAATAAAACAAATTTCAAAAAGAAGCCGTTGATTTGGATTTTGTTTTGCAAAGACAATTAATAAATATAAAGCATTAATTAATAAAACAATTAATATAAAAGTAATGGATGTTAATAAAATTAAAAAAGGTAAGTCAAATTATGAAATGTCTCCAAATGTATTTAATAACTAGTTTATAATATTTACAGGTTTCAATAAAACTAGTACTAGTAACAGTGAAATAACGCGTCCTGATTTGGACGAGGAAGCCGATGATTATGATGGTAATATATAGTATACATATAGTTATATAGATAATAATTAGATAGTAGTTATATAATAATTTTAGATAATAATTATATTAAATAAATTTCAGTAGATTTAATACAAATTGAATATCTTCTATCGGAAGAACAAGTCGCCGAATGTGTTGTTGACCAAAATTCTAGTGTGGACCAGATTGATTGTGGTATGTTTTTGGTTTTATTGCGGATCGTTTAGAAACATTGTAAGACAATGTTTTTTTTTCAGAATATCTAATAGAGTCGGTAAAGGCTCGACCACAACTGTTGGATTTTAAGAACCAAAATTATAAAAACCGAACGATGCGCCCACAGTTGTGGGAAGAGGTTTTAATAGAACTAAGTAAGTATTTAAAATAACACTACATATGTTTGCGATTTTATACGTATATTGATATTATCCAACAAAAAATCTACAGATTTGGACATCAACAAAAAAACAGGGTTGCAGTAAGAAAAAGATGGGACTACTTAAGAACATCATATATCAAAAGTAAAAGAAATGAACCGAGTGGCTCTGGTGTACCTTTAGTACCTAAAAAACCTTTTAGGTACGCCAACTTAATGGCCTTTTTAGACGACAGTGTAACACCTAGAGCGTAAGGATCTGTTATTAAATAGTTTACACAATTTTACACCACATAATCTATCAGGGGTACAAATTGAAAATGCGGGATTGATAACAGATGGCGTTACTAACGCTATACGCATCAGGCAGTACTGTGACTATGTTCATGTCAAAGCTACGTCTTATAGCTTTAATTTTCAGTATGTGTCAATTTGTCGCAGTGTCAAATTCATAGTTTTTTTGAGCTCTCAATATGTCGAGTTTCGTGCCAACAAAACAGCATTTGCGGGAAGTTTTAATTTACTTCTTTAATTTGAAGAAAAGTGCTGCTGAAGCACATCGATTGGTCTCCGAGACTTATCCGAGTCATGTTCCATCGGTTTCAACGTGCGAGAGATGGTTTGTGCGGTTTAGAAGTGGTGATTTTGACGTTGAGGACAAAGAGCGGCCGGGCCAAGTGAAAAAGTTTGAGAATGCTGAATTGGAGGCAATACTCAATGAAGACTCGTGTCAAACTCAACAAGAGCTCGCAGATTCATTGGGAGTGACACAACAAGCCATTTCCCATCGTATAAAAGCCCTCGGAATGATCCAAAAGCAAGGACATTGGGTGCCGTATGAGCTGAAGCCGAGAGACGTCGAGCGCCGTTTTTTTGCATGCGAACTGCTGCTCGAACGGCAAAAACGGAAGGGTTTTTTGCATCGCATTGTCACTGGTGATGAAAAGTGGATCCGTTACGATAACCCGAAGCGCAAAAAATCATATGGTTACCCCGGCCATGCATCATCATCGACGGCCAAACCAAATATTCACGGCGCCAAGCTCATGCTCTGTATTTGGTGGGACCAGCTGGGTGTGGTGTATTATGAGCTATTGAAATCGAACGAAACCATCACAGGAGCACTATACCGAACTCAATTGATGCGTTTGAGCCGCGCACTCAAAGAAAAACGGCCACAATACGAGCAAAGACACGACAAAGTAATTTTGCAACATGACAACGCTCGGCCACATGTTGCAGCGCCGGTCAAAACATACCTACAAACGCTGAAATGGGAAGTCTTACCCCACCCGCCGTATAGCCCAGACATTGCTCCTTCCGATTACCACCTTTTCCGATCGATGACACATGGCCTAGCTGACCAGCGCTTCCATTCTTACGAAGAAGCCCAAAAATGGGTCGATGACTGGATAGCAGCCAAGCCGGCCGAATTTTTTCGCGACGGTATCCGTAAATTGCCAGAAAGATGGGAAAAAGTTGTGGCTAGCGATGGACAATACTTTGAATAATTCATTTGTTACCATTTTTTCAGAATAAACGTTCAAAAATAGAAAAAATCCCGCATTTTCAATTTGTACTCCTGATAGTTTTTTAATATCCTTGTTTCTTTATTAGAACAAAATCGGTCTGTAATATTTCAGAAGACAGTAACACATCAATAAATTCCGATGTCAGCACAATTCCGAGTAGAAGTTCAACTCCATATAAAAGAACACGTACTGAGTCTGGTAATAATATTCAGAAGATTAATGACCTGCAGTACATTTAAACAAAATTGCTATAAAACTATTTTTCTTATTTTTCAGAAAAAAGTGTAGGCGAGTACAGTTTGAAAAAAAGACTTGTGGAGGTTATAGAAAGTAGGTCGCAGATGGTAAACCAACCGAAATCATCACTACAGTTATTTGCTGAATGATAGTCAACGATATGAGTCGACTTCCGGATATTGTTATAAGAAGACTGAAACTTGAAATTCAACAATTAATAAATAAGGAACTAGATTTATATTGTAATGACGAGTAATACAATATGTATACATTTAATTATATTTTTTATTATAATCATTAAAAAACCATAAAATTACAAAAAGGGTTGCCGTATAATTCTTTTGAATACTCTATTTTCTCTTTTCGATTAAATGCAAAATTAAAATTATTATTAAATTTTATCCCATTGCCATTCTACGGCACCGCTACCAACGAAGTGTGATGTTAATAATTCTCTTTTTTTTTTTGCTGCAAATGATGGATTTGTTTGTGTTCGCTCTAAGGAAGTCAAGCTCTCTTCTCTTCTCCAGGAACCGGACACCGTCCGTCCATTGATGTCTCTATCTACTAAATCGGGTGTAATATATCCTGAATTTATGTCTTGCCGAAGCCAATTGTGTAGACATACTGATGACTCAATTATGAGTTCAACTGTGGAAACGTTTGCCTTTATGGCTGTTCTGAAAATTCGCCACTTGGTGCTTAGTATTCCAAAAACGTTTTCAATAATAGGTCTAGCGCGACTTAGGCGATAGTTGAAAACTCTTTGTTCTTGAGTCAAGTTGTTCGAGCTATACGGTTTCATCATATTTTCAGTTAATGAGAACGCGTCGTCCGCAACAAAAACAAATGGACAATTGTTTAAGTCTTCTGCGACATCACATGGCTCTGGAATTCTGCAACATATATATAAAATTCTACTTTAATTATATACACACAATTAAATACGCAGACTAATTAAAACTAATAAAACCCCTTACGGTAAAGATTTGTCGTAAAATCTTTGGCCAAAATTACTTGCACGAAAAATTCCGCCATCGCTTTGTCTACCGGCTGCTCCAATGTCGCACGATATAAAATTATAATCATGGTCACAGATAGCTAGAAGAACTATCGAATGAGTTTTCTTATAATTAAAAAATTCAGATCCTCCTTTAGCTGGTGCCTAAAATAGTGACATAAAATTAGAAATTCATATTATTTATTAACTAAATCTAATCGACATACCTCAATTATTACATGTTTCCCATCAATTGCTCCTATGCAATTGGGAAAATTCCATTTTTTGTGAAAACCTTTCGCAATATTAATAAAATTTTCTTCCGTAATTTTAGGAAACACTAAATCTCGTAAGGATTTTGTTATGGCAGCGGTGGTTTCTAGAATAATCCGATGCACAGATATCGGTGAGCACTTGTACGATAGTACCAAACTCCGTTGTGACTCGCCAGTAGCCAAATATCTAATAAAATATCAAATTACTTATTAAAACTTCACTATACATATTTAGTACAAAACAAATATGACTGTTTTACCTTAATGTTATAGCCAAACGAAGGCCCACACTAAGAGGCTCTCGTATGAAAGTATTCTTTTGAATATCGGCCCCAACTAACAACATTAACTCTTCCATCTTGGTGGCACTCATTCTCATATAGTTATGAAATAGTTTCTCATCATCCAGAGATTTCATCCTCTCAACTATTGTGATATGAGCACCACTTTCATTCCTCTTCTTATAGAAAGGACGAACCCAATATTTTCTTTTTTTTTTTATTGGGGGAACACATTTTTCATCGCCAGAATCACTCTCACTGCTACTTGAAAACATAATGGTATATATTGCCATTAGTTCCTCAACAGAATCCATTTTTAACAAAATCTAATTTTAATATCAATCAAAACACAAACAAAGTTAAAGGTTATGAAATCTCGAAACGTCAAAAATAAATAAATAAAAATTCGGAGTAACGACTTGTTGCTGTTTCACTCACTCTTATGATATTTTTTTATTTATTTCTCTTTTTAGTTTGACTAATTTTTTCGCCTCGCCATCGTGGAAACCATGCTTTACGCGATTTGTTTTGATTGAATTTTTTTATTCTGAGTCATGATTGCTATGATCATTTTTAATTTTACCGTTCTTTCAAATATTTTTTTTTTAAATCATAGAGTAAGTGAATTTTTAATTTTTTTATTTTTATTTTTAAATCATAGTACGCATTGAGCGTTACGGAATCAGTGACCGACTGACCTGGATTTTATTATTATAGATAAATTAAATATTGAAAAAACTTTTAATAAACAATACAATCAATTGAATTTTAATTCATTGTTTTTAATTGAAAAAATTATTGGTAAGTAGTTTTGGTTTTATTATCTCAGTTTTGTGTGTTGATTTAGTGAAAAATTATTTTGGGGTACTCTGGCGATGCATTTTGTAATACCCACCTGTAGGCAGACCTGAGCATTACAATTTAAATCTCCTTTTATATTCATAAAATTTCTGAAGAAATTTCGGGTAAATATTATATTGTCTCTTTGTACGTGTAAGTCATTTAGCCATATTACCAGGTGTATGCATAAGTTTTTCTGTTTTTTTGGTAAAAAAACACGTAATTTTCAAGGTAAATTAATTTTTAATATTCAAAATATTTGCCATCGGCTTCTACACATTTCGCCTATCCTTCAGGTAATTTATGAATACCATGCCAGAATAACTGCTTGTTTTTGCGGCAAACCATTCGTCCAGCCATTTTCCAACTTGCGTGTCCTATTGATGCAAAGAGGTGATAGTCAGATGGCGCCAGGTCTGGGGAATATGGCGGGTGCGGTAGGATGTCCCATCCAAGCGATATGAAGGTGTCTTTCACTGGTTTTGCTTTGTGAGACGGCGCATTGTCGTGTAACAAAATCACTTTGCCATGTCTTCTGGCCCATTCCGGTCATCTTTCGATTAATGCGTGGTTTAAATGAATCATTTGTTGGCGATAGCGTTGTGTATTACGGTTTCGCCGGGCTTCAAGAGTTCATAATACACAATACCGCTCTGGTCCTACCAGATACAGAGCATGGTTTTCTTGCCGAAGCGATTTGGCCTTGGTGTTGAAGGACCGGCTTCGCCAGGAGAAAGCCACGATTTTTTCCGCTTCGGGTTTCCAAAATAAATCCATTTTTCGTCCATTTGTGTAGAAATCAACGAGTTGATAGAAATCAACGAGTACTCGGTAAAGATGTATTTTTAAATTACGAAGTGATTTTCGTGTTGAAAGATATTTTTTTTAAAGCTGACGCTGGATAACCCGTATTACCATGGCTTATTATACCATATCGAAGTGCGAGAGTAAACACTTCAAAAAGTCGATTTAATAAAGCCCACAGTTCTGCTCGGAACATTGTTGAGCGAACCATCGGCGTTTGAAAAAATTGGTGTTGATGCCTTCTTGGTGTAGTCTGGCATCTACACTATACTCCAGAGAAGGCGATAAAAATAATAATGTAGCAGCTGCCCTACACAACAAACGATGCAAGAGGCAAATGAATTCTGCGACCAAGTGCTGTCACATTTTTAAGAAATACAAATTCAGTCTTCATGTTTGAGTTTTTCAAGTCACTCTACAGTGAAGGCTTCAACTCAAGTTTGTTTAGTTCAATTTATAATATTTTCTCCTTCATTTTATTTTTTTCGAGAGCTACCTACTCTATTTTTTTATTATGCTCTCATCTAATTGGGCTTGCAATATATCATTCGTTTTTTTTTTTGTGATCGCCAAGTTTTTCGACCACCCTAGCTATTCTTTTTTGAGTTGCATTGAGCTCCGCTGATATTTGGTTTTGGGTTTCGCTAAATTTTTCAATATTTTTGTATAGCTGTATTTCAATTTGTTTTCCAACAGTTTGATTTGTTTCAGGATTTCGGTTTGCGGTACTTTGGGTTGTGCTTAATTTCCTCGAATTAAAACTTCTATTTAAAAATCATTCTCTATTACTGGGGATAAAATAAATTCTTCAACGGTTGGCAAAATATTCTCGGTTGATAAACTGTTATGGCTGTTAGAATCGGGAAATGTCCGCTTACAGCATCGCTAAGGCAAACTAGCTGCATCACTTCCCCGTCTAATGAAGACAATACAACCTGTGTGTTACTAGTAAGTTCTCGCTTATTGTGGGTTCCTCAGTGATGATTTATAATCACTCTAAACCTGAATATAAAAATTTAAATACCTATTCTACAAATCCTGATGCCAAAACCCCAAACATTTTCCACTCAGCGATTTCTTTTATTGGTAGCCCCAGCGCATTTACCTCGTCTCGCAATTTTTGCTAAAACTCTAGAACCACCTCTGTCCTAATTTTACTTAAATGTTTGGCTATATCTGGTTGCTCCTTCATCGCCTTACCATTTTTTCAAATTGCGCACGGTTTGTCGTACGTTTCCTTTAATAAATACATTTTTTGTTTAAAAGATGTAAAAATTATTTTTTTTTGTATTTACAACTGCCACAACTCAGACCTAAATTCGCAGTAATTTTTTGCGTATTTAGAATAACACATTTTATGCTGAGTGCGTTTCACCCGCGGATTCCATAATATCGATTTTTCAAACTGCATTACCAACATTCGTTCACTTCTGATACGGCGCGGCATTTTCAATAATACGGAAAACATCAAAATCGAATGACAAGCCCGCCGGAGTACATCAGTTGTATAATCGACGTGAATATTTCAGTGTCACAAAATTGAGCGCATACACTTCAATCACACAGTTTTTGAGAAGTTCATAGTTTTTATTGTATTAATATTTTGTCTGGTCACCTTTAGCGTCTATAACCGCCTGTAAGCGACGCGGCATGGATTGCACCCGTTTTTTGGTATAAGATGCCTCAATATTTTCCCATTCACCTCTTATTTTATTTTTTGGCTCCGTTTTATTGGACGGATTGCTATTTACAACCCGTATCTTTATTTCCCGCCGCAAATTCTCAATCTGGTTTAAATTCGGTGATTGAGGTGGGGCTTTAAGTTGGTGGCGAACGTTGTATAGTATCTATTCCTTCACTAAATATGAAGAATGTTTGGGGTCGTTATCTTGTTGAAAATCAAAATCAAAATCAAAAGACAAACCTAATCTTTCTGCAGCTGGACGCACATTTTTTTTCAAAATTTCGAGATAACCTGTTTTATTCGTAGTTGTTTCTATAAATTCCATATTTCCTATCCCACTTACAACCATAGAATCAAAGGAATGATATCAAAGGGCCGAATGTCGAAGGGCCGAATGGGGCGAAGAGCCGAATGGGTCGAAGGGCCGAATGTCGAAGGGCCGAATGTCGAAGGGCCGAAAGGGTCGAATGGGTCGAATGGGTCGAAGGGCCGAATTTTTTTGTTTATTTTTTGTTTTGTTTTTAGAAATATAATTTTTTAACTTTCTTGTTTGAAGGAATATTTTGTAAATGTACTGAGTTTGATATTAAGAGCTATAATTTTTATTTATTTATGAAAAACAATATTCATTTTCCAGATATTAATACCAGGTTGAAATGTTGTTTGTCAAAATGACCCATAGCAAAATAGGTAATTCATTTCAGGTTGAAACAATATTCCAAACAACACATGACACAATAGTATACTTTAAAATAAACCGTTTCGTTTAATTTAAGTAGACATTTTGGAAATTTTGCCTTAAACTGTAATTTGTCTTTATAATTATGTAGTAAATTGTTAGGAGTATATTCACTATATTCACATCACTAAATCACAGAGAAATTATTTTATTCGTCCAAATAGAATTTTCCTTCACCCTAACGATTAAAAAATGTTTTGATTTTTATGACATTTTATGACAAAATTCTTTTTTTGGCTTTGGTGAAATACCTATTATGTACAAATATTTTTTCACTTGATAATTACAAAATATAAACAACAAAATTAATGCAATATTTTTGCCGATAGAATATCCAAAGATTAAACATAATAAAATATGTATACACTCAAAAGAAATTAATTTATATTTGATAAAAAATTTTACAAAATATTCCTTAAAACAAGAAATTTAAAAAATTATATTTCTAAAAACAAAAAATAGTTAAACAAAAAAATTCGGCCCTTCGACCCATTCGGCCCTTTGACCCATTCGGCCCTTCGACCCATTCAGCCCTTCGCCATTCGGCCCTTCGCCATTCGGCCCTCCGACCCATTCGGCCCTTCGACCCATTCGGCCCTTCGACATTCGGCCCTTCGACATTCGGCCCTTCGAACCATTCGGTCCTTCGACATTCGGCTCTTCGTCATTCGGCCCTTCGACATTCGGCCCTTTGAAATTCGGCCCTCCGTCCTTATTCCAGAATCAAATAACCGATCCTCCTCCATGTTTTTCTGTTGAAATTAAGTTCTTCATTTTCAAAGATTCATTTGGCTTCCTCCAGCCGGTTTTTCTCCCGTGTCCGTCTGAACCAAATAAATGTACTTTGGTTTCGTCTGTGAATATTATACCTTATCACAGAAACTTTAAGGCTCCTTAATGTTTGTTTTGGCAAACTCAAGACGTTTCTATATAAATATTTATGGTTGATAATAATGGGCTTTTGCGAACAATTCGACCGTTCTAATTGTTCTTGCGTAAAACACGGCTTGTCTGTGTTGATATAGCTTTTAGTCTGACTTCTGACATTTTCAATGTAAGCTTAGGAACACTAGCTTTTGGATTTTTTTTTCATCTCACGTACAATAGATCGCTCGTCCAGTTCACTCAAAATTATTAATTTAATGACGTCGGCCGACAATTTCCCCTATTTCACGCAACGATTTTCTCCGACTACACAGTTTAATGACTAATTTGCGAGTAAATTGATCGACTTCTCTTCTTTTGCTTCCCATTTTTAAAATTATTAATTTTATTCAGATTACCGTAATTGACTCTTAATGAAAATTTCAACAAATAATTTAAAAAGTATCCTTTAGAACTTGCTATACGAATAACATTTTTGTAAAATTACGTAAATTTAATGAACCATTTCTAGTGCTCAATGAGTGAACGCTCAATTTTGTGACATTGAAATATTGTGATTTTTGTTGTCTCTGTATTTATTAGGAATTGTTGTATATATTTTATTATTTCTTTTTTTAGAAATTTAGTTGAGTGATACGTAATATTTCGAAATACAAAAAGAAATAAAATTAAATTGTTATTTTTGTACTTATTGTACTCTCATAATTGATCACGATTTCATAAGACGCTAATATTTTATTGCACCAAAATAAAATTAACTTTTTTATTTTTTCCTTTTTAAATTCAACAGTTTATTAAATATTTATTTAACAAATTAAAAAAACAATTCATTTTCAACATCATAAATATCAATAATAAATTAACATAAAAATTATTAGGTGTTAGATGTTATTTGACAAAGATTTTTAGAGAATACTGCATTTTCCCAAAATCCCTTAATACGTAGATTAGCTTAATTAATTTTTAAATAATTTTTATTACGTTCGTTTTAATTCTTACTTTGTATATTTCATAGGTTTAGTTGGTTTATGTTAGGTTTAAGAGATATAAAGTGTTTATGAAATTTTCCACAACTTTTTGTATAAAAAAATCTACAGGTAACCACCGTGCAGTAAATTAAATTGTTAAAGCAAAAAAAAGTAATGTAGTTGGAGGCAAAATTACGAACACATGCGAAAACATCTTAAATAAAAAATTGTATTCGTTCGGCCTCCAAACCCAAAATAAAATAAGTTATTGAACCAAAAATGTAATGTAATTTAAATAATTATATTAATTAAAATAAATTATGTTTATAATTGTATTCAATTTAATTTAATTTTTTAGCTTCCTTATTGACAAATTTCACAATAAGGAATCTACAAAATTAAATAAAATTAAATAAAATACAATTAAACACATAATTTATTTTAATTAATATAATTATGCATAGTGAAATAATCCACAATCAATATAAATATTTTTTAATATGAATAGTAATTTAAATACTGAGAGAATAACAGCAGTCTTTCTGCAGGGTTTCTCAGCCTCATCGAAATTGCTTAAAATCATTCAATAGATATTTATACATACATCTTTTCAAATACATCTTTTGCGAGGTGAGCGTGAACTCGCTCGTTGTCTTTTTTTAATTGTATAACCAACTTAATATGCTTAACAAAGGATTTATAAAAAAAAATTCACCTATTGTATAAAAATGCCTTAACAATTAATCATAATTTTTAATGCTGCAGATATACTCGACGTTACGCACTTTACAATACACTCAAGATAAAGTCAATGTTTGTTATTCGCGTTTTTGACATTACTTTGACTTACAGAGAAATTAAATGAAAATCAAATTTTGTTGCCATTTAAAATTTGTAAAAACTTTGAAATGATAAATTTACCAAAAATAAAAAAATTAAAGATGGTTAGAGCCGGTAAATTCATTACATATTTTACATTTTCATCTATGAAATTCTTCAAAAACATTTTTCAACATATCGCAAACCGATTTTTTCCAAAACTGTTACATCCGCTTTTGCAAATGTTTTATATTTCTGGACTCCTTCCATACAAATTGTGCATTTAAAACTACACTAGGGTGTAGTTTTAAAAATGGATCTGCAATTTTTACTACATTTCATTCGCACGAATTTTGATAATTTATCAATTGAGCTACATAGCATTTCTATGCCTTAAAGAAAGAGATAATAACAAACTCTTAAATTGGCTTTCAGCCATTGCATAAACATCAAAAGTGTTTAGGGAACATTGGATAAATGAATCGAAGGCACATGTTTTTTTAGTAAAATTCATTTAATAAACTTCCATTTTCTAGTAATGGCCAAGTATCAGGTACTATTATTATTCTACTGCAAATTTTTGCTTTTTTCGAATAGGTGTTTCTTTTATTTCTGTACTAAAAGGTTTACTTAAGATACAATTTGGTTTGAATTTCTTCACTGGTACATTGGCTTAATTGTTTTATTTTGCCCAAGTTAAAATTTGGTTTCGGTTTTTCGTACTTGAGTGACAATTTTTTCCCATACTTCTACCGCCTTATTTGTCTCAATGAAAGAATAGTTTTCTGAACTTAATGAATTCAGCTGGGTATTTCCTTGGTAACGGATATGCTCTAATATTTCTTGAATTTATTTTCTTCACGAATCGAAGTGCTTTGGTTGGTAAATTTATTAAAGGTGCGTTTCTGCATCTCCTCTTAATAGTAGCAAAATAATTTTGTATATGTGAGTTGCTGTGACGTTTTCCAGGCTCCAGCAATTCTGCCCATATTGGAAGATATGTATGTTACATATTTTTTTTAAAAATAATTGCAAAAATTTTGGGTTATATAATAATTTAATCTGCCTTTAAAATTCAAAGAATTTCATAAATTTTATTAAAGTTTACGAAAAATGGTCTTTGAGAGTAAATAGTTGAGTTAAACTCTAACTCTGGTCTATTTTCTTTTTGATATTCAATAACAAATCAAATTCGGTGTTATCTTTGCTACATATTATTTCTGATATTGAGTCTAGGGCAGAAATAGTTTACTTACAAATTTTGAATTCATTAAAACGCACAAATATTTCCATAAATAATCATACGACATTTCCAAATATTCAACTATACAGTCGAACTTCTTTTATACGGAACCGGGGACGAGCACTTTCCGAATAATAGATTTTTCGGAAATTCGAGATCTCTTATAAAAACACAATATTGCGTTTTTATAAGAGACCTAGAATGTCCAGAAAATTCGATTATTCGGAAAGTAAATCGGTTATTCCGGTTTCGGATAAAAGAAGTTCGACTGTATTTTGATTGTTAAAGGCATCAAGAATTTAACTAAGTTCAGCAAAACTTATGTCTATTACCACGGCGTTAAATACTAGCCACTTTTTCAATGTGTTCTCGATGAATAACTTGTACGAACGACTCCTATTCGCCTTTAAAGCGCCGCAAGAGGCGCTACGATTTTTACGAGCCAAAGGTGATAACCGGTTATTTATGTACCGCATTTATATTTAAATTGAAATATTATTGATAAATTAATTACTTTTCTAAATGAATTTAATTTTTTAATTGCAAAAACCGATTATTTTGAAACAAATTCACAAAGAAACATGTTTAATTATACGTTTATTTACCGGATGATCACCTTTGGCTAAGTTGTTGAAACCGTTCACCAGATGTCAACTACTCTGTGTGAAAAGGCGAATACTATCAATATTTTGACTTGACGATAACATATCTGTCAAAGGAAATAGATCTGTGGGATCCGTTTAATATGCAAAAGTTCGAGCGATTAGTGCATAATAATAAATTTGATGCCAACTTTCATACGGAGCTCTGACTACACTACCTGTACCATCAAAATATGCGACTAATTCTGAATTACTTAACTTAATCCGCATAAATTTTAAAACAAAATTTTGCATTTTGCTGTAAGTAATTAAAAAAAATGGGTATTTTCCTAATTTTTGAATATACCGAGAGTTACTGGTTCTTGGGCAACATCAATAAAATCATCTGTTGCATTATCTTTTGGTGAAACGACTTCAGAACTAATTTTTTTCAAAATATCCTGCGATTTTGTTATTAATAAGGCATTATGTTGTTTAACAAAATGAATATCCTAATTATTTATATTGTAAGTAATTCTGCCGCTGTATCCACAGACTTTCTACTTAAAATGTTTTTGTAGAATTTTCTATAATATGCAGAAACACGGCGAGTCTTTTTGAAAGGATGAATTATTTTGCTGTTGTTATAATAAATGTAAAACATTCTGCTGTTTAAATGGTTACAAATTAATTTGTATTGACGACAACTTTGTTTTTTATCAACAAATGTATGGCCACAGTACGCTCGTCCTGTAATGTGATTCTTGTTGTGATCTGTGGCTCGCACCTTTATTTGGAATCCAGTTAACGACGTCGCATAGCTCGACAAAATGGTTGGATTTTTAAACGAATTTAATCTATTTGTTTTTTTGTTATATATCTGCCTCCAAACATCAGGTGGCAGCTCAAAATATACTGAGATATGATAAAGCTTCCATAATTTACTTTTCTTGATCGTATTTTCAAAGAAGGAGTACCAGTCTTTTTTGCTTCAAAATCGTAGCTCTCTTCCTCCAGGGGTGTTGAGTTTAAAACATGGAAATCGAGATCATTTTCCATTTCGAATTTTCTTGTTTTTATAATAAAATAATGATGTCATATATATAACGAGCACCTTAACCCTTGTGTGTATACCCGAAAAATTTTACGCTAGTACACACCCGACCCACCCGGGTAGCCAAGTGTATTTGTTCGGGTTTTTCAACCGATTTTTTGTCGGTTCCGCTATGTTGTTGCATTTATGTTATAAATTTAGTATTTTATTGAATAAAAACGAGAAAAATATATATGTATATAGGGAATTCCCCATAATGAAAGTGGAAAACGAGAAACGAAAAAACACAAATGAGGAGAAAATTATTAATATACTATCCGTCATACTAATAGGTTGTGGTTGTTCAAATATATAAAACATTCCTTAAAAGCTGTGATCGCAAATACGTACGCGTGCCACGTATGCCAAACCTTGCACGTTTAAAAATTGGCCTGGCACGCCAAAAAATTTTAGAGTAGGTACTCAACAATTGTAGTAATTTTTCCAAAAAAGATAGAAAGCTTTTAGAATTTTGAAAAAGCTTAACTATTGAAATGCTGGAGAACGAGGAAAACATGAAATCAATTTGGTCATACAACCACCTTTGAAATGAATGTCAAGTATTTTCGACAAATACGGAAGGTTCGAAAGTAAATTACTAGATAGGTAATAGTATATTTGCAACATTTGAAACTATTTTTGTTAGGTACCGATATGTTTCAAATGGGTGAGTTTAGCGATGTTTTATTCGTAAGCTTGTAATTTTAGTTCAGGGTTTATTTAGTACTATACAAATTACGAGAATTAAAAAGCACTTTTGCGATAGTATTATTGAATGAAAAAATGTTATTAATTCGAAATTAAATATCAATTAATTAAAAAGGCATTGAACCAAAAGTTTTATTCAAAATTCCAGAGAAATACGATTAGCAGAAAGGTTAACTTTCAAGCGTAAAGTTTTGAAACTGGGAATTTGTAAGAAGATCTAAAGTTATGAATCGTTTTTCTTCATCTACTTAAACCTACTTGACTATTTACTAGTTGACGATGCCAGATCATCGCGTAACAGAATTTTAAAACACCATTTCATAATACATACTGTAGTTGAAATAGATAGATCAAAAATGTTTGCTCCAAATATCGTTGTGGGTTCGTATTTTTATAGGTGAACATGTTGAAAAGAATTAGGAATAGAACGGCCTAAGGCAATTGTTTTGGGTTAAGACTTTGAGCCTGATTTTTGGGATAATTAAATGCATCTTAAAATAAAACTTTGGTGATCCTTAATATTATATTTAAATATCATATTTTGATTTGGCACGCAGAAAATCAGTCATTTAAAAAAATAATTGTATTGGCACGGTAATAACCAACTATTTGCAAATATGTACTGGTATAAAATTACAGTAGCGGATCGCAATAGGGATATACAATTTAAAATAAATTAAAATAAAACTAAGTCTTTTCCTTATATCTTGTTCTGGCTACCCGGGTGGCCGGGTGTGCGTTAGAAGGGTAAAGAAAATTATTCACACATAACTCCATCAAAAAATAATTTTTATCCAATTTCAATACAAAAATCGGAAACTAATAGTCAATTCTTGGATGTCAAGAAGCTAGAAACGTCTAACTTCAAAATTGCAGTCCCCACAAATATTTAAAGTTGAAATGGCTACCCGGGTAGCCGGGTGCGTACACAAGGGTTAAATTCGCTTATGAAATAAACGTGATTATGAGGGAGTGTTGCATCTTTCCTGCGTAGAACGCTCAGTGTCAAATTATAAAGATTTACAGATATCCTTTCCTTTTGATGTCAATACAATTTTAGTTTATTCGAGAATTTTAAATAATTTAAACCTAAAATTCACTAATTTATCGGACTCGTTTTATTTGCAATGAGGCGAAATCAATTTATATTTTAATTAATTAATTTCGAATTGTATAATTTATTTGTAGCACAAGAACTATGTATTCTCTCTTTTACCAATCGAATTCCTCTTGATGTATTTCTTTTTTATAATGAACCACACGTAGACGTAAAAATTGTAAGCCAATTTTTTTATAACATTTGTGTACATTTTACTTGTTGATATCATTGTTTAACCACTTTTTAATTATCACGTTATTATTGCAATTATACAATTCTTTATCATTTATTTAAAGGAAGTAAAAAGTAGATTTTTTTATCATTAATTAACTTGATAAATCAACATATTATCAACACTGCAGCTAAAATACCATTTTTATTTCCAACTAAGAGACGCCAATTGGTTTTTAACACAGTGAGAGCCAGTCCTGTATTTTAAATCTCAAACTGTTTCTAATATATTAATCACTTACCCAGCTTGATGTCTATAATATAGCAAAGAAGTTTGATAAAATATTTTTTTCTCTTTAATAAATGAAAATTCATACAGTTTTGATCAATTCCAATTTTATTTATTAAACTTTTCAAGTTTTAATTTTTTCAATATTAATTTTGTCATTATTCTAAACCGTTTAATTAGCTAAGCTTAATTTCATGTATTGACGTCAAGTCACTCGATTATCTTTAAAAATTCTGGTTCCACCACAAGATTGATCGTTTCAAAGTCATATTCAATTTCGTTAAACGTTTTTGTTGTGTGCCCGACCAACCAAAATGTATCCATTTTACCTTTACCCTTAAAAAGAAAAATTTTTTTTTTTTTTATTATTTAAATTTTATTATTATATTGTTAGGTACAGGAAATGTATATAACCAGCAGTGGGCCCGCTACTTGGCAGAAAACTCCTAAGATTGGGGCAAAATATTAGAGTGCAATTTTGCAAGTTAAATTGATTTTATTTTTCATTACTAATAGATAGAACATATAAAAATTGTGCAAGGCAAAAAAGAGAAAAACTATATATAAAAAATCAATCGGTATAAGTAATCCAAGAAACAAACCTAAACGATTTGTATTATTTATGGAAAGTTTTTCATAACACTGTAATCAAAAGTGGTAAGACTTTTTAATTAAAACAATGGCTTATTAATTTTTCAAATTTATTTCATCTTAACTTATGCCAACATTTTTTCTAGTCTTCAAAACAGTTGTTAAAGTCGATTTCCGGAATGACCTTTATTATTGAAATTGGTTGGAACCCATGAAGGTTCCGCACTCAATACCACAAGGGCCCATGGTGCAAACCTAGGATTCTATCCCAACTCACAGAAGCGTACTGCAACCTTGGCAAACTGGATCAGTTTAGACCAAGGGAGGGAAGGCAGCCTACCTATATCGATAGTCCTACAATACAATTTACAATTGGAAACAAACACTTTCGAAAGCTGGATAACTGCATACAAAATGAATGCAGCTGTCAATCTCTTCGAAGCAGTCATCAAATATATCACCTTGAGCCAACCCAAGCGATGAAGATCGCTTAAAACGGTCATGGCCAGTGAGGATTACATCCAGTATTCTGAGCTGATCTCTCTTTAAGGATAAAGCAAGCTTAGTAGATATCCGATATGGCTCATTAATAAAGTGCTTCGCCTTACGGTAACGAGAAGTAGTACGCCACTTCAGCATTAGCTCTTTAAGAGCAAGTTTTTTATAGCCTTCTTACCGCTAATGAAAGCTAAGGGAGCCGCTGGTTCTGGACCGATTATGTTAATCGCGAGCCAGCCTTGGCTAGGGAATCGGCGATCTCATTACCTTCGATTTCACAATGAGCCGGTACCCATAAGACAACTCAATTATTAGAACAAAGAATGTTGATGAAATGTTTACAGTCCTTAACAAGTTTGGAACTAGTCAAGGGATTACTCAACGAATTCAGCACAGCTTTACTATCCGTACAGAAAAAAATATTTTTGTTGTTAATGGCAAAGACGCATAGCCTCAATAACACTATTAGTGAAAGCAATTAATTCTGCCTGAAAGACAGTGCAGTGCGAACGCAGACTACCAAACCATCTGAAATCAAGCAGGGAGCAGTAAGTTCCAAATCCAGCACCCTGTTCAGAGCAAGAGCCATCAGAAAAGAAGGCAAGAGACTTCAATAAAGTTTTAAGAAATTGCTCCAAGGGCCACAGATCTCTCGATGGATAAACCACCGAGAATAAATTGTCGAAATTGAACTCAGGCAGCAGCCTATCATTAATCATAACAATTTCTGGTATCAATGAAAAGTAGTTTTCTATGATTAGTCTATGCCTCACCATTGCACCTAATACACTCCATGCTGGTGCATCTCAATCGATACGCCGCAGAGCAAGCAGTGCCTAGAAGAAAAGTGTTCAACTGGGGCAAACACAAAATAGACTCCATAGCTAGTCCCCACTATCTATTTCCCAAAAGCTCTTATACACTGCCAAAAAATGCCAGTAGCTTTCTTAATTTTGTAATCAAAGTTGTAATTCCATGAGAGTTTACTATCCAAGAAGACACCAAGTTGTTTTACATGGTCAGATCTAGTAATCGCTTTTCCGAAAAGAGAAGGAACAGAGAAGTCTTCAATAATTCTACGCCTAGTAAAGACAATTAAATCAGCCTTAGATGGATTAACGCGTAAGCCCTTCTCAATACACCAAGCCTCCACTATAAGTAGGGCCTATTACATTAAATCACCCAATACATTCAGATATTTGCCAGAAACTGTAACAACAATATCATCTGCATAACTTTGGACAATGAAGCCAGAATACTGTAGTTTAACTAATAGCTCGTCAATGACCAAGAGCCACTGAAGAGGAGTGAGCACTCCCCCCTGTGGGCAGCCTTTAGCAACCTTGACAGAAATGGACAAGCCATCTAGCTCAGCCTCAACAATACGGGACTTAAGTATAGATTCGATCCATAAAAGAATAGAGCGATCAATACCAAAATTGGTACAGGTTTTAGTAATCGTAGCAAACGAAGTACTATCAAAAGCTCCCGCAATATCCAGAAATGCACCCATAAGAAACTCTTTATTATTGAGGGACCTTTCATCCTTAGTGACCAGTTCATGTAGATCCCCAGCTTGGTTCGGTGCAAATGATAACACACTCCAACACAGAACGTCGTGAGTGATCAGATTGCGAGCTAAACTCCAATTAGAGTTTCAACATACAAGTTAGCAGGCTTGAAGACGACAGAATCAGAACTGAAGTCACAACCGGGGAAATGAACAGAAAGAAGCAACTCATGGACCTCCACATTGGAACAGGTGAGCTGACCATTCGGCAGACGAAGATCATTAAGTCTACAAACATCATTTTTAGCCAAAGCTTTATTAAGTCTAGTTACAGCTGATAGGCTGTTAATTTCCTCACCGAAGTTAATCCACGATGATCTGTGAGCTTGCCTTAAACTTCTTTTATAATCCTTTTGAGCCACTAAGGAGTTACCCCAATCAGCCTGAAGTTTAGATTTTTTGGCTTTATTTTTTAATTTTCTAACGAGTTTTCTTAATCTTTTAAGTTCAGAACTCCAAAAAGGTTTGCTCCGAGACTTCTGGTTAGTGATAAGAGGACCAGGATTTTTCAGAGGCAGTCGAAATTTCCTTTGTAAGCAAAGATGCTTGTAATTCAATATCCATAGCAGACCGAGATGGGCTCGGTCAAATAAGTAGAGGAACGAGCTCGAGAGAGAAAAAATCCTAATCGGTTAATTTCCTGTTACGGTATGGTTTTAACGGTGGTCTTTTAAGTTTAATAGAAAAAGATATACACATATGATCAGAAGTGAGAATATCGTTCGTCACTTTCCAGTTAAAAATTAAATCAACAATTGACATAGATAGAGAATTATCAAAAGTTGGCTCACAGCCTTTATTGAGAATTTCAAGTTCAGAAGAGCTTAAAAAATTGGATAGAGAAGCCCCTGGATGGTTAATGTGTGAGCTACCCCACATTGAGTGGTGAGCATTAGCATCACAACCAATCACCAGGGGGATATGTTTCCGCTTACACCACAACAAGTTAATAAACTCAACCGAAGGAGGAGGTAAAGCCGAGTCATAGGGAAGATAAACTGATGCAAGGGCCCATTTAGTACTAGAACTGGCAGAATCATGAGTAATTTCCACAGCTGTCAGATCAGCCGCACTGCATTCCTCAGTAAGCGAAGCATTAATATTGTTACCAACAAAAATGCACGTTCGACTCCTAATGACAGTAATCTTACTTTTTGAAGCAAAATTTCATTCAACTTCTTAGCTGAACTCTTTTAAAAATCAAAAATGGGCTTTTTAGATGAAAGTAAACAAACGTATTTCATTAACTGCAAAAGATATTGACACCAAATTTGACATAGATGTCTGTTAATATGCAATCAATCTTAGAAAAACAAATCTACTCATTTCGATAAGCCCCACGCGATTTAAATGGGATAGTCTTACTACTTCTTAATTCCAGTGGTAAGTTACTAAAAAATTACATCTCGATTCATTCCAAATTTGTAAAATATACCATACTAAGGTTATTAAACGGATAAAAAAAAATCTATTTGTGATATAACCTTCTGGCATTTTTATTTGTCAAATCGATTTTTGCATCTCCAAAAATGGTCGGAAGTTTTATTTTTTTACAAACTATAAATAATATTGGTTTCAAAACGTTCCAAAAAGGAGTAAGCGTAGTTTAGTTTTGTGTCTCGTTTTTGTCATAGAAACATGTAGAAGTTTTTGTTCGAGTTGTTTTGTTTTAGCTTGTTTAGCATAATATGAAAACCATCTTGATCTAAATATAGAGCCATCATGTGCTATATGAACTTAAAATAAGGGATATAGAAACAATAAAAATTCATTTATTTTCATAGAGGATGTTTGAAAACCCGTGATTTCGATTGACGATGAAACATGAATTAAACGTTAAACCCAGTTAAATAATTTTTTCTGAAATCGTTAACAAACAACTCAATGTCTTATACCCGGTTTCACAAAAAAACAGAGCAATCTCCAGTTAATTAATATTTTATCTCTGTTTTCTTTTAAGAAATTATGATTTATTTCATAATAGAAATTCAACACATGCTAATTTTTTTCTCTTTTTTACATGAAAATTTTAATTGGAGAGCTAAATATTTAGCTGCCCAATTTCGTCCAGCTAAATAATTAGCTGGAGGCTAAATATTTCTATGTAAAAAAAATATAGGATCAACTAAAATAGAATTTTTATTTTGAAACAAAACACATTTTCATAAAATGAGAAAGAGGGGAAATATTATTTAACTAGAGATTGGCTATTTTTTTGTGAAACCGGGCATTACTCATTTAAAACACAGATTCTCAAATTTCCCTACTTTCTAGCAATAATCCAAAGAAAATGAGGGAAATTAAATTAAAAAACATTCTACAACAATAACAATACGTATTAAAAAGAGAAAATTCAATTTAATGATGTCATCATTTGTCCACAATGTTAAGAAATATGACAACATGACTCCGATCACCAATCAAAATTAAAATAAATCAAAAAGAGCCAAACAGAAAAAATTAAATCAGTACAATGAGTGCAAAGAAAACAAAAAACCAAAACAATCTAGCATGCTTTGTAAATTCAAAATAACAATAGAAAGATATTCGAGTTATTCATGACTTATATTACAAAAACAAGAATATTGTAAATTTAAAAAATGTTATTTTTCATGACGATTTATCACTTAGAAATGGACATTTTCATGATCCGATTTTTCAATCAAATAAAATTACATATTTTATGAACATTTTCTTATGAAAACAAAACTAAAAATAAAAGAAAATAATCGTTTTCCCATATAGTTTCATAGTAATGCAAGAAATTTATGTACCTTATATTAAGCTTAGCAAAAAATACAGCCGATACTGGAGGCTCTTATTTATACAGTATAATTTTACTGAATGTAAATGAGCTTTAAAACAAAAACAACTGAAGCTTTTCAAAATTATTATTATTGTTTTTTTATATTTTACTTTTCTATTTGTCGAAAAAGATTCACAATTACTTCGCAATACTTTAAAAACATGCAATATTGAAAATATTATTTTGTATAGGTTTTATGAACTATATAAAGTTTGATTAAAGTTTAAAAAGTTGTTATGTTGTAAAATATCGTTTTATTTTTTATTGTCGTAAAAACTTATTTATTCCTTGGGACCATAAACTTTGTCACACTATTTGCGTGACTCCTCATTATTAGCGTGACGTAGTTTATGAATGACGCCGACAAGAAATACAGAAATTTTAACAGTCTCATATTCAAGGTATCTAAATTTTCTACCAATTGGCTAATTTGATTAAATGACTAAACAATTTGGAATGTTCGTTGGTGGTCTTAAAGTTAGGATTTTTTCTCGTTTAGGAAGAATCATTGGAAATTGGACCGAATTTCCCTCAATTAAAAAGAGAAAAAAATTATTATTATTTTTTTTATTGAGCCAATATTTTAATTTTAGCGCTCTTTTATTTAAAAAAAACTTAATTACAGCTTTAGCTTCCGTTTCACGTCAAATTCGTTTTAAGTTAAGGAAATAATTTTGTCCACCAACTATTGGTACTGCAATACCATTTTTCAAAATTATCTCAAAAGTGCAATTTTCGGTTTGAGTGAAAATAATCGCATTAATATTCGGAATAATTACATAAACATTTTAATTTAACAACAAACATTCACAAAATTTAACACCATTTGAAAAAAGAATTTTAAGTTAACTATTGCTATTGTTATAGCAACGATTTTCGAAAATCATTTCAAAATCGGGTGGGATGTTGTAACATCACTTTCGATTCGAATTCGATAAATTTTATGTCTCATGTTTCAAGAATAAAATTGTATTCTATTTCGCTTTTTGATTACGCTTTTCCTATTGTGATCACTTTTTGTTGCGTACTTTTCTTTTCCTTCAATTCGATAAAGTATCACTAAACAAAAATTTGAGTGATAAATAATCATGAGTATAAGTAGAAATAGAATGTTGTTTTATTCGAGCAAGCTGAGATAGCAAGAAAAAGAGAATAATTGAAAAACGAAATAGAGTAAAATATTATTCTTGAAACATGAGACATAAAATCTATCGAATTCGAATAGAAAGTGAAGTTACAACATCCCACCCATAAAATTCGATACGAATTTCGAATTTACTTGCTTGTCTTGAATATATTGTAGCAACGTTTATAGTGATGGATTTTGATCACTATAGCCATTGTTACATTACAGACAAATATAGTGAGGTTTATAACAGTAGTTGTAGTTGTAGCAACGACTAAAAATTCGGGCCTAAGTCATTTTTAAGAGACAACCCAAATATAATGGTGACAAGAGTGGACAAAGAGAATAATACGGTTTTAACATTACGATTATATGGATAAAATGAATCACTTATTAAGTGACACATCCACATACTTACAAATAACTAAAGATAATTTAACATCAATTCAAACAAAAATATTCTCTATAGTAAAAGATTGGGAACATTTTGGCAAGATAGATTTAGAAACAAAGAAAAAACTCACGAGTTGTACTCCTGTGATTCCAAAATTATATGGCTTACCCACAACCCATAAACCAAAATTATCATATAAACCAATTGTAAGTTCCATAGCCGGTCCCACATATTTATCATCATTTTTATACGATATTCTAAAACCTATACTATTAAAGTTAGCCGAAAGTTTTCAGTCGAAAGTAAAAATATCGATAATGCAGATAGTGTCTTGGCTATCTCACCACATGAAACTTGTCCTGATAATTTTTCTGGGGATAACTTTTGGCTATCCACACTAATTGAACTACTTTCCAGACATGACACTTTAAAGGTTCAATTTATTCAAATTTTTACATTTTATATGGGTCTTTATGGGATTTTGCATATATTGGTAAGTCGAATGATTTGTTTATCTAAGGCCCGAATTTATAGTCGTAACTATTGCTATTGCTATAGCAACGATTTTCGAAAATCATTTTAAAATCATGTATAAAATTCGATACGAATTTCGAATTTACTTTCTTGTCTTGGATATATTGTAGCAACGTTTATAGTGATGGATTTTGATCACTATAGCCATTGTTACATTACAAACAAATATTATAGTGAGGTTTATAACAGTTGTTATAGTTGTAGCAACGACTATAAATTCGGGCCTAAGTTTTTTATTTATTTTCTAATAAATTGTCTAGGCTATGCGTTTCTATGCTAAATGAGTTTATTAAGGTAGCTTTGCAAAATTAAAATTTGTATAACGAAACAATTTTGATATGAGTTTTTCATAACGCTTTTGAAAATGATTCCGAATAGAAATCGAAAGCTAAAGCTATAATTAAATTTTTTTTAATAAAAGAGCCGTAAAGCAATATTTAAAAAATTAGTTTAAAAAAAAAATGTTTGGTTCAATATTTTACTAAAAATAAGCTTTCAAAAATAGTGCATTTTTCGAGAAATGGTATTGTTGCGTTTTTTTTGTCGCAGTGCAGTTCAAAAGATTCTACATGGGCAGAAAAGCATCCTGTATTGACACATAAATAGCACTAAAATGAGTTATCATGATTAACATGATTAAATTTCGAAAACAAAATCTTTTATTAGGCGCCACATCTATTTTCAAGTCGATCTATTATTTAGTTTGCATTTATCAAGCAACAAAATTGACGTATTCTACATTTTGTAAAGACTGGATTAATTTTAAATACGTGGTGCTATTCATTATCTTTATTTGAAAAGCTTATCAGCAACCGAAATAAAAAATATATAAATTTTAACCTTAGGCGACCATCCTATGAAAGTACCTGTTTGTGGGTCGGTAAATTTAAACGTAGTGTTTTTGATGCTGAATCCAAAACAGGCGACAAAATCAGAAATAATTGAAAATACAATGGTATTGTATTGAGAGTTCGTAAAGTGAAGTTGAGTGAGATTGTTGACATCGTATACACTTCAAAAGAACGTACATAAAATATTTTGCGTGGACATTTGCACATAAAAAAGCTTACTGCAAGATGGACGCCACTATCGATGAAAAACGTGAAAGAATAACTACTTCACAGCAATATTTGGAGAAAATATTAGAAAATTGTTCGGTGAAGCGTACTGAGTAAACAGGAGATTATATTGAAGATTAAATAAAAACATTGCCAACAAAGTTGGATTTTATTATCAATAATATAGGAAACGTTCAACCCTACAAGGGTACCTTTCTATTACGGGATACCATCATATTCCTGAATGAAAAAATTCCAAAAAAAATACCGAAAAATACAAAGTAAACTACCCATCAAAGAGGAAGATTTTGGCTTTTAAAACAAAAGGAATCTACATAATTTCATGTCATCCTTGCGCGGAAAGGACCAGTGCTACGCGACTTTGAGGAGTTTTTTATTTTAGTATGTGAAATACAAACGTAAATAGTGTTACAAATGTAAATATTTTTGAAATTTTTCTGACGTTTTCCTGTCATCCTTGCGCAAAGGGTTCTCTATGAATGTTAAAACTTAAAAAAAAATCGTCAAAGCGGGGGTTTGGAGGCAGCAGCCCCTATCCTCTAAGGTATAAAACGAATTATAATAACATTTCAAAAATTTGTTATTTCTAAAAAACTTGATTTTTTGGGATTTTTTATTTTGGATAACGATACGAACCCTTCTATTACGTTCTATTGGGAATAGGGCCGAAAGGCCGAACGCCGAATGTCAAACGGCCGAATATGTCGAAAGGCCAATTGTGTTGAAAGGCCGAATGTCGAAAGGGCCGAAAGGCCGAATATTGGAAAGCCGAATGTCGAAAAGCCGATTGTGTCGAAAGGCCGTTTGTGTCCAAATTGATTTTAATTTTTCATCCTTTTATCTTTCAAAATTTTTATTTTTCTGAAGGGTTAGCTACCTTATCTAGAAAAAAATAATACAAAAATTGAAAATACCGGAAAAAACCAGAAAAAAAAAAATCCAGAAACAAAAAAATTCAGAAAAACAAAAATCCAGAAAACAAAAATTCAGGAACGCAATTATCAAAGTGCGGACCAAAATAAAATTAAAATTTATAAAATGACTATCGAATTTTACTTTTTCCGTAAAGACCCTAATATTTACGATAATGGAAATTGCGGTTCCCCGAAAATTGGTCGAAACACAATTTTTCTAAAAACAACTCATCGTAAAACAATTCGTAAAACAACAATTCAACAAAAAACAATTTTACGAAAAAACAATTCTACGCAATAACAATTCATCGAAAAACAATTCATCTAAAAACAGTTATTCATAAAATATTTTACATTGCATACATTAAGGAAATTGAATTTATTTATGTTGACCAATTTTATTTTGTTACACAAATACATATTACTATGGCGAGCTCAGAAAATATATTGAACGGTTATAATATTATATACATGCCCATTCAAATCAAATAAAATTCGTCTACGGCATAATTAAATTGACAGGATTATTTCAAATACAAAGTATCTTGCATTACAAAATATTGCAATAACAAATCTTGCATAACAATTTCCCGTACATTTTTTCTCTATTCTGAGGAAAATAAATTGAAGAAAAATGGCATCAACTAATTTAACTTAGAATTGTAGAGGCTAACGGCTTCGGTAACTCTCACGGGCACGCGGGAGGTCGCTGCGCTCCCCCCCGCTTAGCCCTCCGAGGGGCTTTAGATTTGAATTTCGGGGGACGTAGGAGCCGGGATCAGCAAACATGTCGCACTGCGTGCCGCACGTAGGAGCGGATTATAAAGATTCTATTAATGGCACCTACTAAAAAGCAAAATAATTGCACTATTTTGTGATGCAAAGTTTTGTAATTGCAAGATTTTGTAATTTTTATTAATAAATACAATTAAATCACTTGAAAATGATTTTGCTATAAATTAAGAATTTATTATTATAAATATAATCAAAATTGCATTTGATTTTGGCTAAGAAATGTTTATATTGTTATAAACAAATTAATTTGTTAATAATAAATCAAAAAAATAAAACCTATTTCACTGTGTGACTACATTAATCCGATTTCCCATATAAACTTTTCGATCAATTGTGTTTTAGATGAATTGTTAAATCTTCATATAAAATCTCTCTGTGACGAGGAAATTCGTCGAAAAACAATTCATCTAAAACACAATTCATCTAAAAATTCATAATAAAAAGAATTTTTTACTATGGGATTTGGTTTTGATTGAGTTTTTAAGATTTTTTCCTTAACAATGATTGAATAAAATTACGAAAATTAAATAATTTATTTATAATAAATATATAAACAATATAATTGTTTATAAACAAAAAAAAATTGTTATCATAATAACAATTGTGGCTTAAATAATAATTCTTCGAATAATTAATTATTAACAATACTGAATTAGCATTTTTGTTTGTATTTGAAAATATTGGCCAAAAATACTTTTAAATTGTTTATAAATAAAATAATTTGTTATTAACAAATTATTGTTCAATAAACAATTGTATTTTTTTATTAATAAATACAATTAAATCACTTGAAAATGATTTTGCTGTAAATTAAGAATTTATTTATTATAAATATAATAAAAATTGTATTTGATTTTGGCTAAGACATCTTTATATTGTTATAAACAAATTAATGTTTTAATAATAATTTTAAAAACTGAGTGTTGTTTCTAATAACTTTCACGTGCTGCATAGTAAAGCTGCGTAAAAAATTGATTTGTTTTGTTGATCAATATGCATTCAATTTCCTTTAGTATAAAATAACTGTTTTTCGATGAATTGTTTTTAGATGAATTGTTATTACGAAGAATTGTTTTTTCGTAAAATTGTGTTACTATGAATTGTTGTTATATGAATTGTTTTAGATGAATTGTTGTTATATGAATTGTGGTTTAGTAGAATTGTGTTTCGTAGAATTTTCGGGGTACCGGAAATTGCGGCTCCGGGAATTCTAGTCAAAAACATTTCAGTCAAAAAACAAAAGGCATTTTAGTCATAAAATTTCCCATACAAATATTATGACTAAAACTCTTTTTAAAAAGGAACTTCAGTCCACAAAAAAGGTATTTCGGTCAGAAAACAGTTTGACTGAAATACCCTTTGTGTTTCTGGACTGAACGTCCTTCTTGAAAAGTATTTTAGTCACAAATTTTTGAACTGGAATACCTTTTCTTTGGTTAGTTTTTTTGACTGAAATGCCTTTGTAGACCTATATATTGGCTTTGGCGCCCCAGTCAAAAGCATTTAGTCAATAATTAAAAGGCAACTCAGTCAAAATAGAAGACATTTATGCCTTTTCAGAAGGAAGTTCAATCAAAAAACAAAAAAGGCAATCAAGTCAAAACATTTTTTATTGGAATTTCTTTTAGTTTAGTGACTGATCGTTCGATGTTGAAAGGCTGAATGGATCCGAAGGCCGAATGCCGAAAGGCCGAATGTCGAATGGCCGAATGTGTCGAAAGGCCGAATGTTGAAAAGCCGAATGGGTCGAAATGCCGAATGTGTCGAAAGGCCGAATAGGTCAAAGGCCGAAAATCGAAAGGCCGAATGTCGAAAGGCCGAATTTTCATTAAATTTTCCTTCTCTTAATTGATTGAAATGAATATTTAAAACCATTGAATTTATTTGTTAATGTAAAATAATTTAAATAAATTGAAAATACGTGCTAATAAATCCTGTGCATGTAGCATATTAATAATTAATGCGATCAAATTTTGTCGAAAAAACAAATTTATTTACTTACTTTTTTTATTATAAGTAATTAATTAATGGGATCACTACATTTGCCTGGAAAAAAATCCAGAAATTTTAAAATCCAGAATAGTTGAAAAGAAAAAATCCCGAAAAAAATTCCGAAAAAAATCTAGAAATTACGGTGAAAGGCAATACAGAAAAAATATTTTGTTTAATGGGGGAACCTCCTTCAGTGGCCCTATTCTGGTAATTCCTGGGGAATAGATATTTTAAATTGTATTGCAGTATTATTCCCTTTCCCCAAAGTGTATTCTGGTATCAGGGGAAAAAATTGATTTTGAAAAAATTATTCCCAATTAAAAAGAATTGATGGGGAATAAATTTTTTAACGAAAATATTTGTTGATATTAATAAATAATCATATTAATATTGTTTGTAAGGGTCCTTCGCGGATCTTTACTTATTTTAATGTGATTCCATGGAGAACACGTACAACTAAATTTATTTCCCCTGTATATTTATTCCCCAATTGCCAGAATGCACTTTTGGAAATGGGGAATAAAAGGTTGGAAAAATTTATCTGGGGAATAACTGCTGTAAAACTAAATATTCCCTATTCCCCGGGAATTACCAGAATAGGGCCACAGATATTAATTTTTTTTTTTGCTTTTAAAATTCATTTAGTATCTGAAGAATATATTTCCAAAATTTCAAGCCCAATAGAAAGTCCTAAAGGTCCTTAGGAAGTGATGCGAAGTAATGTGTTCTCTTCAAGAACGAAAACTTCAATCGAGTTTTTCTTGAAACATGTTGTTTTGCGCGCCGTGGAATGTAACTCAAAAAGTAATGGACCAATCAACTTGAAATTTTGAACACATATTCTCTAGCTTATCGGCCTTTGCGCAAACCTAAAATTTCGTATAAGTTGTTTAAATAAATATTGGTTTTAACGAATTGTTTATAAAAAAACGTGTTTTTTTTTTACTTTTTGACCTCAAATTTTCAATTTTATTTTTTTTTACTACATTTAGGTTCATGCAGCGGAATGAATTACTTTAATGAAAGAAATTTGTTTCGTTGATTTTAGTTAACTACAAGGACCAGGGCGTTTCACGGCGCAAACTCTAGTAGCCAAGTTCGAGCACAAATGCTCTCAATATTTTGTAAACAATTACCAGTTGTTTGGAGGAGGTGCCCCCCTTAAAATAAATGAAAAAAAAATCAATTTTATTGCCATTTTTAGGGGATCGGGATATTTGGCTGCAAGGCAAAATCTTGTTTTGCCGTTCAATCTTGTTTTTTGAATTCTTACCGTATAAATTGTTTTCCGAAATAATTATTTTGATTATTTTATAGTGAAATTATGAATATTTAGTAAAATGGTTTTTCTGGGATTGATATAAAATATTGCATTTTAAAATCTTCTTCTTCTTCTTCCGCTGGCGCTACATCCCATGCAGGGATTTGGCCGCCTCAACGATGCTCCTCCAAATAATTCGATCCGCCACAAGAGAACGCCAGACACGGTGACCGAGTGTGTATCAACGTCATCCATCCATCCGGTAGGTGGTCTCCCACGAGGTCCTACTTTCGTTGGTGCCGACTCCAAGGCCTGTTTGGTGGTTCGATTTTGTGAACGAAGTACGTGCCCAAGCCATCTTAGCCTTGACGATTTTATGAATACGATGATGTCAACTTTATCGAGATCATTTCTGATCTCGTGCTTCATTCGCATTCTGTACGTGGCTCCTTCTTTAATGGGACCGAGAATTCTTCTTATGATCTTACGCTCAGTTACAGCGATTTTCTGGTAGTTTTGCGCTGTCAGTGTCCAAGACTCGCAACGAAGGGTGATTACTGGTCTTATCAGCGCCTTGTAGATGTCCAATTTTATTTTGCGCGATATATGAGGAGACTTGAAAATTTTTATATTGGCGTAAAATGCTCGGTAGCCTGCTGCGATCCTCGATGGGATGTCCACAGAAACGGAGTTTTGCTCAGTGATCAGTGATCCTAGATATTTGAACTCATTCACCTTTTCATATTGAGTATCTCCTGAAATGAATCCCCACGAGTCTGCCTTCTCGCGGTCATCATGTATTTGGTCTTCGCTTCATTGATCTGAAGGCCTATTTGTTGGGCTGTTAGTTTTTGAGATATCTTAATTTTACTGAGCGTATATATGCTATCAGAATATTAAAAAAAACACGGTACCACAATCCATGCTATCTGGAGAGGCTAAAATATGATTTGTTCGTAATCATTTTCAAAGCTAATAATTATGATAATACAATTTAAAAAAATAAAATTTGCCTTAATTTCAGTTCGTTAGAATAACCCGTTTGGTAGAAATAGCTGTTTTTAGTATACTTTTGGTACATTATAGAAGAATTGTCAAATCTTCGAAACTAGATCGAATTTTTACAATTTGCTTTTTATGTATGATAGGTAACAGTGTAACCTATCATACGCCATTCACAGATTGTATTTTAAAATCTTGCAATTACAAAATCTTGCTTAGAAAAATAGAGCAATTATTTTTTTTTTAGTTCTTACCTTCGGCCTTTCGAACTATTCGGTTTTTGAACACATTAGGCCTTTCGACACATTCGGCCTTTCGACCCTATTCCGAATAATTTAACTTAGAATTGTATAGGCCAACGGCTTCGTTAACTCTCACGGACACGCGGGAGGTCGCTGCGCTTTCCCCCGCTTAGCCCTCCGAGGGGCTTTAGATTTGAACTTCGGGGGACGTAGGAGCCGGGATCAGCAAACATGCCCCACTGCGTCCTGTACTTAGGTGCGGATTATATAGAATCTATTAACCACTTAACGCACAATATTTTTAACGTTTACTACGTTCTCGTTTCGTACGTCTACTAAAAAGCAAAATAATTGCACTATTTTGTTAAGCAAGATTTTGTAATTGCAAATAAATACGTGGAATTGACCATCGATCCACGATCAATTGTCCATACGATCAATTGTCCACACGTTCAATTAATCCACGATCAATAGTTGATACGATCAATTGTCTCCACGATCAATTGTCCATACGATCAATTGTCCATACGATCAATGGTCCTTACGATTAATTGTATCCAAGATCAATGATTCATACGATCAATTGTATCCACGATCAATTGTTTCTACGATCAATTGTATCTACGATCAACTATTCACGCTCAATTGTAACACGATCAATTGTTTACGATGCGAATAATAAAATAAACCAAACAAAAGGTATTCCAGTCCAAAAATTTGTGACTAAAACACCTTTCAAGAAGGTTATTCAGTCCAAATGCAAAAGGAATTTCAGTCAAAAAAGTTTGACTTGAATGCCTTTTTAGTTTTTTTATTGAACTTCCTTCTGGAAAGGCATTTCAGTCTAAAACTATTTTGACTGAGTTGCCTTTTAATTTTTGGCTGAAATTCCTTTCTGTTTTTAACTGAAATGTTTTTGACTGAAATTCCCGGAGCCATACTTTTGTTTTATTTTTACGGTTATCCGGTATTCGTCAGATACTTCACAAACTTCAATCCAATATCCGGGGTTACAGAAAATCCGGATATTTGGAAACCCTAGTTGGGTTAGTATGGTATCGACGAATGTATTGTAGCAAATTGCAGATTTAATGATTCGTCAACCTTGCAGATATTGATCAAAGGAATCGTATCGCTCATATCGCTTCTACTGATAGTTCTACCACAAATATTTTAAGCTATTTTAAGGTTGGCTTAATTCGTTGGGTAAGAATGGCATCGACGAATGTATTGGAGCGAATTGCGGATTTAATGCTTCGTAAATCCTTCGTCAACCTTGCACACACAGAACAAAGGATTAATATCGCTCATATTGCTGCTACTGATCGTTCTACCATAAATGAATCAAGTTATTTTGTGGTTGGCTTAATTCGTTGGGTTAGTATGGCATCGACGAATGTATTGTAGCGAATTACGGATTTATTGCTTTGTAAATGCTTCGTCAACCTTACAGAGTATTGTTTCTACAGATACATGTACCACAAATGTGTATCGACCTTTTGACCCATTCAGCTTTTCGACATTCAGCCTTCCGACACATTCGGCCCATTCAGCTTTTCGACATTCGGTCTTTTGACACATTCGGCCATTCAACATTCGGCCTTTCGACATTCGGTCTTTCGAAATTCGGCCTTCCGACCCATTCGTCCTTGCGGTGTTCGGCCTTTTGACATTCGGCCTTTCAACATCGAACGTTTTATTGCTGCTAATAATAGTAATCAGCGAGTTCTTCTACTTCCACTAGTATAACAATATGGTACGTCTGCTTCTTCGCAAAATTTCATCAGGCTATTCATGATACAGTGTAAATATAAAAATGACCATAAACAATATTTTGTTGACTGCACTGTTGAATGTCGCTTCTCATTAGAGCAGATTACAGCAGCGAATTGCACAGAATTGCTCACAATCTGGCCAGCACACCCAGCTCCAGTGTAATTTTTGTTTTTGCAATTTATCTAAAAAATAAATTCTAGCGAAATTTAGTGTATTTAAAAATATGTTTATTTTTTATAAAGTATGTGGAGACTTTGGACGTACATTCTTGACCGAAAATGTGATTATCTTATGTTAAACTAAATGAAACGAATACAAAACTTCAGCAATCGCTAATTTAACTTCTTTACTCCTTAATTCCGTTCGGCGAAGATATATGATCGCCGCAAGCGAAAATGCAGTAGCTTCACCCGTTTTCTTGTGTTTCTCGAAGGCAAAATGGCATGTGATATTAGCACGCCAACTGCAGGAAATAGAAAACTCACTTATAAATTCTGGGATATTACCTTACCCTCACTTCATTATTTTTACTAAAGGAAATTTTTCACTGCTCCAAAAAAAATGTATATACCGATTTTGTTAATTGAATTTGCAGCCATTTCTATATTATAAGACGACAACATTACTATAGGTATATACGTGTTAGCACAAATACGCCAAGAGGCATAAGATTGATTAGTGGAAGTGATGTGTATACACCACGTTATATAATAAAGGAGAGGGTTTGCGTGTGGACGAAGTTTACTGCATTCGATTCGGACACGGTCCCACATTTTTTTCACATGAATTATTATAGGCGACAAAAAAAAAATCATTTTTGTAAAAACACCAAAAATCTATTTTTGTTTTTGTTGGAATATGTGGTGCAGGTATTTACGATGCTTGTATTGACGCTAACATAAATTATGAGCAATGATTTATAGTGTCATGTGTTTCCCATTAAGAGATTTAAAATATTTGGTAATGAAATTTGATTGTCATACGCAAGAGAAATTGTTTTTATGATTTCTAAGCAGTGTCAACCATTCGTTGTAAAAATGCGATAAATCTGTTGCAAGAGTATTCAAATACAAGGCAAAGTATTTAAAATTCAATAACACGATATGTGCTTCTTTTTATTTGTATTATTTTGCGTGATGTAGATTATTGGGGGGCGGGGGGGGGGGGGGGGGGGAGAAAAGCAACGCATTACATTTTTTATGTAAAAAAAGAAATCTTTTGTGTCGAAATTTTCTTTTCGTTGAATTTTAAATAACAAGAGTTAATTTTGATTTTAATTTTAGTATTTGCAAGGACGAACGAGCCTAAAATACTCACAAATTCTCGATGATGTATGAATATCGATTTTCAAATATCCCTCCGGTGGTATGCCCTATATTAAACGGTTGAGCAGTCGTTACAGTTTAACTAGTAAATTCATGCTTCGCACTGCTATGAAAATTATTTTCGATACTAAACAAAGTGATAATTTAGTGCAAGAGCTAATCTTTGTAATTTAGTAAGCAGCTCTTCGAAAAACATCTCTTAGAATCTGTTCAAACATTGGCTCAGTTTAGATTTGAGTTCAGTGAGGTTGGCTCAATTTCAGTTCAATGACAACTAAAAAAAAAAAAAAAAAAATTGGACTTGAACTGAAACCGGGCGTCATAGTTTAGTTTAAGTTTTTTCTTCTTGTGTTCGTAGTGAACAGTCAATTTATCTCATGCAAAAAGAAACTTGTTTTTTATCATATCAACGCATTATTTATTGAACAAGAAGAAACAAACAAATACAGTCCACTGCTGCAAATGAAAATCCAGCCTAAATATCAACGATAGATTTGGTCTTAGCGAGACGGATAAATAAGTGACAAAAGCCATTTGTGGCGATTTCAACAATTCCAACGTGGAATTAATTTCAACCAAATTTGAGGTTATAATCATCATACACCTTGGCAAAATTTTCAACACGCATCATTAGTCAGCAATAACAATACATCGAGGGTTACTGGATAACATACGGAAACCACATAATTTAAACCAGGTTAAATTACTAAAATTTTATAACATTTTCATTATATAATTAGGATTAACTTTTATTTCTGTTTTTAAATTCAATTTAGTCTTGGTTGTTTCCTATTCAAAATGTCGGTCGAGGGAGTCAAGTTATCCAAACCATTCCGGATACGAGATTCAACAAGTCTACAATTTGTCTCAAAATTGTCATGAGTTGTAATATCCAACTCAGTTGGTTTATCAACCTCTTCAAGCTTGAAATAAGCATCATCGAATTTTAAATATAGAACCCTAACACGACCCAACATATAGACTCAAGTTCACCAATGGAGCCCCAACACGACCCAACATAGACTCAAGTTCATATGATGTCGTAAGTCATGTCATGATGTCAAAATTTCTCCAAAATCAAAGTAATCAATGGTGGTTACCGAACCAAGAAACACAATCGCGTGTCACTATTGTAAATCTGAACATTTGATTTACAAATGTGAACGGTTTAAGCCAATGCCGTGGAAGGATAAAATTCAATGGCTAAAAGATAAAAAAATGTATCACAATTGCCTTGGTGCGCATCATATATCCAAGTGCAAGTTCAAACTTTCGTATTATACGTTTAAGAAGAGGCATCATACGCTCTTACACATTTTAACTTTTAATCATGATAATCTTGATATGACTCAGGTTTCGAAGTCCATTCAAAACACATCATTGCCTTCCAATATCACTGCTACTTCGAGTAGTTCGAAACAAACTACAGATACTAATAAAAGTAGAGCTTTCAAAGTTCCTATAGTTTGAATCCAACCGTTCCATCTAATACTTAGCGCGAGGCTATTGCCACTGTACAGTCAAATATCGTGACTAACACAGATGTCGAGGGCGAAGTTTGTCTTCACTCAACCGAATCTCAAATACTATTATCCACTGTTTTGCTTTGGGTAACAGGTTCAAAGGGTACGCGTGTATATGTCGCGCATTGTTGGATTCCGGGTCCCAATCTAATTTTATATCAGAAAGGATTTGTCAAATGTTGGGTACTCAAAAACAATCAGTTCATATTCCAGTCAAGGGAATCAATTCAAATATATCGGAAATTAAGTATAAGGTTAATTTGTCGATTGAGTCTCGCATTCAAAACTTTAAACAATGTTTGGAACTTTTAGTTCTCCCAAAGATATCAGAAAATTGCCACAGTACCCAGTTCATTTTGGCTTGCACATGTTACCAAAGAATTGGCTGATCCAAATTTTTATGTGCCTGAACGCATTGATGTCCTGATTGGCGCAGAAATCCTCAGTGATGTTTTTAGTGGAGAAAGGATTCACGTATGTCAAGAACTTCCACCATTCCAACAATCGGTATTTGGGAATGTACTTTGTGGAAAAGTAACTTGCTCAATGCCGTCAATATCTGTGTTATTATTTTGTTGTGATGTGTCGATATGTTGCGCAAAGAAGTTCGAAAGCGTGTGTAGCCATTTATACCAAAAGCGTTAAACGTGATTCCAATGGAAGATATAGTGTTGCTCTTCCAATGAAAACAAATATTTCGAATTTGTCTAGCACCAAAAATAATGCATTGAGACAGTTTCATATTCTTGAAAACAAATTGAACGCAAATCCTGAATTAAGTCAGTTATATTCTCAATTCATGGAAGAATATATTTCACTGAATCACATGCAACTAGCAAAGGAACCCGATGTAGACTTGTCATATTTTCTCCCACATCACGCAGTGTACAAAGAAAGCTCATCTACAACAAAATTACGGGTTGTGTTCAATGGTTCTTCTAAGTCATCGTCTGGCCTGTCATTGAATGACAGAACCAACAATCCAACCAGACTTATTTTCGATTCTTCTGCGGTTTCGAAAGTATAAAGTAGCTCTCAGTGCTGATATTAAAAAAATGTATCGGTAAATAAATGTTCATCCAGAGCATCGTACGCTTCAACAGATTTGGTGGCGCGATTCTCATGAAGAGTCACCGAACATTTATCAATTGAATACCGTCACCTACGGCACCACAAGTGCACCATTCTTAGCCGTCAGAACTTTAAAACAACTGGCCACTGATGAGCATCAAAACCACATGAGTGTTTCTCAAAATTTGTTGGAGAATTTCTATATTGACGACTATTTGGGTGGAGCAAGTACTGTCAAAGAAGCGCATATTCTCAGAGCCGAACTAACGACATTGCTTGCCAAAGGTGGGTTCAAGCTAACGAAATGGTCTTCTAACATTAGGAATGTTGTCCCTGATCAGGGCCATTCACTTGACGATCTCAAGTTGGATATGGATGTTTTGTATATATTCGAACGTTGTATCCAAATGGCAGTTATCACTGTCAATTACTCTGTGCTAAATCAAGAGTGGCTCCACTCAAAACACAAACCATACCACGTCATGAGCTATGTGCTTCGCTCTTATTCGCACAGCTTGTTGACAAAGTTCGTCAATCAATTCAAATTGAATTTGATAAGGTAAAATTGTGATCTGACTCAGAGATAACACTTTTCCGAATCAATTCTCCCCGTCAAAATACGCAACGTTTGTTGCAAATAGTTTGTTCCATTTTTTTGGAAAACGATGACTCGTGGAATATTCCTACTATGAATCTCGCATGTCCTGACGATACAGAGTCAATAGGACCTAAAGTGTTGTTATTAGTAACGAAGGATATGGACTATCTATTTGAGCGGTACTCAGACATTAACAAACTTCTTCGAATTTCCGCTCCTTGTCTTCGATATTGTCATAACGCTCAATCCAGTGTTGACAATCGAAGATTCGGTGAATTATCATCAGTAGAGATAGATGCCGCAATCAACTTAAGAAGAAGAAGAATTAGTTAGTCAACAGACAAAGCGTTATTTTCAAACTTAAGCCATTCCTCGACGACACCGGCATATTGCGCGGTGGTGGCCAGTTGAAGAATTCTCTACTCCCATACGATCAAAAACATCAAATGCTTCTGCCATCAAAGCATATTGTCACCAGCCTGTTAGTTCGCACAGAACATTTTAGCAATTTACATGCAGGACCACAGTCATTGGAGGCTGTGCAGAAGCATCTTCCACAATTGTATATTATGCTTTAGAACAAAACAACAATAAATCAAATTATGGGTCAATTGCCTAGTGATCGAGTCAGACCTTCTCATGCATTCGAACATGTAGGTGTTGATTATTGCGGTCCATTTGTTCTCCGTCAACCCATTCGAACAAATGTAACAACTAAAGCTTTCATTGCAGTTTTCATTTGTTTTACAACAAAAGTACTTCATCTGGAAGTCGTTCATGACTTGTCAACTCAAGGATTCCTGGCAGCATTTAGACGTTTCGTCTCCCGAAGAGGGCGGTGCACAAAGTTGTATAGCGACAATGCTACCAATTTTATAGGTGCCCGAGCCGAGTTAAAAGAATTCAGGGCATTTGGCAAACGATTCCACCACGTTCCAACCGTTATATACTTTTGAAAAATGATGCTAGTAGTTTGGGTGTTGGAGGAATCCTGATGTAGACAGAGGACGAAAAATTCACATAAGTAGCATATTACAGTAGATGAACGGCAGAAGATGAAAGTAGATACTATAGATTAACACAAAGCCCTGACAGTTGTTGAAGGCTTGGAACGTGGAATCTTTAATTTCGTGACGAGTACAGCGACGACATTTTAAATAGGAAATTGTACCCTATTTCGATTTTCGAATTTCGACCTGGAGAGAAGATCTAGACATAACTCGAAAAGCTTAGAATAACTTCAAGGAGAACTTCAATAAAGCAAAAAGAATTGGCAGGCGGTTGGGCAAACGGCTTTGAAAAGTCGCAATGCTGCAATAGAATTACAGAATGGAAGTCGCAATGCTGTAATAGGTCTTCTTGAGAAACCGTTCATATAGCTTAATAAATTGCCTGAGATAGTTACGAACAAAAGTCCCTAACGAAAGAGCCCCGAGGCCCTTTAGACTGTTCAATCTATTTTACGTGCAGTACATAGATCGAAAAACGTTTCAAACTGAGGAAAAGTAAAAGTTAAAGATGGGCTGCTTATTTTTGGAATCAGTACATATGTCTTTTTAACCGTATAAATCCTCTCGAGCCGGCGAGGTATTTCCGATGATCTTTTAAGCAAGGAGGGGCTATTAAAGCTGCTCTATTTTCTTTGACAGTGCATTGAAGTAAAAGTGTTTTTTATCCCCAAAGGTGATACCAGGAGATGAAGCAAAACCATTTCGGCCTCTAAGTCTTTCATCTTTTCTGCTTAACACTTTCACGTCCCGTGACCCCAACGTCTTAAGTCGGTCGTTATTTGCCGGTGACATCACAGTGCTGCCATATTGACAAGCGGTTTAATATTTACCAGTGATATCACTGTGATGCCATTGGCAAGCCATTCATTATAAGAATTTTGAAAAAAGTTCCAGAGACAGAGAAGAAAATGTTTGTGAACCGTGCGAGCGTAAAAGTGTTAAGACTATGAATAAGCTGCTTTATCGTTATAATACCTTAGTTATTGGCCTCGCCACAAATTAAGATGCAATCCTTAAAAACTGTTAAGGCAACCTCAACAGGTCAACGAGCCGTGTTGTCAATAACCATATTAATTATCCAACTTATGCAACAATTACAACAAAGACGGAGATATTAGAAAAACAAACCCCTATCTGGAGAAAATAATATTATAGCAGAGTTTAAAAAGCTATACTCCGACTATCTTGCTGGGGATGACAAAATAATAGCGATGATCCCTCCAATAGAAGAGGATCATCCATATAGAACATCAAGAAAAACAATTGCCCCGATACAAACAGCAAACTACTTGCCGAGATGCGTCGTCGCTTAAACTGTGAGACGCCGCCAACACCACCACCATTGTCCAGTATGGCCAATCTGGAGCATGTCGACGGTCCCATTAATGCTCTGTCAAATAATGGGCCACCAATAACATCGACACACTCATCAAGCAGAGACAACATGCAGCAGCTAGACAATCACAACAAAGGGCTGTCACACACCAATCAGAAGCTGCTCAAGAAGCAAAATGTCCTGATGAGAAGTATGTACAGAGAAATAACCTTCATGCATGGACCCACCTTAACAACATAAAATTAGCGGATCCAAACTACAATAAATATCAACTGATTGATTGATCTCATACTTGGAGCAGATTACTATCCATTGATAATAGCTAATATCATTATCAAGGGCAACCATCGAGAACCAATGGCACAAAACACAGAGTTCGGATGGATCATAATCGGCAGCCTGAGTAAGATGGACAACCAAGCAATAACCACAATGGTGAGAACTAAATCAATTGAAGACCAACTGAAGTTATTTGTTGAGATAGACAACATTCCTGAGGAAAGAACGGAACGGAAAGCACGGAAGAAGAAAATCAGGTTAAAAAATCATTCCAAACAACTTTGAAACGGCATGCGATGGACGATACACAGTAAACATTCCATTTAAGGACAATCACATCAAACTTGGAGAATCCCGGAGAAGAGCCTCAGCCAGACGTCTGCAAATCGAGAAAAGATTTATAAAAGATACGTCATATAAACAATTATATCAAGAATTCATGCAAGAATACATCGATGTAAACCACATGGAGTTAACACAAGAAAAACCAGAAGATGAAACTGCCGAAAAAATATACTACATACTTCACCATGGTGTTATCAAACCAGGCAGTACAACAACCAAGCTTCGAGTAGTATTTGATGCATCAGCAAAAACAACTACGGGAGTCTCGCTAAACGATATTATGATGAATGGCCCCAAACTACAAGAGTATTTAGCCGACATACTACTACGATGGAGAAAACACAAGATCGTCATTACAGCTGACATTGACAAAATGTTTCGTCAACTTTGATGAAGCACATACGTGATACCATGAAACTTGGAGATATTAACAAGTACGCTTGGTCAGACTCTACCATAACATTATGTTGGATCAAAGGTGACCCAAGCCGATTCAAAACATTTGTGGCAAATAGAATTCCGTTAGTTATAATGAGAGCGCATATATTTTCAGAGCTATTGAACAAGGTCTCTGCGTGACAAAAAAGACAAAAAGTGTTAGCAAGGGCTGGCTAACCGGAAATGAACTTCAGGTTGCAGATAGAACAATCATAAAATTAACACAAGAGCAAGACTTCGGAAGGGAAATCGCATGTTTATCCAAGGATCGAAGGCTAGATAAGGACAGTAAGCTAATTTCACTAAATCCATTCCAGGATGACCAAGGACTGCTACGTGTAATGGGACGTCTTCAGAACTCAAATCTGGCAACCTTCAACAAACAACCTATAATCCTAAGCAAAAACAACATAATTACGCAACAGATAATCGAGGACACCCATAAAAACACACTACATAGTGGCATACAACTGACACTGGCAATTCTGAGACAAAAATATTGGATCATTGATGGCAGGCGAGCCGTAGGACAAGTGATACAACAATGCATAACATGCTTTTGTCACAAACAAAAGAATATGGAACAACTAATGGGCAGTTTACCATCATCAATAGTGAAGCCGGGAAGACCGTTCGCTAAAACGGGAATCGATTATGCAGGGCCCATCCAACTAAGAACTACCAAGGGTCGAGGCAACAAATTCTACAAGGGATACATCGCTCTATTTGTATGCATGGCTACAAGGGCCATACACATCGAGATAGTGAGCAGCCTAACAACAGAAGCATTCATAGCGGCCTACAAAAGATTCATCTCCAGGCGAGGACTGTGCATGGATGACTGTAATGAAAACGACGTACCGTGCATCCTTGACAACATTACCTGATGAATGACATAGGAGCCATGATTCGGACCGCGGTGGTGGGGTCACTGGGCCGGAGGAGGACAGGAAACCTGTCACCCCCGGAACAGAGAAACCGATCAAACCGGGCCAGAGAAGAAGGGGTAAAAGCCATGGGCTGACTCCTACGGGTAGGGTGGCACTTCAGCAACCTATAGTTGTACCAGGCCCTTCGGAGCCTAAGAAGGACAGTATGGAGCCATGATACAGTAATGGTACACAAGAACAAAACAACAACAACAGCAAAACTGAGGTTCGTGCAGATTAATCTGCATGGATCGAAGACGGCAACAAATAACCTAAATCGTCTTTTCATGACCAATGACTGGGACATAGCGCTCATACAGGAGCCTTGGATCAACAACGGGAAGATAAAAGGTTTTGCGGCCAATACAGGTAAGCTAGTCTACGACACGGCTGCAGATAGGCCGAGTACAGCGATTCTCTGTCGCTCAAGGTACAATATCTTCTCTATTAACCAATTTATTTCTTGGGATATCACGGCTGTTTCAATTGAAATGCCCTTACCTAAAGGTGGCAGGAGGGTGATTAACATCGCTTCCGCATATTTTCCAGGGGATGAGAATGACCCCCCTCCAGCATTGATACAGAGCTTCGTTAATTACTGCATAATTCATCACCAAAAATTCATCATTGGTTGCGACGCTAAAGCACACCACGTAGTCTGGGGAAGCAGCAACACCAATTTAAGAGGTGAGCAACTTTTCGAATTCTGTCTTAGTAACAACTTAGCAGTAAATAATAAAGGGAGTGATGCGACCTTTGTGAATGCAGTTAGGAGGGAGGTACTTGATCTTACCCTGTCTGACATTGGTACCTCCAGTGCAATTCTCGACTGGCATGTGTCCAAGGAAGCTTCCCTCTCAGATCATATGTACATCAGGTTTGATATCAATAACCCTTCGAGACAAGAGTTGGTGGTAAGGATACCCAAACGCACCAACTGGTCAGTCTATAACGACATACTTTTAGATAACCTAACTGGTCTGCAGACCTTGATCAGACTTTGATAAACTCTGTCGAAGATCTCGACAGAGTAGCGAATGAAGTTACAGAGGCAATAATCAATGCCTATCACTCAAGCTCACCACTTGTGCATATCAGAGGCACAAGGGATGTTCCTTGGTGGAATCAAAACTTGAAAAACATGAGACGAAATGTCCGTAAACTTTTTAATAAGGCTAAGAGGACGAACGCTTGGACTACCTATCAGTACTCCCTTACCCAGTATAACAAAGCCCTCAGGCAGAGCAAAAGACTAAGCTGGAGAGACTTCTGTGAAAAAATAGACAAGCTACCCACGGCGTATCGACTACAGAAGGCACTCTCTTTGGAGCACAGGAATCCCTTGGGGTCTGTAAGGAAACCAGATGGAGGGACAACCATAACCAGGGAAGAGACTCTGGAATGTCTAGTGAAAGGTCACTTTCCAGAATGTATTATTCTGTGGGATCAGGAGGAATCCTACGCAAGTAATGTACATCCGTATCGGGTTCCAAGGGGGGCTCAGAAGTTCTCGAGGCAGTTGTTTACGCCGGAAAGGATAAGCTGGGCAGTCAAATCCTTTGGACCTCTCGAATCACCGGGAGGGGACTGCATATATCCCGCCTTTCTACAGCAGGGCCTGAAGATTTTGCTGCCTTATCTTACTTTACTCTTCAGAGCCAGTCACAGCTTGGAATATGTTCCAAAATGCTGGAGAGAAGTTCGGGTGATTTTTATCCCAAAAGTGGGAAATAGATCCTAAGAGGAAATTAGGTCGTACAGACCTATTAGTCTCACATCTTTTCTACTGAAAACCATGGAAAAAATTCTGTGACTTTGTATTAAATCCAATACCCTCCAAAGTCACCCTCTGGACTCTAGGCAGCACGCCTACCAAGCAGGGAAATCTACAGAAACAGCTCTTCACGAACTGACATCGGAAATCGAGGACACGCTCAGAAATAGGGAATTATTACTATGCTCCTTCATTGATATCCAGGGAGCTTTTGATAACACTAGTTTCGAGGTGATTCAGGAACAATCACTAGCAAGGGGCATACACCCCTCCACCGTAAGGTGGATAATAAACATTTATTTATTTATTTATTTTATTTATTTATTTTATTTATTTATTAAGTAACTTGAATTTAGAATTGTCACTTCATCATAAACATGCTATTTTGAGCGTGGAAGCTCATTTATAATAGTGTGTAAACTCAAGAGATAGACAACTTAATTTTGTTAACAAAAATACATAGGTTCAGCCAAGATTACATCTAAGATGTTGCCATTCCGAATGGTGTAGGCAATTTGCTGTTCTGCTTATATTTTAATAAGTACTCCGTATTTCATATTATTGAAGGCAACTTCAACTGCGTAGTTGAAGCATCTTGACCGGTTGACTCTACTTCAATCCAAAGTTGTGACCAATGAATGATTAACGACACTTAGTTTGGTACTTGCTTGAATTTATTTTATACCCCTCGCATCACGGGTTTCTACAGGTATACAAATAAACATGCTAAAAACCAGGAGTAGTACGGCTTCCTTTGGAGAAAAAACCATTACTATAGCGGCCACCAGGGGCTGACCCCAGGGAGGCGTCCTCTCTGCCCTGTTATGGCTGATTGTGATGGATCAATTACTCACAAGACTGAGAAATCTAGACTTCTCAAACATTACCTATGCGGACGACCTAGTCTTGATGGTTAGGGGCAGCGCAGACAGAGTAGGGGAAAGAATGAAACAAGCCCTAGAGGTAGTAACTGATTGGTGCACGGAGGTGGGCCTTACGGTAAATCCTAATAAGGTCAGCTGCACTCTCTTTACTAACCGGAGAAAAACTGCCCTCCCGTCGATAGCTTTGGGGGGGGGGGGTAACTCTCCAACTGCCAAAGGAGGTTAAATATCTGGGTATCGTACTTGATCAGAAACTGACTTGGAATCTTCACTTAAAGCATATAACAAACAAGGCCAATAAGGCCTACTTCACCTGCCAAAGAATGATTGGCAAAACGTGGGGACTGAGCCCCAAATGTTGGTTTGGCTCTACCGGGCTGTCATAAGACCTATGGTCTCTTATGCGGCGTTTGTGTGGTGGCCTAAGATGGAGCAGACTGATGCACGAAGAATACTGGACAAGATCCAAAGGTTAATTTGTGTAGGGGCACCTGTTGTCCAACAGCTGCCCTTAAGAGAATACTGGGGCTCTCACCACTGCACCTACACATTAAAAATGTAGCCGATTCTAGAGGTCTGAGCCTGAAAATCATTGAAAAAACTAAAACCATGAGGCCAGGACATAACAATATCCTACATAAATTCAATCTCAAGGAGGAATTGATCCAACAATCAGATTTGATGGTAAAGACAATCGACTGTCGGAGGAATTTTAAAATCAGGTTGCCGGATAGGGCACTGGTAGAGAATATTATCTCCTCCCTCCCCCGCCACGCTTCTGTATGGTATACGGATGGGTCAAAGTCGGACGGGGGTACCAGTGCAGGGATAGTTGGGCCTGACCGGGAACTATGCATACCGCTGGGCAGCCCCCCACAGTTTTTCAGGTAGAGACCCTTGCTATTGAGGTATGTGTGCTTTAATGTCTCAAAAAGAAATATAGGAAGACCGAGATCTATATAATCTCGGACAGCCAGGCAGCTTTGCTAGCTTTAGGAGCTTCAATGTTCAACTCGAAATTGATCTGGAGCTGCTACTGCAATTTATTAGAACTGGGTGAAGCAAACAAAGTTACCCTTTTGTGGTTTCCTGGCCACTCCACTATTAAGGGAAAGGCAGCAGACCGTTGTGCACAAACGGGAGCAAGCCGGGCTTTCCTGGGTCCCAGTCATAGTATCGCTTTTTCAAAAACCCATTTGGAATGCGGTATAAGGGACTGGGGGCAGAACCATAGGAATTTACTCTGGAAGTCCTCCATTGGGATGAGACAGACCAAGAAACTACTCAGTTACAATATTACACATCTGGGAGAGGCACCGAGGAAGATCCCTTACCTGGTTTTTAACAGGGCACGGCCATTTTAATGGCCATCCATATAAAATGGGAAAGTCCCTTATGGACCAGTGCAGATTTTGTAACTGTAGTAAGGAGACATCGGAACATGTACCCTTCACATGCGATGCTATCATCCTAAAAAGATTCAAGTTTCTCAATGCAGTAATCAAGTTCATTCTGAACTTAATAGCCTTAGTGAACGGTTTTGTTTTTTTTTTTTCCGCAGAGAAAATAATTTCAATAATAAAAATAATAAAAAAAAATTGTTGAAACTTTAAATAAAATAATAATATATTTAACTAAAATAATAGTATTTATTTTTATCTTGTTTGTTTTTGTAAAGCAAGAAACTTTAAACAAGTTGGATTACCTTGTGAATAAATATTGTGTTCAAACTGGGACTTATTTTTTTTTTAGTGTTTTGTGTTTAATTATAACAATGCAATGTGCTAACTGTGCTCTAAAAATTACAAGAGGTTCGAGACATATTAAGTGTATTTCTTGTAGGAATATCTTTCATATATCCTGTGCTAGTGTCTCTATAAATCTTTTAAAAGAAGTTGAAAGTGGTGCTGTTCAATGGAACTGTGTTCAATGCCGTGGTCAGACCTCTGGGAATCGTTCCATTTGTAACACAAATGGCGATGATAATGATGGTGATATAAGTTCCATTACCTCATCTATTTTATCTTTAAGTGAAGAACTAAGAAACCTTCGATCTGAACATAACAATTTTTCAGCATCGCTTGACTTAATTAATAGTCAATTAGAAAAAGTAGTAAAAATTGTTAAGGTTGTGGAAGGACACGAAGCAAGAATTTTAATTTTGGAAAAGGAGAATGCAAAATTAAAATCTGATATATCATCAATCAAATATTCAATTGATACTAGTATTTCTGCTGATAATGAACGTAGTTTGAATTTAATTATACACGGTGTACCTGAGGCATCAAAGGAAAATCTTGTTGATGTCTCTAAGCAAATTTTTTCCTTTGTCGAAGTAACATCTTGTGTTGGAAAAATTAAAAATATTCATCGATTAACTAAAAACCGTAGTGTCAATTTAATTAATCCAGTTGTCATCACCTGTGAAAATCTTGAAACGAAAAATAAAATAAAGGACGGTTTTAAAGCAAAAAAAATATCAATTGATCGTTCTATTAACACATCTGATATTGGATTTTCGTCATCGCATAATAATTCGATTTACGTCACGGATCATCTAACGGCCTTTAAACAAAATTTATTTTATAAAGCCAAACAGCTTAAATCTCAGTGTAATTATAAATTTATCTGGGTACAAAACGGTGACATCCTAGTTAAAAAGGGCGAATCATCAAAAATCATAAAAATTACATCAGAAGCATTTATTGACAAATTATTGAAATCCGACATCAACTCAGCTTAAGTTTGTTTCGGATTAATTGTGTTTTACGTTTTTATTTATTATATTTGCCGTGTTTTTCAGTCTAGTCAGTTCTGTTATAATCTATAATATTTTATAAGTAACAATTAGTAATATGTATATAACTGTTTATTTTCAGAATGTGAATGGTTTGCGAACAAAGACAAAACAATTTTATAATTCATTATTGGCAACTGATTATGATATTATTTGTCTAAATGAAACAAATTTAAATGATTCAATTTTGAATACAGAACTCTTTACAGAAAATTATGTATTGTATCGTAAAGATAGAGATCTTATTCAATTCCCAGATAAAGTTGACGGTGGAGGCTGCCTTATTGCTATAAAAAATAAGTTTATTTCATATCGCATTTCCAAATGGGAATGTTACTCAGAAGAAATTTGGGTATGTATTAACTTCGGCTTGACAAATTTGTATCTCAATGTGCCATATATTTTTCCGGAAGCTAAAACAAGTGACTATGAAAACTATTTTGGCAATATCAACTTAATTATGAATCAAAACAAAACGAATTCTAATTTTCTTATTATTGGTGATTTTAATTTATCATTTATTAAATGGAATCTTAAACCTAACGGTTTAATTGAGCCGGATTACTGTGGCAACCGATCTGCACAAGCATTAACGGAATGTATTAATTTTACGGGACTTCAACAGTTTAATTATATACACAATGTTAATAATAATATACTTGATTTAGTTTTTTCTAACATTTGTTTCTCTTCTATTAATTGTAGTGAATCAACTGATGTATTAGTTAAAACTGATAGACATCATCCCGCACTTGAAATTGACTTAAACATAAAAACTGTTTCTTTACTCAAGGAAAATAAGTCAAAAAGAAGGGATTATCGGATGTCTGACTTTGGTAATATCCGGCATGATCTCTCTATAATAAATTGGATGGATCTGCTTCATGATTTAAATACAGATGAGTCCGTTTCTAAATTTTATGAAATGTTATATCAAATTATTGAAACGCATGTTCCTCTCGTGTCATATTCTAAAAATGCATACCCTTGTTGGTATACTAATAAAACAATTAGTTTAATTGTAATAAAAAATCGATTTAGATTATTGTTCAAAAAAAATAATGATGTTGAATATTATAGCATGTTCTCTAAAATTAGGTCTAAATTGAAACAAGCAATTAAAATTGACCATACGAATTATATTAAATCTGTGGAAAACTCCATTCATAAGAATCCTAAGAAATTTTGGTGGTATTCCAAATCACTCAAAAAAACTAATGCAATTCCTGGTAATATGCATCTTCTTAACGACTCAGCTTCTAATGCAAATGATATTAGTAATATGTTTGCGGATTTCTTTGAATCTGTATATAATACCCGTAATGTTTCAGAAGAATATTTTCATCCAAATAATATCAATACAATTCCAGCCGTTAATATTTGTGAAAATGTCATTTTAACTGAGCTTCAATCACTTGATTCTAATAAGGGATGTGGTCCCGATTTGATACCACCTGTGTTTCTGAATGAATCTGCTGAACAATTGTGTAAGCCACTTGTAATTATATTTGAAAAATCACTGATTGAGGGTACTTTTCCTTCAATGTGGAAGAATGCTTATATAACTCCAATACATAAAGGAGGTGACATTACAAATATTAAAAATTATAGGCCTATCTCTATTTTGAATTGCTTCTCAAAAATTTTTGAAAGAATTATTCACAACTTACTCTTCGAAAAACTGAGAAGTAAAGTCACTGTCCATCAACATGGGTTTTTCAAACAAAGATCCACACAGTCTAACCTGCTAAACTTTTCAGAATATGTATATAATTCGCTTGACTTAAATTTCGGTGTTGATGTTATTTATACAGATTTCCAAAAAGCTTTTGATAAGGTCAATCATAAAATTCTAATTGAAAAATTAAGAAGTTTCGGTATTGATGAACTTATGTTACAATGGATACGTTCGTATTTAGTTAACAGAACACAATATGTTGTTTTAGATAATGTTAAGTCTCGTGCAATATCTCCGTGTTCAGGAGTCCCTCAGGGCTCCATTCTTGGGCCTCTACTTTTTATTTTATTCATAAATGATATTGTTGATAATCTTGAATGTTCCGTATTGCTCTTTGCTGATGACCTCAAGCTTTTTTTATCGATTAAATCAATCGATGACTGTCAGAAACTTCAAAACGATCTAAATCGCATACATGATTGGTGTGTTATCAATGACATGAATTTAAACATCGACAAATGCTATGTATTGAAAATTAAACCAAGAGTTTTTTCTGGATTTGGTTACTCTTTAAACAATGCTCCCCTTATTTCAATAGATCAAGTGAAAGATTTAGGAGTTATTATTGACAACAAATTCAAATTTAATATCCATATTCAGCACATCACCAACAAATCATTAAAAATCCTTGGCTTTGTGATGAGGACTTGTAGTGATTTCAATAATCCTTCATCATTTATATCAATGTTTAATGGACTGGTTCGTAGCAACCTTGAATACTTAACCACTGTATGGAATCCTGTATATGAATGTCATAAACTCACCGTTGAAAGAGTACAAAAAAAATTTACGCGTTTCTTAAACTACAAAAGCAAAGTTCCGTATGAACCGTACAATATACGTCTTAAACGTTATGGTTTAGTTTCACTGGAGAGCAGAAGGGATATTTTTGATGAATTAGTTCTATACAAAATATCCAATCGTTTAATTGAAACTAACCTGACAAATTTAATTCGATACAGAACTCGGACAAGATATAATATGCGATTTTCTGTCTGTTTTGATATTCAAACTTACAAAAGCAACTACCGATTTCATTCTCCTCTAGTGAGATTGCAAATGAATCATAACAATGTTTTTAATAATTTTGATTTGTCTTTGTTATCATTCCAGGTTTTTAAAAAACAAATTACTAGATTTTATCATAGTTTAAATATTGTATAAGATTTGTTAATTTTTATTTTTTTTTTATTTTTGACTGAAATTTATTTTAATTTACTAACTTAAATTAACTTCACTTAATGTAATGTACCTAAGCTAACATGTAATTGGATATGTTTATCTGTTTGTTAGCGATAATTGAGAATAAATAAATAAATAAATAAATAAATAAATAAATAAATGCACACACAATCCAGTGGCCTAATGCCGACCCGCTGGATATGCATCAGGTAGCGCCGTTTATCAAGGACATAGACCTACATTTCAACTAAGAACCTCTAGGGACGCACAAAATGCCTCAATGGTCGCAGTGCTCTGGGCTGCTAACACCCACCCTAATTAAAAAAAAAAAAAAAAAAAAAAGAAGAAAATGAATGATGGAACTGGCACTTTATACCTCCTCAAACTCCACACTTTGGTGGAGTATGGGAAGCAGGAATAAAGTCGGTAAAATTCCGACTCAAGAGAGTGATAGGAGAATCAACTCTTACATTCGAAGACTCAAATCGAAGCAGTTCTCAATTCTCGGCCACTAATTCCACTGGCCAACGATGCCTCGGATTCAATAGCGCTAACACCAGGACACTTTCTGATGGGATTGAAAACAAGATGCATTTTCTGAATATGGGATTGAAAACAAGATGCACATGGTCGAAAAGATGGCACAAGGATTCTGGAGATGCTGATCGGCAGAATATCTTCAGCAACTTTAGCAACGGATCAAATGGAGAACCGTACAACAAAATCTAGCTTTAAATGACCTGGTATTGTTAAAAGACGACCAACTACCGGTATCACGTTGGAAATTGGGACGGGTTCTTGACACTCATGCCGGAAAGGATAGCTTGGTGCGAATTGTGACAGTTAAATGCAAAGTCGCGACATACAAACGATGAATAACAAAATTATCCAAGCTACCTATTGATGGTGATTCAAAGGAGACACTACCTATGGAACCAATCTCACCTATGCAGGACGTAACAACCAAGGATGCCCGTACAGTTCCTACTGATAACAACAAGCCATAGACTAGACAACAATCACACCGCCTAGCCAAGACTATAGGAAGGATGAACGTCCTAGCGATAGCCGTTCTGTTAGTGTGCTGTCTATTCGGATTCGTTAATGCCAACGACGAAATCAAACCTTTCAACCAGTCTACTGGCATATACTTCGAGAAGCTAGGAATATTAGAAATTGGCGCTATGAAATGGAGCAGCTGTTGGAAAGAACTCAAAAACTACAATGTAGCTCACAATGAACTACAATCAGTCTGTAACGAGCTATCTGGATTAAACTGTAACATTCTAGAACAACAGCAATGGAAATTCAGCAACCTGATCGCTGATAATGAGTTGCTACTAAGCAGCAACAAGGAAAAACAACGCGTGAAACGGGGTTTTGGAGATTCAACGGGCATAGCTCTGGGAGACATGTTCGGAATTCTCACTCAACGTGAAGCCAGTGAATATGAGGCTCAGTTCGAGAAGCTCAATAACAACGAGCACGAACTATTGTCAATAACAAGGAATCAAACAACCTTGATTGAAAACACAGTCAAGATGGTGAAACATAATACAAACATCACTGCCACATCAATAAACGACAAGAAATGACCCAGCTCCAGGAATATCGAACATATGAGGATAGGGTTTGTTTGTTATTAATGGGATTCCTCGAATTAAGCCTAGTATTAGATAACCTAAAAGATTCACCCCTCAATACTTGCGCCAAATCAATTAGAAGAGCCGTTATCATTGATTCGTCAACATCTGCCAGCCTCCATCACCATTCCAGGCCACGATATTCATGATCTCGAGCACATTTACCAATGCATGAAAATTCGCAGTAGGGTAACACAACAGAGTATAATCACTTAAATTACTCTACCACTCTCATGCACGTGGGACTATACGTTGTTGTCAGTAGTTCCCGTACCAGGTATACAACACGGTACTACCCAATCACAAATTATCACCACAACCGAATATCTCGCCATAGATGACCGCAAGGAACATTTCGCAAGGATGACAAGAGATGATGTAAATCGTTGTCAAATTTTCAAACCAACCCAATTCTTATGCGAAATTTCACCAATTGTGAGTGCACTATACAACCAAGCACTATGCGAGTTATCCATACTACAACGTAACAAAAATCTCCACACCATGTGCCGGAGCAAGACGATGAACACAACCAACCTTTGGATTAAGCTACACGCACCTAATCAATGGATATACATATGTAGTACCACACGAAAGTACGGTTGATGTCATCTACAGTCATGGGATCCAGCCATAAAACTTCAAGAACTCTGGACTAATAAGGATTGACTCCGGATGTATATTAAGAGACGCTGAGTCAGTAATTATAGCTACAGGGGAAACTGGCAGCAATATGACAAAGACATTTCATGCCTCACATGGAGTGTTACTTGGAGGTAGTCACCTAAAGGACTTCAGCTCATACATAAGGAACAAGATGAGTGTGAACAATTCGCTAGAGCTAATCACTACACCGCAACAGACGACCTCGAAAACCAAATTACAATTTTCGAAAAGAGTGAGGACGTTTTACCAAATCAGAACTTCCACCATATTCATCACTACTTCATGATTCATATAATATTCTGTGGCATATTTATAACTGGAATAATTTGGATTATAAGGCGCCTACGCAGAAGACCGGTTTCCAACCACCAAAAACCGTCACCACTACCAAGGCTAAGAGTTAGTTCTGTGTAACATACAATCACCATAACAACAACCATACCTATTTGAGGGGGTCAAACAGGTCAACGAGCCGTGTTGTCAATAACCATATTAATTATCCAATAGATTAATAAAATGCCGCCGGTTAACAGCCTTTATGTTGCATACGAGGCAACAATTATTAATGCATGTAATTGTTATTAGTGTAAAAATTTGTATACATATATAAGCGTGCTCAAAAATAAATAAATCAGAACAAAATTAAATTTCCAACATTATAGTTTATTGTTTCTCATTATAACTAGCTTGGCCTCACCCGTAGTAACCGAGCTAATTATTAAAAATAAGCAATTCCAGTCTGTGATTGGAATTCTACATACTGTGTGTATACATTTTAGTGGTATTCAGTTTTTTTTTCGTGTTGACTTTTTTAATAGGTCCCACCGTTCAGTGGATTCGAATTTTGTACAAATCCCCTGAGAACCTTAACCAGAGGGGCAAAAATAAAATTTACCTGTACCTTCCTTACAAACTAAATAAACAAAATTTTGTGTAAAGCCTGGTTATACCTTAACATCAAAGGTTCCACGATATTCGGTTATAAAATTTCCAACACCAGCAAGAGCTGCCTCAGTTGTCTCCGATATTTGAATTTTCATTGCTAAAATGAAATGTTAATTGAAATGAAGCACCAACACTAAATAAATAACTGACATACCATCACTTGTAGATTCCATTCGTGATGCTGTATTTATTGTATCACCAAAGAGACAATATCGAGGCATGGTTGTTCCCACCACCCCAGCTACACAAGGTCCCGTATTTAATCCCATTCTAATTTGTAACGTTTGACTCGGTTTATGTGGTATGCGAAATTTTGCTGTGCCATACAATAAATCCAAGGCCATAAATGCAATTTGAGTTGCATGATTATCTATTTTGTAAATATGTAATACAAAAATAAAACGAAATTATTAGATCCTATTGGTGTTTTAACAATTCTTTACAATATTTATGTAGAAATCATCACCATTTCTTTGTGGTAATCCAGAGACCACCATGTAAGCATCACCAATTGTTTCCACTTTATAAACATCATACTGAAGAATAATTTTATCGAAAAGGCTGTAAAGTGTGTTTAATAGGGTTACAATTTCCATAGCGGTGCTGTTAACCGATAACTGGGTGAATCCAACAATATCACTAAAGTAGATGGTTACTGCTTCAAAAGATTCGGCTGGAACCTGAAAATATACAAACAGTTGAGAATTAGCAAATTAAAACAATTATTTTTTATAAATCTTTTAACCACACCTGCATTTGTTGTCGCAACTGTTTAACTACACTTGGCGGCAGCATCTGGTTTAGTAATCGATCTGACTTCCCCTTTTCAATATGCAGCCTCTCCGTTGCGGCGAGTAATGATGTGGCAAAATTCTGTAACAGAAAATAATTTACATTGAGGAATATTCAGTATGGATAGTTTCCTATCTCACTTCAACAGCAATTGTTACACTTTGAATTAGTAGTACAATGCATGGTGTTAGTATAACGGTCAGTAAAATAATGCCAACGCATATTGCCTCATTTTGCCGATAATGATTCATATCGTGGTTCGTCTGTCGTCTGTTGACAATCGAAAAGCTAAGTTAAATAGAAACTCTTTGACAGTTATATTGAATCAGCGGACTCTACCTTAATTCTATGAATGCCACATTCTGATGCACCTGAAGTTGTTCTAGAAATCGTTTCGTAAACACGAAATACCATTGTATACTGTCGTTCGTAGTCTTAGTTGAATTAGTAAAAATTGGTATGTTCCTATATACAGTGTACGTATAGAGAATAAAAGTGTTAGCCGAACATTTTTTTTTTACAAAACTAGATTTATGTGAAACTTACGAATTTTGAAATTCAGCTTCTAACTTCTCTATCACAGGACTGCCATCCGAACTTTGTTTAATGAACAGCAAACATTTATCGACCACCGAAGTATGTCGTACAAATTGATAATAATCACTTAACGTGATACTTGTATAACGATAAAAGGACAAACCAAAACATGCTGATAGACTAAAATGTTCGGTCGCCTCGATAAAATATTTATAATTTCTTAATTTCCTAAAGAAAAGGGATACAAAACAGTGCACAATATAGACTCTATAGTTTAGGTGTAAGATAAGCAAACAAAAAAAAGGTCGAAAATTGTTAAAAAATTCATGACATGTACGCTGGAGAGATACTTGCCTGCATATATTACTTGGTATCCTTATCGAAATATTCGATGATATCGCATCAATTAAATCCGTATTGATAATATTAAAATTTGTCACTGGATTTTGAATACCGATATAGTTTCCCACATTATGATTATGATGATTCGTATCACGATTACGAACTATTAAGTCTTTGGTTCCCTCGAGTAAATTTTTATATTTTGATTCTATATAAATTGAGAAATTTATTTGGCCGAATGCTTCGTTCATTGAGTTGAATGATAAATTGCTGTAACCATAAATATTTAAAAAGCAAAATGTTATTTTATTTACTTTCTTGTTAACCAAACTGTTGTTTAGACATGCGCTTACTTATTGCTATTGTTCAAATAGAAGAATACATTTTCCATTCGTTCAGTTTGAATTAGCGTCACCAATTTTGATATATCAGCCACTATCTTAATCTGTAACAACAAAAAACAAAAAAACATTAGAAAATAAAACTGAACAAAATTAATTTTATATTAAGGAGCGCTTACTCACCTGTTGGTCGAAAAATTCGGTCTTTTGATATACAGCCTCCAGATTGTACAATTGAAATCCATTTTGTACAAGTATCACAATTATTGGGAATAGTGGTACCAGCGTCATTCGAAAGAAGAATATTCTGTAACGAAAGATAACAATTTAATTAAGTTTGTGATATTTGAGAATTTCATTTTAATTGACAAATTTATCAAAACAAAATAACAAGAAAACAAGAGTATAACATTTTTCGTTGTGCACCCAAAACGTTTTTTACCTTCCAAACCCTTTCCATTTTTAAATAGTAATAAATTAAACCTTGATTTACCGCCGCTCGTCTATTGTATCTTAATAAAAATTAAATTCTGTCTGCCGGTCTGTCTGTCGTCGGTTTGTGTGTTGGTCGGTCTGTCTCTCGGTCTTTATATGTCGGTCTTTCTATTGGTTTATTTTCGGTTTGTCTATATCTGTCCACATGACGACCGTTTCTTGTCAAAATAGCAGTAAATCACCAAATTACACAAACTAGGTAGCTCTTAAAGGTCATAAATGGACAACTATAATTTTAAACGGCAACGAAATAACTTAAACAATAATAACTAACTAATAACCCATGACCAAAAAATGCAAACAATATGAACTATTACGCATTTTTTATTATTTCGGTGTTTTTTTGTAAGACCAATTGCCTTTCTGAAAACCCTACAGTTTATGCAAGACTTGGTGTGTATGTACCTCCTACGGTACAAAGTATTAATTGTGTTTACATTTTTACATTAATTACACTGGCCGACAAAGAAAAAGTAACAGAAACAAGGATAGTCATTTCCGACGTATTTTTCGATAGTGATTCTGAAACTGGCAAAACTACCCTATCAGGGGATATGGTATTGGGATATCCTAACCTAAAAGAGCATAAAAGGCTGTTTTTATGGGTTTTCAATATTTTACTATATTGTTAGAGAATTTCAGGGTATCCCAAAATCCTGACGTAGTAGAGCAATTCTATGGCCAGATTCGGATTCAGCATGACTTTTTTTGACGTTTCCAATATACATTCCGTACGATTCTTTAGTGAGAGCTAGTTTTGTGTATGATCAAGTTTGTAATTTGAAATATAAATTTATTTATAAAATTTAAAATTTAAAATTTAAAATTTAAAATTTAAAATTTAAAATTTAAAATTTAAAATTTAAAATTTAAAATTTAAAATTTAAAATTTAAAATTTAAAATTTAAAATTTAAAATTTAAAATTTAAAATTTAAAATTTAAAATTTAAAATTTAAAATTTAAAATTTAAAATTTAAAATTTAAAATTTAAAATTTAAAATTTAAAATTTAAAATTTAAAATTTAAAATTTAAAATTTAAAATTTAGTTCAAATTCCAAATTTCAAATTTTCATTTTTAAATTCTAAATTCCAAATTTCAAACTATACATTCCAAACTTCAAATTTTAAATTTTAAATTCTAAATTTCAAAAATTTCAAATATTAAATTTCAAATTTCAAAATTTTGATTTCTAACTTTAAATTTCAAATCTCAAATTTCAAATTCCAAATTTAGAATTTCAAATTCCAAACTCTAAATTCCAATTTTCAAATTACAAATATTACAAATTTTAAACTCCATTTTCAAATTCCAAAGCCCAAACTTCAAATTCCAAATTTCAAATGTTAAGTTTTAAATTCTAAATTCCAAATTTCAAACTTCAAACTCCAAATTCCAAATTCTAAACTTCAAATTCCAAATTTTAAATTTCAACTTTAAATTTCAAATCTCAAATTTCAAACTCTAAATCTCAAATTCCAAATCCCAAATTTCAAATTTTAAATTTCAATCCAAACTTCAAATTCTAAATTTTAAATTCTAAATTTCAAAAATTTTAAATTTTAACTTTCAAATTTCAAATTTTTAATTTCTAGCTTTAAATTTCAAATCGTAAATTTTAAATTCCAAACTTCAAATTTCAAATTCCAAACTTCAAATTGCAAATTTTCAGTTGCAAATTCTAAATTCCAAATTTCAAACTCCAAATTCCAAACTTCAAATTCCAAATTTTATATTTCAACTTTAAATCTCAAATTCCAAATCACAAATTTCAAACTTTAAATTTCAAATTCCAAACTTCAAATTTTAAATTTTAAATTCTAAATTCCAAAATTTTCAAATATCAACTTTCAAATTTCAAATTTTTGATTTCTAACTTTAAATTTCAAATTTGAAATCTCAAATTTCAAATTCCAGATTTCGAATTTCAAATTATAAACTTCAAATTTCAAATTACAAATTTTAAACTTTAAACTCTATATTTCAAATTCCAAAGCCCAAACTTCAAATTCCAAATTTCAAATGTTCAGTTTTAAATTCCAAATTCCAAATTTCAAATTTCAAACTCCAAATTCTAAACTTCAAATTCCAAATTTTAAATTTCAACTTTAAATTTCAAATTTCAAACTCTAAATCTCAAATTCCAAATCACAAATTTCAAACTTTAAATTTCAATCCAAAATTCAAATTCTAAATTTTAAATTCTAAATTTCAAAAATTTTAAATTTTAACTTTCAAAGTTCAAATTTTTAATTTCTAACTTTAAATTTCAAATATTAAATTTTAAATTCCAAAATTCAAATTTCGAATTCCAAACTTCAAATTCCAAATTTTCATTTTTAAATTCTAAATTCCAAATTTCAAACTCCAAATTCTAAACTTCAAATTCCAAATTTTAAATTTCAACTTTAAATCTCAAATTCCAAATCACAAATTTCAAACTATAAATTCCAAACTTCAAATTTTAAATTATAAATTTCAAAAATTTCAAATATTAAATTTCAAATTTCAAATTTTTGATTTCTAACTTTAAATTTCAAATCTCAAATTTCAAATTCCAGATTAGAATTTCAAATTACAAACTCCAAATTCCAATTTTCAAATTACAAATATTACAAATTTTAAATTCCATATTTCAAATTCCAAAGCCCAAACTTCAAATTCCAAATTTCAAATGTTAAGTTTTAAATTCTAAATTCCAAATTTCAAACTTCAAACTCCAAATTCTAAACTTCAAATTCCAAATTTTAAATTTCAACTTTAAACTTCAAATCTCAAATTTCAAACTCTAAATCTCAAATTCCAAATCACAAATTTCAAACTTTAAATTTCAATCCAAACTTCAAATTTTAAATTTTAAAATCTAAATTTCAAAAATTTTAAATTTTAACTTTCAAATTTCAAATTTTTAATTTTTAATTTCTAGCTTCAAATTTCAAATCTTAAATTTCAAATTCCAAACTTCAAATTCCAAAGCCCAAACTTCAAATTCCAAATTTCAAATTTTCAGTTTTAAATTCTAAATTCCGAATTTCAAACTCCAAATTCCAAACTTCAAATTCCAAATTTTAAATTTCAACTTTAAATCTCAAATTCCAAATCACAAATTTCAAACTTTAAATTCCAAACTTCAAATTTTAAATTTTAAATTCTAAATTTCAAAAATTTCAAATTTTAACTTTCAAATTTCAAATTTTTGATTCCTAACTTTAAATTTCAAATCTCAAATTTCAAATTCCAGATTTCGAATTTCAAATTCCAAACTTCAAATTCCAAATTTAAAATTACAAGTATTACAAATTTTAAGCTTTAACCTCTATATTTCAAATTCCAAAGCCCAAACCTCAAATTCCAAATTTCAAATGTTAAGTTTTAAATTCTAAATTCCAAATTTCAAATTTCAAACTACAAATTCTAAACTTCAATTTCGAAATAAAAAATTTCAATTTTAAATTTCAAATTTCAAACTCTAAATCTTAAATTCCAAATCACAAATTTCAAACTTTAAATTTCAATCCAAACTTCAAATTCTAAATTTTAAATTCTAAATTTCAAAAATTTTAAATTTTAACTTTCAAATTTCAAATTTTTAATTTCTAACTTTAAATTTCAAATCTTAAATTTTAAATTCCAAACTTCAAATTTCAAATTCCAAACTTCAAATTCCTAATTTCAAATTTTCAGTTTCAAATTCTAAATTCCAAATTTTAAACTCCCAATTCCAAACTACAAATTCCAAATTTTAAATTTCAACTTTAAATCTCAAATTCCAAATCACAAATTTCAAACTTTAAATTTCAAATTCCAAACTTCAAATTTTAAATTCTAAATTTCAAAGTTCAACTTTCAAATTTCAAATTTTTGATTTCTAACTTTAAATTTCAAATTGCAAATCTCAAATTTCAAATTTCAAATTCCAGATTTCGAATTTCAAATTCCAAACTTCAAATTCCAAATTTCAAATTACAAATTTTACAAATTTTTAATTTTTAATTTTAAATTTAAAATTTAAAATTTAAAATTTAAAATTTAAAATTTAAAATTTAAAATTTAAAATTTAAAATTTAAAATTTAAAATTTAAAATTTAAAATTTAAAATTTAAAATTTAAAATTTAAAATTTAAAATTTAAAATTTAAAATTTAAAATTTAAAATTTAAAATTTTAAATTTTAAATTTTAAATTTTAAATTTTAAATTTTAAATTTTAAATTTTAAATTTTAAATTTTAAATTTTAAATTTTAAATTTTAAATTTTAAATTTTAAATTTTAAATTTTAAATTTTAAATTTTAAATTTTAAATTTTAAATTTTAAATTTTAAATTTTAAATTTTAAATTTTAAATTTTAAATTTTAAATTTTAAATTTTAAATTTTAAATTTTAAATTTTAAATTTAAAATTAAAAATTAAAAATTTGTAAAATTTGTAATTTGAAATTTGGAATTTGAAGTTTGGAATTTGAAATTCGAAATCTGGAATTTGAAATTTGAAATTTGAGATTTGCAATTTGAAATTTAAAGTTAGAAATCAAAAATTTGAAATTTGAAAGTTGAACTTTGAAATTTAGAATTTAAAATTTGAAGTTTGGAATTTGAAATTTAAAGTTTGAAATTTGTGATTTGGAATTTGAGATTTAAAGTTGAAATTTAAAATTTGGAATTTGGAGTTTGGAATTGGGAGTTTAAAATTTGGAATTTAGAATTTGAAACTGAAAATTTGAAATTAGGAATTTGAAGTTTGGAATTTGAAATTTGAAGTTTGGAATTTAAAATTTAAGATTTGAAATTTAAAGTTAGAAATTTTAAATTTTAAATTTTAAATTTTAAATTTTAAATTTTAAATTTTAAATTTTAAATTTTAAATTTTAAATTTTAAATTTTAAATTTTAAATTTTAAATTTTAAATTTTAAATTTTAAATTTTAAATTTAAAATTTAAAATTTAAAATTTAAAATTTAAAATTTAAAATTTAAAATTTAAAATTTAAAATTTAAAATTTAAAATTTAAAATTTAAAATTTAAAATTTTAAATTTTAAATTTTAAATTTTAAATTTTAAATTTTAAATTTTAAATTTTAAATTTTAAATTTTAAATTTTAAATTTTAAATTTTAAATTTTAAATTTTAAATTTTAAATTTTAAATTTTAAATTTTAAATTTTAAATTTAAAATTAAAAATTAAAAATTTGTAAAATTTGTAATTTGAAATTTGGAATTTGAAGTTTGGAATTTGAAATTCGAAATCTGGAATTTGAAATTTGAAATTTGAGATTTGCAATTTGAAATTTAAAGTTAGAAATCAAAAATTTGAAATTTGAAAGTTGAACTTTGAAATTTAGAATTTAAAATTTGAAGTTTGGAATTTGAAATTTAAAGTTTGAAATTTGTGATTTGGAATTTGAGATTTAAAGTTGAAATTTAAAATTTGGAATTTGGAGTTTGGAATTGGGAGTTTAAAATTTGGAATTTAGAATTTGAAACTGAAAATTTGAAATTAGGAATTTGAAGTTTGGAATTTGAAATTTGAAGTTTGGAATTTAAAATTTAAGATTTGAAATTTAAAGTTAGAAATTAAAAATTTGAAATTTGAAAGTTAAAATTTAAAATTTTTGAAATTTAGAATTTAAAATTTACAATTTGAAGTTTGGATTGAAATTTAAAGTTTGAAATTTGTGATTTGGAATTTAAGATTTAGAGTTTGAAATTTGAAATTTAAAATTGAAATTTTTTATTTCGAAATTGAAGTTTAGAATTTGTAGTTTGAAATTTGAAATTTGGAATTTAGAATTTAAAACTTAACATTTGAAATTTGGAATTTGAGGTTTGGGCTTTGGAATTTGAAATATAGAGGTTAAAGCTTAAAATTTGTAATACTTGTAATTTTAAATTTGGAATTTGAAGTTTGGAATTTGAAATTCGAAATCTGGAATTTGAAATTTGAGATTTGAAATTTAAAGTTAGGAATCAAAAATTTGAAATTTGAAAGTTAAAATTTGAAATTTTTGAAATTTAGAATTTAAAATTTAAAATTTGAAGTTTGGAATTTAAAGTTTGAAATTTGTGATTTGGAATTTGAGATTTAGAGTTTTAAATTTGAGATTTGAAATTTAAAGTTGAAATTAAAAATTTGGAATTTGAAGTTTTGAATTTGGAGTTTGAAATTTGAAATTTGGAATTTAGAATTTCAAACTTAACATTTGAAATTTGGAATTTGAAGTTTGGGCTTTGGAATTTTAAATATGAAGTTTAGAATTTGAAATTTAAGAATTGAAATTTAAAGTCTAAAATTTCAAATTTAAAAATTAAAATTTGACATGTGAATTTTTTGAAATTTATGATTTGAACTTTGGAATTTGAAATTTGAAGCTTGGAATTTGGGATTTCGAATTTGAAATTTAGAGTTTGAAATTTGAGATTTGAGATTTAAAGTTGAAATTTAAAATTTGTAATTTAAAATTTGGAATTTGAGATTTGAAATATCAAATTTGGAATTTGGAATTTAGAATTTGAAATTTTAAATTTGGATTTGAAATTTGGAATGTGAAATTTAAAATTTGGAATTTAGAGTTTAAGATTTAAAATTTTAAATTTGGAATTACACATTTTAAATTTTGGATTTGGAATTTGAAAGTTGGAATTACGGATCTAGAATTTAGAATTTATATTTTAAATCGTTTAAGATGAAGAATTTTTGGATTCAAATAGTTTGTTCATAACATTGTTAGTTGGGGCAAGGTTAATAAAGTTTAAGATTTCTAAATCAAAATGATTCTGAATTTAAATTTATATATCTTCTTCTAGAGGGAGTTTTGTTTAGCAGATTGTGCGTTTAAAATTAAAATTAAGGTTATGAGCCAATCATATATTTGTGCTAATTGTTTGTCATATATGGTACTAATAAGAATATACTAATGTGGATACTCAAATTGGCGATCGGTGCATGCGATAACGAAGCGGACATCAATCCAATGCACCAGAGCTATTTAATTGTACGGTTGATGTGTAGTGATGACAATATTGAGCAGCTTGAAAACGTTGTAGTGGTTAATGGGTGAGCTCAGACGCAATGTATGTGGTTGATACATTGTGGTGGAGAACGATTGAGTGCACCGCTACAAAATCGTACCATGGGTCGGGTTTGTTCAGTGGATAAATATTTAATAAGCGGTTTTCACGAGTTCGTCGTGTAATTTAAAACGCATTCGGTATTCTAGTCAGTAGGTGGAGAATCCTATTAACGATCATGAACATGTTATCCGATGACGCCGAAAAAGTGATCTAGATTGCATCGCGTTAGGTAATTTGCTGCGTTTAAATAAGGATAGCGCACGAAATTATGTACAGATCACATAATGCATAAATTGATCGTGGCGCAGCGATATATGCCGATCTTTGAGCTCAATGGCATCATCTCATAGCACACACAATTTAGGTGATAGAACCGCATTTCAAATGCGAGATGAGCTATGCTCATTTTTAAATAATGAGGCCAGGTTGCATTTGATGGAATAAAATAAATTATTTAATAAAGATAATAAACGCGTTTAAATAAAATACAATTTTTATTTGTGCTAAATGCTAATTTATGCTAAGAAGGTCGGGAAAATAAAACTTTAAACGGCACCTGAAATGGAATTACTAAATGTACAGTATGGTTCAGTTTAAATGCTGCCAATAAAGAATCTCGGGATGTTATACAAAATCATTACGTGTTCAATTGCTTCTTCTTTACTTTACTGGATCGACATTATTTGAGTATCTGCGTACTGTCAATGGTTTCGAATATCCAAACTTCTGCTTCCTTACAGTACTTCATCTCAATTTGTTGAACTCAGAAGAAAAGTGGTAGAAGTGCTTAGACAAAGCAGTAATTTTTCAAATGCCACACCAAGGTATGCTTTTACATTCGTTTGTATTTCTTGATATCCAACCAACGCATTGGCTCTTTGGAACAAATTCAAGTTGGATTCGGATTTAAATTTTTTGTGAGAATATGATAATGAAGCAACATATAATTTAGCTCTCTACGATATCAACTATGTACTGCTGCAACATGGTGCCGAATGTGCTAAATTTGGTAACCCTCAACCAACAAGAACTCATAATATTCCTGTACAATTCAACGCACTAAGAGGAAGAAAAATCTCGCATTCCAAATTTGAATCAGCAGCAGATGACAGCATTCATAAAAATTGTTCGAGGTACAGATTTCGAGAATAATTAGGAGCGCTGTTCTTCTTAGATGGCCCAGGAGGATCCGAAAAGACATACCTTTACAATATGTTGATGCATTTTATTAGAGGTAGAGGACAAATTGTACCAGCATTCGCCTCAACAGGCATAACAGCAACTTTAATAAAAGATGGCCATAGAGTTCACAGCGGCTTTAAATTACCTGTACCAGTCAAGCCAAACATATCTTATTTGATAAAGTGACACTGCTGTTGAACATGGAGTACAATGCATAGATATCCTCTTGAGAGAACTTATGCATAATAATGGGTCATGTAGAAATCGTCCATTTGCAGTAGTTCCACGCGGAAAAGAAACCGATTTAATCGAAATGTAAGTATAAAATCGAGTGACCTATGGCAACATTTCAAACAAATCTCTGTGGTGAAGGACATGATGAATTCAATAAATGATTTCGGGATGTTTGCATTGGAGCCTTGCCATAGTGAAAAAATCTTTCAGAGTTTATGATTGAGATTCCACCCGAGATTATATTTAAGAATGAAAATATCATGCTGAAGCTATATGGCAATGATTTGACTAAACTACCAATAGGCATAATGATACATTGGAATTAAACAAACAAATTAAACTCTGAGCAAAATGCTACGAATCAACGGTACAGCGGTGCCAATAATGCTTCTTGGTGATTTACCTAGGCCCTATTTTGTTATTCATAAATGCCATAGTAATTAATTAAATCAGAAAAAAACCGGCTATTAAATCATTAATAAAATCGTGTGGCGCTCACGGCTTAGCTATATAAACAAGCGGTTTTGTATTATTTTAATTATTTTATATACATTTTAGAAAGGTGAACTCTTTCCAATCATATATCGCTCAAATTCTTGCGCAAGGGACAAATTGAGTTATTTCATAATGCAAGTAATTGAATTATTACTTTGAAATGAATGCAATATTGAATTACTTCCCTAAGGCGTATAGTTAAATGTATGGATCGTAAGCCTCACAAGATATAACGTTTTATGCCACACTGGACATTTTTTTTTATTGTAATAAAACCAAACTGATAATGTTTTATATTTTCGATTATTAAAAATGAAAATAAAATTTGTATTGTGTCAGAGACATTCAATAATAATAAAAAGCAATTTAATATTTTTAATTATAATTACAACTGGAAATTGATAAATTTCATGCCGAGTTTTTAATCGGTTTTGCCTTCTATGTAAAAATATCAAAAGTCATTAATAAAAATAGCTGGACTTCTGTTATAATCATCTAGTTCAAAACCATAAAATAAAATAAAAATTCAGAAACTGTATAGACTAAACATTTTTATTTATTTTTTTGTTTTTGATTGATTGGAATTAATATTTTGTGGTATTATGCCAGTGTTAAATCTACTATTGGAAATTGATTTTTATTACCGCCGATTTAGTAAAATATTTCGCAATTCATATGTTGAAATGGAGATTCCTTAAACTAAAGTCACCCCTGAAGGCCGTTGTGAAATTAAAAAGATTTTGATTCTAAAAGATTACTCCGAAAAGAGAAATGCTCGCAACAATATTTGTACTGCATTACCAAATGAATAATGACCCGCAGCAATGGTTTAAATTGTTGCGGTACTTCCACCTCTTTCATCAGAAAGAAGTGGATTATTGTTTGTAGCGCGTTGGAAAGGACGTAGGCAATGGCTGTCGAGCGACAATTCGAAGAAGTTTTCTACCCTTCTTGCACACATCTGTTTTCCAGATGACAGTGGAACAGGATAACTAAAAGTTTAGCCAAACATTTGTAGTAGTTTTTTGGGTTAATACCATTAGAGCTCAGGGCAGTCTTAGCAAATTTGAGTCCTGGGCGAATACAAAAGTGGCTCCCTTCATGATCAATATTTTCTAAGAAATCGGATATATGGATAGTGCACTAAAATTATTATTCAATTTAGTTTGTCCTAAAGGTGATGGCTTCAGGTAACTTTTATTCTTTTAAGAGTGAAAAATGATATGACACCACTGCAATTGATGTACGAATTTTTTCAATCTCAACGTATTTAAATTCAGAGGGAATATTTAAATTGTATGGGATACCTTATTTCTGAAGAAGTTTAAAATGCAAACATTAATCAATTAAAGCTTATTCTAGATCATATTATGAATGTTCAGAATAATAGAATATAATATTGTCATTTGAAGACACTTACAAGTTTCCAAATGAAAATCGGCGTCCTCAAAAGCGGTGACGTCTTAGGGCTTATTTCTTTTAGATCAACGGTTAGGAAAGGCCTGTCGGGACTTAATTTGTTGGCATCATTGTCTGCGAAATATTAGGTAGTGTAAGAGAAGGGCAGGTAAAAATTCACGGCAAATTATATAAGAATTTTTGTTTTAATTTTTATTAGAAATTTTAGAGAAAAATTTAATCACTTTAACAAAAGTGCCCTATACCTCCAAAAAAGTTTCGATGTGGTTTTGTCGATAAATAGATAACAGATATAAAGGTAGAAATATCAAAGAAAATCGAGCATCGATGTTTATTGACGAAATATGTACTCTACCCACTGGTAATAAAAATTGTATACGTTTATACGTTACGTAAATCTGTGTTTTTGCACGGGAAAAGGTAGATGGATTTTAAGGGCCGTTGGCAGATAATCGTACTGGTGTCTAGGAAATTCTGATTTTGGGGTTATTCAAAACATTATTTGCGAATTATCTTCATATTTTTGAAACTTTTCGGTATTTTGATTTTTTTTAGAATCACATGTTATCGGAATTTTCGAAATTATTTATTCATTTTGGTAAGTGTTTTTCAGGCTTCCCGAGAAGAGTATCTTTATATATGCCAAACATATTTGCAATGCCTTCGGAGAATGTGTTCTTCATTTTACGAAATTGGAATTCCCAATATTAATTTTCATTATATGTAGGAATAATGTCATTTTTATAAGATTTATTATTTATTAGATTTATATGTACTTAGTTTATTTAACAAAAATATTCATATAAAAATAAATATTTTAAAGTGCTCCTAAATGTAATGTAGTGTTTCATTTGATTTTAAGGGAAACTGTATTCCCTAAACACTGTTTTAAGATTAACTAATCTTAAAAAAAAAATGATGTTTTTTCTACATAAAGTAGAAAATTTTATGTGGGAGTTTAGATGCAACATTTTTTCACACAGGGAATGAATTCTTGATATATAAATCGGTAACATAGTAAAATTATACCTTTGGTGGGCTCATTTACAGATAATCAAAGAGGAATTTAAAAGCACTCATCATCAAAAGAAATAATTTAGGAGAGATTTTGTTTGAAATCCAATATTGTAATTTGTAATAAAAAATATATTTTGTAGAACAGCAATAAAATTTACCGTAACATTTACTACCCGGAAAAAAATTGTGGAAAAATTTGATTTCTAGAATATTTTTAAATCGAATTGGCTTAGTGTCGTTTGAACCAAACAATATAAAAAAATATCTACTACGTACAGGCTATTCAATCTAAGGCTAGAAATGATGATGACATTTGGGCGGGTTGGGTACGAAATCTTTCATTACAAAATCTCTACTACAGAAATTCTTAATTACAAAATCTCCTAATTACAAAATGTCGCATACAATTTGCCCCGTAACATAGGCATTCATACTAGATTTCTCATTTCATTATAACTAAAGGAAAAAAAAACAAAACTTCTGATAATTCCAATGTTATCGTTGTGTTATTTTATTAGGCAATGCTTTTAGAATGCGTTGCAAATATAATACGTATATTCAATACACCGATAACATTTGAATGAAAAATTTTTTTTTTTTTTTGGGGTTTTTAGTCAAATGAGAAATCTATTATGATTGTCTATGCCCGTAATATATGAAATCGCGCGATTTCATATATTTACGGGGAAAATTTTATACGACATTTTGTAATTAGGAGAAAAGTAATTGTGTGTGTGTGTGTGTGTAATGGGTATGTTTTTTTTAAGGATCTGGTAAAAAAATCATTTACGAACCCATGGATGAGCATCCAGGGAGTGTGGGACTCCTTAATTCGAATACAGACTAAAATACCCCAGACACTCGCCACTTTATCCCTTGTCCTCCTGGTACCACTCTATCCCTTGTCCTCCTGGCGCCCCAATTACCTTCCGACTCCAGCATGAGCTTAACATAATTGTCCGGGCTTACTTGCACTCGCAGCTTTTCAAACATTTCTTGCCTCTGATCGTCGAATCTGGGACAAGGGAAAAATACGTGCTTAACGTCTTCAGCCAACCCAACACAATAAGGGCATTAAGAGCTGTTTTCAATTTTAAATCTGCACAAGTACGCTTGAAAGCATCCGTGGCTTGAAAGTAACTTGATGAGATAAAAGTCAACTTCCCCGTGTCTACGGTCTATCCCCATCGTTAAAAACTGGTAATAGCCGATGCACCCAAAGGCCTTGTATAACAGGAAAAATACTGTATGTGCTTGTTCACATATGTCGCTGCAATCCTAAAACACAATTATTCAAAAGGAGGTTTTAGGAGATTTTGTAATTAGGAGATTTTATAATTTGGTAATTTTGTAATTAGAAAATTTTGTAGTTAGGAGATTTTGTAATCAGAAGATTTTTAAAAAAATAGGAGATTTTGTAGCTGAGATTATGAAATGAGGGATTACGACGTACCGATCCCTTTGAAAAATTCCAAATGATATCAGTATCGCCATTTAACACTTCATCGATGATTTTCACGTGGAACACTATGGTCCGATTGTATGAACGAGGATAGAAAAAATAAAATCCGAGAGTACAGATATATCTTTATCCGAGAATTTTATTTTTTTCCTATTGTATGAACAATTTAAAATATTTTTCTATAATCTATTTTATTGCAGTTTTAGAGCAGTTTTTATTTGAGTGGTAACACCTTTTTCTTTGACGTTTATGTAATTGAAAATAAATTTTCATATTATTGCTTTTTCATACGTTTAATCGGTGTATTATTATTTGACTCCATCTTATCTTTTAAGTATAATTAATAATTAATCAATTTTATCGTCACTATAACAAGATAACAAACTGTGAAAATTTTGATATGTCAAAAAAAAAACAACAACAACATTTTGTATCCTCTGTTGTATCCACTGAAAAGAGAAAATAGAAACAGAGGATATAACAAAATCCATTGATTTATTTGCTTATTCATACAATGCAAACGACGATAAATCCGAGGTTATATCGTCTATCCGCGTTCATACAATCGGGCCTATACATATTATGTATTTATAGTATGTACAGTATTTCGGTGAAAAAACTCCAAGTGCAAACACAATGCAAAACTATGTGTGCAGTGTTTAAATTCATTTTTTTGTTCCCTTCTTTTATCTTTTATTTCTCTCTTTGTGAAAGGAAACAAAAAATATTTTTGTTGTTTCTTTCCCTGAAAACGAAATCGAAAAACGTAAAATATCTCTCCTCATATAAAACACAAAGGATAGGAGAAAAGAGATATTTTAATTTGTTGAATTTGGTTCCAAAGGAAAGAAACAAAACAAAATATTTTTACTCTCCTTTCGCAAAAAGAGAGTAAAGCAAGGATCACCAGAAACATCTTACAAAATATAAACATTTTAACATCGAGAGTTCCAGCAAACATTATGAAAGATTTCAACAAACACTTGATTCAACATTACGAGGTAAACTTTAAATTCTAAAAAAACAGTTTAACACATAAATTTAATAGTTTAAGATGCGATACAATTAGTCAAGTAGAAATAAATTCAAAAGACAATTGGTTGGGTAATTTAACAAACAAAAATTTACCGTTAGAAGTAAAAAATATTCTACAACTGGGTCCGAAATTTAACATGCCTACAAAACAATAAACAAAACATCATAAATTCGGTTATTTGTTGTGTTGAAGCCTCAATAAATTGCATTAGTGAAGAAAACCAAATTAATTTCAGAAATAGTGTAGTGAATATCCTTTCCAATTACAAATCCAACGATACAAAACTTTCAACGATAGACAAAAACCTAATCAATAACCTGAACACTACAAAACGATATCTGAAGAAAAATCCGGACCTATACCTACCTACGTTACTAGTCAGCGGAGAAAGGTAACGTGACAGTGCTTCTAACAAAAAATGAGTATAATAACAAACTAATTGAATTACTGGAAGACGAAACCACCTACTGATCCATTAACAAAGATAGAACAACAGCTACTCAAACTAATGCCAACCAGATAATAAGTTCGTGGGAAAGAATTGGTCATATTACCAAAAATCTTGCCAAGACCTTAAGACAATATAATAGTACTCCAGCAAAACTCTACGGCCTCGTAAAAATACATAAGACCAACAACCCTATCAGACCAATAGTTTCAAGTATAGGCTCCCCAACGTATAATTTGTCAAAAATTTTCTCAACAATTTTATCCAACATTGTAGGAAAAACTCAAAGTTTTGTGAAAGACTCGTTTGATCTCAAATCCAAAATTAAAAATCTCTTAATCCCGGTTGATTACAAATTATTTTTCCTCGATGTCTCAAGTTTATTTACAAATATCCCTAACCAATTAATTTTTGAAATAATAGAAAAAAGTGGACCGAAATTCAACCGTTTACGGAATTAAATTTACAAACATTTAAACAAGGACTTTCCTTTGTAATCAACAATTGTTATTTCTCCTTTAATAATAACCATTACCACCAAATTTCGGGTTCGCCAATGGGATCACCAGTCTCACCGGTCTTAGCAAACTTGGTAATGGAACATCTTGAAGAAAAAGTATTGGCTACACTAACAAAAAAACCGTTAATGTATTTAAGATATGTAGATGATATTTTACGTATTGCACCGACGTCAGACATTCAGATGATCCACAATAGGTTCAATTCATTTCATAAAAATCTTCAATTTACAATAGAATTAGAATCAGAAAATAGTATCCCTTTCTTGGACATTAAAATTATAAGAGACAGCAACGGACACGTATGTACTGACTGGTACCACAAAAATACTTGGTCAGGACGCTATCTCAACTACAAATCGTATCTTCCTTCAATCTACAAAACCAACACTGTTTCATTCCTAACTAAACGAATTCTTTCATTATCTGGCCCTGAACTTTATGAGAATAACTTTAAACTTCTCAAGAAAACCTTATTAGACAATAGCCGCATTTCTTGACGCATTAGTGATCCAGATCAGATCAAAGTTTACATTGAAAACAACAACAAAAATTAAATTTTTGTTGTTGTTTTCAATGTAAATTTTGATATGATCTCGATCACTAATGCGTCAAGAAATGCGGCTAATCACTACCCGCAACAATTAATTGACCAAATTATAACAATAGAAAAATTCAAACATTACAACTCGGTTACCAATCAACCTAACACAACTGACCATAGAACGAACAAATTTATATCAGTTCCTTATGAAAAACGGACCTACCACTCTCTCAAGCGTCTTTTCAAAACACATGATATTCAATTAGTTGCTAAACCAATAAACACAATATACAAACTCACATTCTCAGAACTTAAAGATAAAACGGAAACAAATCTTCAATCAAGTCTAATATACCAAGTACCATAATCAAACATACATAGGGCAAACAAAACAGTATTTAAAAAACGAATGTACGATCATAAATACCATATAAAAATCAAAGACTCACAACACAGCGCATTAGTAGATCATTCCCTCCGGTTAAATCACTCCCCCAATTTTACAAATGTAAAAATATTAGACAGAGAAACCAATTTTAAAAAACGCAACATCCTTGAGATGATTCACATAAAATCGTCCAAAAATATTATGAACCGACAAACAGACAGTCTTCTTTTGCGTACATCACGCCAGAAATCCCATTTTAGAAAACCCAAGTTTTCTATATATAATTGGCACCATTGGGATTGTGCAATTTTGTGCCTGTGATTAGAAAATTTGTGCATAGCCTACTTTAGGAAACAGGGTTGGATTTCTCAAGTGATTATCACACCAGAAATCCCATATATACCGTTTACGTAATAAAACATATTTTTCAGTTAACAATGATTGTGCAAAATTGTGGGTTACTAAACTTACCTTAAAAAAAGTTTATATTGGCCAGAATCGGCCATAGAACATCCGAAATTTATCAAAATCGTGGTTTTTCCAAAAAGTTGTATGGGTGATTTCCAGAAATCCCAACTTTTATTAACATTTAAATTAAAACATAGCATATGTAATGTACTGGCCAAGATTCATGTTTGTGCATATTATACTTTAGCCAGAATCGGCCATAGAACATCCACAATTTATCAAAATTGCGATTTTTCAATGAGGTTGTATGGGTGATTTCCAGAAATCCCACCTTTTATTAACATTTGAATTAAAACATAGCATATGTAATATTTTGGCCAATACTCACATTTGTGCATATTATACTTTAGCCAGAATCGGCCATAGAACATCAACAATTTATCAAAATTGCGGTTATTCAAAGAGGTTGTATAGGTGATTTCCAGAAATCCCAATCTTTCCCAAAACCGCGATTTTGATAAATTGTGGGTGTTCTATGGCCGATTCTGGCTAAAGTATAATATGTACAAACGTGAATATTGGCCAGAATATTGACTATACTATGTCTTAATTCAAATTGTAATAAAAGGTGGGATTTCTGGAAATCACCCATACAACCTCTTTGAAAAATCGCGATTTTGATAAATTGTGGATGTTCTATGGCCGATTTTGGCTAAAGTATAATATGCACAAACGTGAATCTTGGCCAGAATATTAACTATACTATGTTTTAATTCAAATTGTAATAAAACGTGGGATTTCCGGAAATCACCCATATAACCTCTTTGAAAACCGCGATTTTGATAAATTGTGGATGTTCTATGGCCGATTCTGGCTAAAGTATAATATGCACAAACGTGAATATTGGCCAGAATATTTACTATACTATGTTTTAATTCAAATTGTAATAAAAGGTGGGATTTCTGGAAATCACCCATACAACCTCTTTGAAAAATCGCGATTTTGATAAATTGTGGGTGTTCTATGGCCGATTTTGGCTAAAGTATAATATGCACAAACGTGAATCTTGGCCAGAATATTAACTATACTATGTTTTAATTCAAATTGTAATAAAACGTGGGATTTCCGGAAATCACCCATATAACCTCTTTGAAAACCGCGATTTTGATAAAGTGTGGATGTTCTATGGCCGATTCTGGCTAAAGTGTAATATGCACAAACGTGAATATTAGCCATAATATTGACTATACTATGTTTTAATTCAAATTGTAATAAAACGAGGGATTTCCAGAAATCACCCATATAACCTCTTTGAAAAACCGCGATTTTCATAAATTGTGGGTGTTCTATGGCCGATTCTACCTAAAGTATAATATGCACAAACGTGAATATTAGCCATAATATTGACTATACTATGTTTTAATTCAAATTGTAATAAAACGTGGGATTTCCGGAAATCACCCATATAACCTCTTTGAAAAACCGCGATTTTGATAAATTGTGGGTGTTCTATGGCCGATTCTGGCTAAAGTATAATATGCACAAACGTGAATATTGGCCAGAATATTGACTATACTATGTTTTAATTCAAATTGTAATAAAACGAGGGATTTCCAGAAATCACCCATATAACCTCTTTGAAAAACCGCGATTTTCATAAATTGTGGGTGTCCTATGGCCGATTCTGGCTAAAGTATAATATTCACAAACGTGAATATTGGCCAGAATATTAACTATACTATGTTTTAATTCAAATTGCAATAAAACGTGGGATTTCCGGAAATCACCCATACAACCTCTTTGAAAAACCGCGATTTTGATAAATTGTGGATATTCTATGGCCGATTCTGGCCAATATAAACTTTTTTTCAGGTAAATTTAGTAACGCACAATTTTGCACAATCATTGTTAACTGAAAAATATGTTTTATTCGGTAAACGGTATATATGGGATTTCTGGTGTGATAATCACGTGAGAAATCCCACCCTGTTTCCTAAAGCAGGCTATGCACAAATTTTCTAATCACAGGCACAAAATTGCACAATCCTAATGGTGCGAGTTATATATAGAATACTTGGGTTTTCCAAAATGGGATTTCTGGCGTGATGTACGCTCTTTTTTCAACCGATCTTTACAATAACATTATTTGACATAATTGTTTTTCGGTTCCCAATTATATTAAATCATATTAAATTTAACCCTCCGATTTAAATAATTGATTATGCTTTTAGTAAATATTTTAGCCAACCCTCCCACAATATCAGCAATAATGTTTACTTCTCCCCCAGTGTAGCTTTTTGTTTGTGAACATTCTTGTTACAATTGTCGTACTAACTAGTAAGTTTTCAATTTATACGGATAACACATTAAAATACATAGTTTTAAGCCTAGTTTATGTTTAATAATTTTTAATTTTTTTTTTTTTTAAATGTGATAAAATATACATATATTGTTTAAGTTATTATGTAAGTATAATATATTTAAGTATAATAGTTTACCAAATAATCATAAGTTTTTTAAATATTCAATATATTAATGTTAATGTTTCATTTTGTTAATTATAGTTAACCTTTGATAATGAGTTGGATGTCAGCTCGAAACGTTAGGTGCAATAAGCAAACTTAATTAAATATGTAATAAAAAAATTATATTTTGTTAAAAACCAAAGTCTAGTTTAATTGAAGCATACCTGGGTTCTTCGCCGTGAAGTTAATTAAGACCATTCAAAAAGTGTAAAAAGTTCAACCAAAGAAAAAATTATTATAAATAAAGCAACGAACGAAATTTGAATTTAAACACTGTATTGCTTATGCATGTGAGATAATCCAGAAAAGAGACACTACAATAAAACAGAAATTCATAAAAAACAATCCATAAAAAACTTCCAATTAATACTTCTTTGGTTTATGTAGGTCATAAATGACTTAGAACATTACAAATGTTCATACATTAAAAACTTTACACTATCAAAAACAAACCGTATAAATTCCAAACTAATTGGAATATCTAATTTTCTGGCACTGTGTTCTGTAAGTGGCAATTATATTTTTGTAGCAGCTGTCACATAAATTATCTGTATTGTGCCGAAAATTGAAATTTGTTTTGGATCTAGCTTCTAAAAGTAGGCCTGAACCTACATACTCGTTCGACATTTTGCCAATGAGCATTAGCTTTATGATGCAACTGAGACAAAATAAATGTTCTTATCGAATCACTTTTTTGACTAAACATTTCATTAATTTTTTCTATAACTAAATTATCTGAGCCTAGGAAATCTAATTTCTTCTGTTTTGGTGAATTAAATATAAACCTAGGAACTTTCGTTGAATTTATTATATTGGATTTTTTTCTTCTAATATAAGGCATGACAGGAAATTGATCTTCAGTTCTTTCATCATTATCATGAAAATTAGATAAACAAATATTAATTATACGGTTTAAATATTTCCTCTGAAATTTGAACCGGCAGGTGATCGATTTCCTTCCAGTGATAAATGATGGTCTTCAAAGAATGGCGAAATAGTAAGGGATAGATTATCTACAACAGAAAAATATTGAACTTTGGCAAAATCAATTTTTCGTCGGTGATATGAGTAGCTTTTCTTTTGAATGTCTTTCTAATTTGTATATTTAAGCCGTTTATTTTGAAAGTGGCCTAAGTCCATTTTTCAAAAAAATCAAGTTAATGATAACAATAGATAAATAACAGTATAATCTTTCTAACGGTAAATAATTTATTGTCAAAACAAAACAAAAATTAATCTCTAACACCTGTGCAAAAAATAAGAAAATTCAAAATCCCATATGTTTTTTCATTTATTGTTTTTCTATTCTTTCATTATCTCGTTTCAACAAAATATGGACTTAAGCCACTTTCAAAATAAACGGCTCATTTGGAACAATTGATAGACCTTCACATTCTTTATCCATATTATTCTGGGCACATGCACAAATATTTGGGAACGAACCGGGAATACGGGATACACATTTTTATTTATAATTTTGCTTGATCCTAAAATACGAATATCGTTGTCGTAGAAATGATTTTCGTAAAATTTTATGGTTGTGTTCCACTTTTCTGTGGTTATTTTCGATAATTTGTTACCTGAATCTTTAATCCACACATTCCGTTTTTTATCACTAGTTAGGCAAATTGAAAAAAGATAGAAAACTTCCACTTCTACAAATATTTAAACATCCTTCGTATTCGTGTTTATAAACAAAAATACTTTTACTTGTAACTAGAACTGCACCTTCTATAACTCCTCGACCCAAACTGGGTATTAGGGGATCCCCCCCCCCCCCTTCCATACGATTTTTTTCTCAGAATGAACCAAGGAATCACCCCTTAACGGATTAGCATCCCAAACCCCGACACCCTGTATAGTATATAAATATTCAGAAATATGTTTGTGTCGATAGTACATAAAATAAAATACACACGCACGTTCAAATATGCGTAAAAAAAAATATGAAACTTAACTGCATATAATCAAATTGATTAAATTTCGATTCTAATTCGATCTAAATATACAATTTATACATTTTATGTACCACCACACAAAAATTAAAATCATGCACTTAATCGTTAAATCAAGAAATTTGATTTCTTTCTCTAAATATAAAATATTGCCTGATAAATGTATCCCGGTGGATTACATTTCCCATATTTAACTTACACTTCACCACAACACTAATTATCAAAATAAAATTAAATTAAATTAAATTGTTCAAACTTTTGAATTATTCTGGTGTATTCCAGATTGATAAATATTTAAGGAGACAACCAAACAATATTAAAACAATATTTAACAATTTCTCCACTTCTTAAATTAAATAACACACTTTATAAATAAATAAATTAATTTTCGAAACACAAAAACACAACCATCCTCTTCGAGCGTCAATCGCTCACCAATGTAAGTGAGATTTTATCAATGGATAAAAATATTCCGATCAGTAGAAAGACAAAAAATTCACCGAAGACATTAATATATTATTTCCTTTAGACATTAATTTTTAATGAGATAGATTGTAAAATTTCCTATTTTTACAAAAAAAAAAAAAATTAATTGTTTAGAAGCATTCATCGAGCATAGAATTCCCGGTGCTACTTAAAAAATTAACTTACAAAAGAAAAGAGACATTGTAACATTATAAAGTTTTACTTTTTTTTATGAGAAAAAAAATAAGCAAAGAAAATTTTAAAATTTGAAAAAAAAATGTTTTGTGTTTTTAACTTTGTAAGTAAAATAAAGTATAGTAATATAAGATTTATCTATTTTGAGGTCCCCTGAGTCCGAAAAAGTGGGTTTCGAAATGATGTATGTCTGTCAGTCTGTCCGTCTGTCTGTCAGTCTGTGGCCTCTCTACAGCCCAGATGGCTTAACCAATCGAACTGAAACTTCGGATTTAAGATTTTTTGATAAATTGGGAGGGCTCAGTAAATTTTACTCCAAATCGGTCAATCGGAAATGGCTACTCCCTTGGGCCAGAAAATCTATTTTGCAAATATCTTGAAAAGTATAAGGTTTGCAAACAACTACTTATACAAAGTGTTTCCAAAAATAAAAAAATAAAAAAATAAAAAAATTTCAAATTTTAAAAATTTAAAAAAAAAATTACAAAATTATAAAAAAATATGGAAAAAACAAAAGAAATTGCAAGAAATTTGCATAATAAGTTTCTCAAAATTCGCTGTTCGAAAACAATGTCTGGTGTTGGCCACACCTCAATTTTTTTATTTGCTTTCAAAGATTCTCACAAAAAAGAATAAAAAATACATACATATATGTATACTGTTATTCATTTTAATTTACGGAACACTCTACATGTCGTCATGTGAATAGTGAATTCCTTCTTGACCTATACGCCATTTGTAAAATTGTTGGTTCAGAAATTGAATTTTAATCTGTTAGCAAAAATATGGTTACCTTCTCAAGATAATTTTAAATTGTTTTTCATTTTTATAAAAAGCGTTGTCATTACTTTCCATGTTCCAGTGGTAAAAATTCCACTAGCCCTAAAACAGAAGCAAGGACAACTTTTTGAAGCAAAAATGGCCTAAATGGATATAGGACCATTCCCATAGTTACGTTAAACTTATTTTTTTTTTAAGTTACAATAATAAAGCGCATGTCTTATAGGACCAAACAAGAAGGAAAAGTAGAAAAAAACTATGGAAAATTTATCAAAAAATTCAATGGTGTACAATAAAAATTACTTAACATGAATAATTAACTTGACCAATATTTAATAAAATACAAATATTTCGATCATTATTTAAATAATTTGATTTCTGCGAAATTTAAATTAATTAGATTGTTGGTGCAGTATTTTTAAAATTATTCTGTAAAATTCTTGATCATCTTGTGTCATGTAGTCAATCAAGGAATCAAACGATTTTGAAGCACAGTAATGCATTGTTAGCATCGCAATCTTAAATAAAGTTTATTTAAACTAAGTTAATTCTCGATTTAATTAAAAATTAATAAAAAATTACCAAATTCATGTAAAAAAGATTATGTTAATAATGCATTTTTTAACGAAATCTTAAAAAAAAAATTTCACACCTTTTTTAGTGTGAAGTGTATATATTATCAATTTGACCTTATTATTGGCCCTGTGTTAGATAAAATGACAACGAAATGTAGACGGAAAAAACGGGAATGGCATGAACAACAGGCCCGCAACATCCAAAATTCTAGCCTGAGAGCTAAATATCGTTGCATAAGAGAATTAGCTATACGGACTTTCATCCACGTAGCAGCGATATTCGCAACAAATCCGGTTAGTTAAAAATGGACACCAAAACCGTCCTCGAAGTGTGGCGAAATTATTTCTCCTCGCTTTTAAATAAACAAGCACCACCTTCCACCTCTCGTGCTTCAACGTGATATTAACGTCGAGATGACACCACCACCTCCTCCATCATATGATGAAGTGCGGAACGTGATATCGCAGATTAAAAATTACAAGACACCTGGTGAGGATGGTATCTGCAACGAAATGCTCAAATAGTGAAGAAATCCAAGTAGAGTGGAAGACGGCTCTTATATGTCACTTCATAAAAAGGGAGATCGATTGAACTGTAACAACTATCGCGGTATAGCTTTGCTGAAGATAGGCTACAAGGTTTTGGCCAACGTAGTCGCAGCAAAGTTATCAATTTATAGCGAGAGGATCTTGGGTGATTATCAATGTGGTTTTCGACCAAATAGATCAACGACCGATCATATTTTCACGCTGAGGATTGTGCTGGAGAAATGCTACGAAAAGTTCATCCCTGTACACAGTCTATTCATAGACTTACAACAGGCGTACGACAGTATCAAGAGGAATACGTTATGGAACGTATTGTCCTACCTGGCCATACCGTCAAAATTGGTTTCAATGTGCCAGCTTTTAATGGATGGCTCAATATATAAGGTGATAATAGAAGGCAAAACTTCGGATGCCTTTGAGATAACATCTGGAGTGCGGCAAGGAGACCCAATAGCTCAAACTCTTTTCAACCTATCATTGGAGTATGTCATTCGTCATCTGAATATGGCGCAGCATAGCTGCCTGTATTATAAATCAATATCATATCTCTAAAAGAAGTCCTCCTCCCATTGGAATTAACAGCCCAGCAAATAGGCCTTCAGATCAATGAAGCGAAGACCAAATACATGGTGACCGCGAGAAGGCAGACTCGTAGGGGCTTGATTTCAGGAGATACTCAATATGAAAAGGTGAATGAGTTCAAATAATTAAGATCACTGATCACTGAGCAAAACTCTGTTTCTGTGGACATTTATTCATTGTGAGTATTTAACGCCAATATCAAAATTTTCAAATCTCCTCATATATCGCACAAAATAAAATTGGACATCTACAAGGCGCTGATAAGACCAGTTATCACCTTTAGTTGCGAGTCTTGGACACTGACACCGCAAAACATCCAGAAAATCGTTGTAACTGAGCGTAAAATCATAAGAAGAATTCTCGGTCCCATTAAAGAGGGAGCCACGTACAGAATGCGAATGAATCACGAGATCAGGAATGATCTCGTTAAAGTTGACATCATTGGATTCATAAAATCGTCAAGGTCAAACAGGTCTTGGAGTGGGCACCAACGAAAGTAGGACCTCGAGGGAGACCACCTACCCGATGGATGGATGACGTTGAAAGGGACCTATATACACTCGGTCACCGTGTCTGGCGTTCTCTTGTGGCGGATCGAATTATTTGGAGGAGCATCGTTGAGGCGGCCAAATCCCTTAATGGGATGTAGCGCCAGCGGAAGAAGAAAGAAGAAGTTTGATAAAATAATTAATTTGCTATAAGAAAACATTTATTTATCTCTTTCTCCATCACCTCCCGAATTTATTTTACTTAGTAACCCTGTATATGTTTTGAAATTTAAAATATTCATTCATAGATTCATTCAGATAATAAATATTTGATTGTACAACAAAATTTCGACTACAACTATCAAAACTTATGAGAACGGTTATTTCTTCCAGCAAAATAGATCAACAACCTTGCTACAAGAAAGTCTAATACAATTGCCAATTGAAAACGTTGAACTACATTTTGATGTAAAGTGAACGAAATATGATGAAATACTACACATTGTAAACATGTCAAATAGTCAATCTTCCTGTGGCACTTATTCAAAGTTTTTACATCAATATTCCAGCGAAGTTTATTCATTTCTAGTAAGTGAGACAAATAAATGTAACGTGTATTGTTCGCTTAACTGGAAAAGTTTCGTAATTTAATTTTATTTCGAGGAAAAAGACAACCGCATTACTTTTTCCAAAATTTATTTTTTTTCCAGGAATCTTTTCAACAACGATGTTTTGTGTAGGTTGAGTTTGTATTCCATAATGTCGTAGGTCAAAATATTTGAGTGTCATTCTCAATCAATATCACTTTTGAATATATGTAGCTTCCGGGAAATAAATAAATTTTAGAAAAAGTAAAGGAATTTATTGTTTTATCGAGTAAAGTTAAAATACATATAAAGATAATCCGGATGTTGTTTTCGGATGTACTTAAAGTATCAAGAGTAACTTTTAAGAAGGAAACAGTTTATTTGTCTCGAATTATCGTGTAAGTTCTATGTCTATTTTCCAAGGTTTCTAAAAAGTTGTATGTATCTTGTATATTATCAACTACAAATAACAATATAATTGATTCAATCAATATGGGCTTACTCTAAATTCTAATACGCTAGCAGCTACTGTACAATTTATAAGTTCTATTCAAAGATATTTAGTTAAAAAGGAAAGTTATGTAATATGTTTTTATAGATCCTTCGATAGCTTTTAACTGTAACGACAACCACATTTTATAAGAAAAGCTCAAACAACTTGGATTTACCGATACAGCTTTAACGTTATTTACATCATATCTTTCAAATAGAAACCAACAAGTAAGGATAAAACCTAAACTATCTCAATTACAACTTGTAGCTAAAGGGGTGGCGCGCGGTTCTATCCTTGGTCCCATTTTTTCCAATATCTTGATGAACGATGTTTTAAATATTCAACTTACTAGAAAATTTCAACTGTACGCTGATAACGGTGCAGGAGTTTGTAATTCAAATAACTTTACTGAATTGAAAACCGTTATATAAACTTATAAAAAATGTAGAACTTTTTTTAACCTAACCTTTTGAAATTTAATCAAAACCAACCACATAATATGTTTTAAAAAAGGCATCAGATATTTTTTTTTTTATTATTTTCCGGAAAATATACATTTTTCAATTAGGGTTTTTAGGGTTACTTCTGCTTGTCGCTTTTGTATCTCTTATAAGTCGAGTTTCATGGTTGCAGTTACCATGAGACGAAATTATGTAGGTTATCAAGATTTTTGATATTATTCGAAAATGTTAACATTAACAGTACAATCAAAAATTCAATAACTGCCCAGTTTATGCATCACTTCGTTCCAAAACCTAGTTTTGCAGTAAACGCAGCGCAGCCTTTCGAACGCATTTGTATGCAGTTTTTGCAGTCGCTTAATATAGTATTCTAACTTCATAGATTCAACCAATCAATTATTACCAAAATGCAAATATGTACATGTAATTTTTTTTTTTGTGCTACGGTTTTACAAAAATTAATTTACGGAGGGAAAAAATTATCAAGAATTTTGCAAGTAAAATGTTGATCTGATGTAGATTCCGGTTTTGTGAAATGAATTGGATTGGAACGGAATTTTTATTTTTCCCACATTTCGTTTTCTCGCTGAAAAATTCCGTTCCACAAATTTGTATTCTAGTTTTCCTTGCGAGATATAGTTTTTAGTACTAGTTCTAAATCTAGTAAACATGTCAAAAATGGAAATAATTGGTTATTTTATTTAAATTTTTTCATGATTTACCAATGAGCTCATGCATTTGAAGCGAGGATTTCATTTAAAGCGAGGATTTCATGTAAAGCAATTTCATTTAAAGGAACAAAGAAGAATATGGAAGGGTTGGCGGACTAAAATTCCTATACCTGTATTTTAGAATAACATTTTATTAAATGAAAATAAAATTTTGCTAATATATATTCAATTTTGTTGATTTATTGTATATATTGGTGTTATTGTTACATTTACTGGCGGCGTTTCTGCTCTCTCAATCCACTTTTCAAATGGCCAAAATTTTCTTATGTGCTTTAAAATCTGCGCAAAAGTTAAATGATTAAAAAAAAAATATATGAATCATTACTAACCTTCCCCGTGCCAAATAAACACTTTGCTCTAAACAACTGGACAATAAATTCCACGGCACTAATAATTGCATTTCAACGTTAAATTCCACGACGAGAAATTTTGACGTTTCATTCCACAAAAGCGGGATTTATTTTCTCATTCCACTGAACCGGAATGCGAACCGGAATCTACCTAGTGAGAATAACGAAAAATTTAATTTTTACAAGTCAATCTCATTACGCTATAGCGATTGCAATGCTAATTACACTTTTGATTATTTCCTATATAAAGAAAACAACTATGTGCTAAGTACATATTAGCGAATTTAACGCAAACACACATATTAAACTCTTGATAAATTTCAATTTTATTTTTATTTAACGTATAAATACGAGTTCTATTTTGAAATGTTAGGTATTACATATTGAAAATTTGCCCAATTTTAATATATAGTAAATTATTAAAATTGTAGACATTATATGTGTATAAAACTAATCTTAATATATGTAAATATTGTGTTAATTGTTAGTGAAATTTTGGTTTTTGTTGTGTTCATCTTCTTTTTTTTTTAAATAATAAAACATGTCCATGAAGTGTATGGAATGTGATTTAGCCACTGCAAGTGAGAACTTTTTAGTTTGCAGTGGTTTATGCAAGAAAGTTGCACACTACAAATGTGTAGGCTTCAGGAAAGCGGCATTTGATTTGATAAGCGGCTCTGAAAATATTTGTTGGTTTTGTGACAATTGCAAATTAATTTATAATTTGCATGTCACTAAATTATGTGATTTGACAGAGATAACTAGAAATATTGATATCTCTCTGCAGTCAATTACCAACAAAATGTCAGTAAGTCAGCCAGTTGTTCGAGCTGATGTTGAAAATAACAGTGTGGCCGGTGAATTTAATCAATCTTGTGCAACGGAGACGTCTACTCAGATTGCTGCCAACGAATCAAGTGAAATTATACTTCCTCCGGCAATGGAAAAATCTTCGTCCTCTACAACAAGAACGTATGCTGAGGTGGCGTCATCCTCTCTGAATTCCAGTGCTGTTTCGCCTGAGGTCAATAAAAGGAGTCGTCAACATCAGAGTACGAAATCAATTTGTGGTACTAAGCCATTTACGGAGAATTTTGGGGTAGTAACAGTTACACCAACATTATGGTTACACATTTCGAAATTCAATCCTCATACTAAGGAAAGTGATATTTCGGCCATGGCTAAAACATGCTTGGGGATTGAGGACTGCAAAGTATTTAAACTTGTCCCCAAACATCGTGATATTGAATCTTTGAAGTTTGTTTGCTATAAATTGGGCATAAAAGCAGATTTTCGGGCTAAGGCTCTTGATGCAAATACTTGGCCGACCGGGGTACACATTCGGGAATTTAATAATCAAAATTTTCGGACAACATTTCCTCCACGAGTGAAGTTTCGGACAACCGCTGCAGCCAACAGTACAACCCATTAAATTATAACAACTTCTGTTGTAGTAAATCTGTTCCAAGTGATAATCTGCAGGTAAATATAAATTGTTCTATAAAATTTGGTCATTTAAATGTCCGTAGTTTGGTTAAACATTTTAATGAAATTACTATACTGTTAGAGATACACAAATTGGATTTTCTCGCTTTATCTGAAACTCTTCTTAACAGTAAAATTACAAACAAGTCGCTCCTTATCAATAATTACAAACTAATACGTTTTGATCGTATTAATAATACGCGATGGGGTGGTGTTGGTATTTATTTTCGGTCTACTTTGAGGGTCAGCAAATTGTTCTCTGGCGCCTTTGGTAAGGTTGAAGTTTTGGCATCTGTACTTGTCGGGCGATTTGGCAAAATTCTTATTTTGGTTATTTATAACCCGCCTCCTACTTGTTCTGAGGATATTAATAATTTACAAATAATTTTTTCTGAATATTTGCCACAATATGAAAAAGTTATTTGTTGTGGTGATTTGAACTTTAATATGTTGTTTAGCAATAAACTAGGCGCTTGCTTGAGTTAACATAATTTATTTTATTTACCATATAAACCGACTAGGTTGGATAGCACCCTACTGGATTTGATAATTTTGTATGAGGCTGATAAGCATAATATTATTTCCTTTGGGTAGCTTGCTGTTCCTGCTATTTCTGATCATGACTTCATTTTTGCCTGCTATAGGTTCAGTCGTACCAGAGATAAAATTTCTTATACTATTGTTCCTAATTTATAAAGCAATCAATCATGAGTATTTTATAAATTGTTTCTTTTTGTTAGACTGGTTAAATCTTTATTTCTATCCTGATGTGAATGATATACTTGAGGAATTCAATTCAAATTTCTTAAAATTAGATTCTATTTGTGTGCTTCGTAAAACAAGTATAAATAAATGTCCCACTGCTCCGTGGTTAAATGCATATATTTTGAGTTTAATGCAACGTAGAGATTTGGCTTACAAAAAATACAAAAGATTTGGATTAGAGCTCGATTTTGAATCATTTAAATATTTTAGGAATAAAACCAACAAATGCATCAATCAAGCTAAAAATACTTTTTATTTTGGGAATTTGCATAACGCTAAAACAACGTGGAGCAATTTAAAAATACTTGGTATTTCTTGTAAATCAAACGAAGCAGTCATTGACTTTTCTGCTGAAGAAATTTTGGCAGGGATCAGTAAACTTAACGAATCGCTAGGTGTTTTGCCTTTACCCGATTATGATTTTATTAGTTGTGATAGTTTCGGTTTTGCTTTTGATTGCGTCGATGATCTTATGGTATTGAATGCAATTCGCACAATTAAGTCGGATTCGCTGGCATATGACATGGTCAACTTCAAAGTACTAAAATTATTTATTGATTTGTTTCTGCCACAAATCACTTTTATCATTAATCAATGTTTGACGAAATCAGTATTTCCTGATGTGTGGAAGGTGGCTTCGATTATTCCCCTACCTAAGAAGGATGTAATTTCCAATATATGTGACATTCGCCCAATTAGTATTTTGCCTGCCCTATCTAAGGTCCTGGAGAAAATTATGCAGCTACAAATTCTTGAGCACCTCAATAGATATAATTACCTGTGCAAATTCCAATCTGGCTACAAATCTGGCCATAGTACTACTACTGCACTTGTGCATATTGTTGATGATCTATCTGCTATATTAGACAAAGCTAATTCTTTTGCAGTTTTAGTCCTATTGGACTTTTCTAAAGCATTTGATTGTGTTAATCATATCTTGTTGCTTCAAAAGTTAAAGTTATATTATAAGTTTTCCAATTCTACTATTTTGTTGCTTCATTCTTATTTGAGTAATCGAAAACAATTAGTAAAGCTTGGCGAGGATCTTTCTGGCATGAGTGATGTAGTTGCTGGAGTACCTCAAGGGCGAATTTTGGGCCCTTTACTTTTTTCCATTTACATAAATGATCTACCTTGGCATATTTTAAATTGTCGATTTCATCTTTACGCTGATGATTTACAACTGTATATTGGTGGTGACTTGTTAAAAGTGGAGGAGGTTGTGATTCAACTTAATGCAGATCTTAGGTATATTTCTTCATGGGCCAAAAATAATACACTTTCCATTAATCCAACTAAAAGTAAAGCTTTATTGCTAACTAGAAATAATTCACATAATATTGTACCTTTGCTCTTTTTAAACAATGATATAATCTCATTTGTTCCAACAGTTAATAACCTAGGATTACTATTGAATTCAAAACTTACTTGGAATGACCATGTAAGTTCTTTGTGCCAGCGTGTTAATTACGGTTTATATTCGCTCAGACTAATAAAAAAGTTTTGACCAGTTGACTTACGCATATATCTTGTTAAAAGTTTAATTATACCTATTTTCAGCTATTGTGACGTGATATTTTCTAATTGTGATAGTTCCTCAAAACGTTTACTTGAGGTTACTTTTAATAATTGTGTGAGATATGTTCATGACCTTAGGAAGTTTGATCATATTTCCGAATTTAAGGATTCAATCATTGGATGCGACTTGTTTAAATTTTACTGTTATAGAACTGCTGTTTTTATTTTCCGAATAATTAAATCGGGTGTACCATTGTACCTGCATGATAAATTACATTTTTCTATGTCATTGAGAACTAGGAACGTTAATTTGCCTGTTAGTAGAACTAATGTTTACAATAACTCCGGATTAATAAATGCGATTATCACTTGGAACAGTTTGCCTGCAGAATTAAAAAATATAAGTTCGATTAATAAATTTAAAGCACTTATGTTAAAATTAGTTACTTAGAATCAAAGTTCTTGTACATATTGTAATTATGTACATTGTTGTATATACATATGTTAATTATTGTTATATTGGAAATTGAAATGTTAATATTGTTAATTTTAATTTGTTCTATTATACTATTGTAAATATGTGTTATGTACAAAGCCACGGCTTATACATACATTAAATAAAGCTTTATTATTATTATTATTATTATCGGTTCTAGCCAAATTAGTTTTTACGGAGGGAGAAAATTATCAAGAATTTTGCAAGTAGAAAACGGAAAGCGGTTCAACAAAATCTTATTTACTGTTTTTGTTATAACCACCCCCCCCCCCCCCCCCCTGAAATATTTCAATTGATTTCAAATTTTGTAAAGATGCCCTGGATTCAAATCACAACAGATACTCTGAAAGTATTTTCTAAAAATATATTTATTGTTCAAATCACAATTTTGGTTATTTTGGGTAAGGGCCATTAACAGTCTTCGCAAGAAATTTGGTTTCAGGTTTTGATATTCCAAAGAGTGACTGATTAAATTGGCCACACATTAAACACGAAAAGTATTCCCTATCCCCAGAAATAAATTTGTTTCGATTTTTTTAATGTTTAAATGACAATTTTTGCGACAGGTTTGGACTCATGCTTCGATTGTAGGTACCTACATAAAATATATTAAACATAGCAAGATATATATTACTTCTGTATTCACCCATAGATGCTCTGCTACACCAAGTGGTTGTGTTCATCATACTATAATTTCAATCAATTCTGGATCATCAACGAACTTTCCGATGTACTTTCCAAATTAAAATAATGCTCTACTTACATAATTTGAATATTGAATTTAATATTCCTAGCGTTATTCAACCTTCGTTCTCGGCCACGCCGACTCAAAGGACCGTTACTGCTGATGTTATTGCATTAAAGCACTTAGCACCGGCCACGAAAAACTCTGTAAATGATTTCGGCCCTGATTTTAACCGCTTATTCCATTCCATTTTCATTGCAATTTTAAATGGATGATTCACCAACACATCAAGTGGTCGTAGAAAACTAGTGGTTTTAGGCGGAATTATTACCATCGTCGAGTTGCACTCCTTTTTTTAGATATTTCGTGATTGTCTCCGTTTGCCACGCTTTCTTAAGCATCAATCAATCCACATTTTCCATGCCTCTTTCATTTCCAGATTGATACTTATTTCACATTCCAGAAAAATATTCCGTAAATTATAAAACACCTGGAACTATTTCTCCCTCAATATAATTAATGTATTGAAAGAAAATGCCCCATTATAAATGGAACTACATCGAAAGTTCCGTCCACAATCCAACAACTTCAGTTTTAAAGAAGTTGCTCGCCATCAAAATAATCTTGATTTAAAATAAATAATTCTCCCTCAACGTAACGAAGAGTTTCTTTAATTTTAATATTTACAAGATTTTCAGGTTCCTTAATTTTATTGGCAAGGACTCGTTGAATTTTCATTATTTGTGCCATTATTGTTACCAACAGAGAAGTCCATAATTATAATACCAGGAATACTCATTTTAGATTACCAAGGTACTGTAAATCATTTTCTCAACAATCGCTAGGGTATTATGGTGTGATGTGTGAAGTTATATAATTCTTTCAGCAACTATTGCAATCTAAATGACCTTCAGAGCTAGCGCAGATACTTATAAAGAATAAGAGAATTTCTCCAATTAAAACAGTAAATTTGCAGTAATTTGAAAATTTGCAAAATTGAGGCAATTGAAATTGAGAAATTATTGAAAATTTATTGGCTTAATTAACAAATTGGGTTTTTTTTGTCTTTCTTGAGTTCAAATCGAAAATGTTATATATTCTTAAAAAAAAAAATCTGTGTTTGGGTTTTTATTTGAGAAAATAGTTTGGTTTAGAATTTTGATTAAAAAAATGGTTTGGTTTTTGGTTTGGTTTTGCTGCAACATAAATTCTGTGGTTAGTGATTTTTCTGGTTCGTTTCAAAACCGGTTTCCATATCTGCTATTAATATGTTTTTCTGAGCGTGTATGTTTACAGCAAAACAATGTTTATTTTTTATCAGTCTACTTAATCTTACATTTCGGATTAAAAATTTTCCTATATTTAATATCGCATTAAAATTTGCAGTACAATTATGTAATCGCGCGCGGTTACATAAATGTAGGAGAAATTGTAATGCGAGAATTTGTATTGCGAGATTTTGAAATGCGAGATTTTGGTAATGCGAGATTTTGAATTGCGAGATTTTGTAATGCGAGGTTTTGAAATGCGAGATTACATACCCAAGCCGTTTTGGGTCAATTCGTATGGCAGGTGTTCCACTCTCTTGACGTACGGGTTCAAAAAGCTTTTCAAATCTCCGCCTTAACCATAGAAACAACAGATTAGAGAAAAAAAAATACAAATCGGACAAGCCTTTCTCGACATACTATGAGTCTACTATTCTACATACAGACAGACATTTTTTTTTCCTTTTCCAGACTCAGGGACTTTCAAAACGTCGAGAAAAGTTTTAGACCAATCAGATTTTTGGTAATTTTTGATAGGATTTCAATACTTTGGTCTTTTTAGACCGAATTAAAACCAAAAATGTGAAATCAGGAAAAAACGCCATGTTAGTGTTCTGTCATTTCATGTCATTTTGTTAGTTGAATGTTTGCATTTATCGCTTTGGAGTCGTATTCGGTTGAAGACCGTGTTAAAGTTATTCAAAAGCACAACAAAAATAGTGAAAAAATAAAAAACACCATCAATTCTACACGATACCATGCAATGATAACGGACTATTTTTTGCCCCAGCTTGATGGAATCGACTTGGGTGATGTTTATTTGCAACAAGACGGTGTACCTTGCCATACTACGCGTGAGAATATCGACGAATTGCACAGGTTCTTCGAAAATCGCTTAATTTTGCGTCGCAGAATTGTGAATTGGCCTGCAAGATAATGCGATTTAACGCCATTCGATTACTTTTGTGGGGATTTTTGAACAGCATAGTATACGTTGGTAGTCCAGCCATTATCTAAGACCTAAAAAACAACATCATTGCGGAGATAAATGCCATAGAAACGTTCCTATTGGAAAATATCATCAACAATTTTGACCATCAAAAAAGCATTATTTTTAATTTTATTTGGTAATTGTACATTGGGTGCATTCAGCTCCACCAATTGTTGGCATCATGTTGAGTAAAATCAGCGTGTGAAGTTGTCAACGCTCATGATACATTACAAATTGCATGGGACGTTTTTTCAAACATAAGCATGTGACAAACTTTTACATAAAATACTAATGAAATCTCCTTTCCACTTTATGAAAATGTACATATAATTTAAGTTGTAATAATTGTAGATTTTAATATTTGGTATGTAAAATTGCATCACTACCAGGGAAAATTTCCGTGTTACGTGTGTACATTCAGAATTTCAATAACTTTTGTGAAAAGTTACACATATGACTGGGAAAATTTAAATATCGATACCCTTACATCCGTATGGTTTGTAAATATGTATTACCTATACATATGTATTTTGAAAAGGGCATTTTGTTTTTACATGTAATTTTCTTTTACTGTGAATTTATACTAGATGTGTCCATATATTTTCGTAGAAACGCTGTTTGTTGGTTGTTAATAAGCAAGGTGCCCTTAGTTTGTTTTTATGACCCACATCTAAGTTTTCTTTCTCAAGAATAATTGAAATAACCTTGTTTTTGTCTGCAATATTCAAGAGATTTGTTTACACCGTTATTAAAATAAATATATTCGTTGTTTATTCTTTAAAACCTTTTATCCAAATTGCTTTGTATCTGGTAATAAATTTATCTTACCTATTTACTGTTTTACTATATCTGTAAACAAATGATTGAACAACATGATTAAATACAAATTAAAACACACCGTCATAATTAAATTGATGGGGGTTCAGTAGAAATTCAATTAAATCTAATACATGATTAAATTGTGTCAATATCACAATATTAAATAATCAAAATTTAAAATTAAAGCAAACTGATTTACATGCTGTTATTTTAATGAATTTGCTTCCTAATATAACGGAAGAGTAGTCACATCAATTTTTATCTTTACATTGATTTTTCGATTAGGTTTTGTATAATAGAAAGCGAGATTATAGATTATCCTGGAGCTATCTATGACACAGATAATTTTGTCACCATACACAACAAATCAGTTTTTGTGTTTTCATAATTTATTTTTTTATTTTTTTATTTTTATTTATTTTACACTACAAAAATGAAAATGTTTATGTTTTCATTCTAAAAAATTGCGGTTAGTTGAATTCGGATAATCTAAATTAAAATTATTAAAAAATTACCACAAAAACATATTTATGTAGCCCAGAAGGCAAAAGAGAAGCTTGTACAGTTTAAATAATTAAACGATCATTACAAGGAAAGGAGTTGAAACTAACTGAGATATTGCTCAAACTATATACAATTGATAATATACACACATTTTTAAAATTTTTTAAAAACACTTGTTAAATATTTCGCAAAATTTGCGAAATATTTAACAAGTGTTTTTAAAAAATTTTAAAAATATGTGTATTAAGTGTGTTTCGCCAAGTGCCTACGGCAGAAAGTGTAAAAAAATTGATAATATGTTTTTTAGACTTCAAACTGCCGATTTTATCCGTTTAATGACTGCGGAATTGAAGACAATACTCGTTAGGTATCGATACTTTAATTTTTAATAACGATATTGCCAAAACAATTGATAGTTATCCAATCTCGCTCAAATAGTATCGGATAATTTCGAAAATATCAAACAATCATCTGCGAATAGGCTCTAAGATTCTCGAGTAACATCGAACAATCAAATATATTCGACAATTTCAAACATACTCGAATAATCTCGAATAACCTGACTATTTCGAAACACCGAATCACCAATTGTCTCGAACATCATGCAGCTCATGTCCATGCTAAACTCCAATAATCCCGAGAAATTTTAAGCAGTGATCAAAAGATGAAATCGGGGACAAGGGGATATGAAATCGGGAAACGACGATTTCAAAATCAGGAGATTTTTGCCGAAAACCAACGAAATAAAACATCATCTAGTTTACCGGTAAATTCAACTTTTTATTTACCGTTTACCTAATGGAAACTGACTGGTTTGCTGCATATAATAATCACTGTTTGAATGAGGTGTTATGTACGATGTGTAGATAAATATGTAACATGTGTTTATTTTAATCTTCTCACAAATCTGCTGAACGCTTGATGGGACTAATGTTACTAGGCACTCACTAGTTTAGAATGCACGACTATGATTACACCACCGCCCGATTTCTTAGATTATTTCAAGTTTTCGATCGCATCTATAAACAACATACTTAGTCATGCTAGAAATATTCAGAGCTGTTAATTCCCGGATTGATGTTACTTTCGCTGTTTTATAAATCAGGAAATTTGTTTGAAGAACAAAACGGTAAAATTTGGATGCCTGTGAAGCCATTTTATTAACGTTCTGATAATAGATGAAAAACAACCCATGCAATTCGTTTCCGATGGTTTAGTTTTAGTTGTAGGTAATAAACGTGCAACATTAAACGGCGTACAGGTTAAATGGCAACATTTCATCACTAGGGAGTGTAACAAATCATTCTCAACGGTCGCAAAATATCTAAATGAAATCGTATGTCTCGATATCGCAACCATTGCATGTGGCAAACTATTAAATATTTCTCGGATGTTCTTTGGTTTCTATACATATAACATTTGGTGGCGTTAGTCCTTGCACCTCGTGAATCGTTTACTTGTTGCGCTATTTGGTGGCAATTTGAAGAATTACATTGATATATAAAGAGTTTTTAGTGCTGATATCTGGATAAAATTATTTCAGTGCTAACGTAACATCAATAGGATATCTGTATGTAACATTTAATTGTTCCGATTTTCTTATAAAGGGCCCCGCAATAATCTTATGGAAATTGGGTTTCGGTCAAATTTTCTGAATATTTGATATGTTGTATATTTTGTCATCCTGAACAAAAGTCTCCATGGGCACAAAGCTCCAAATTCAATATTTTGGCAGCTACGGAGCTCCAAAGCTCCACAGATCCGATACAAAACTATTCATTTTTAATACTATTTATAGATGTCAAAAGCATATTTTAATTATTTAAATATATAATTCAAATCTGATGTCAGATTTGAAAAATTGACAGTTGACAGCTGTCAAATGAAACTAATTTTGAAACAAGTCGTGTTTTGCGGCATGCATTTTTATTTCATCTTTGATGTATTCCATCCGTAGGTCCCTGTGAAGGTCTTCATTTCTTGAGTACCACGGAGCATTGACGATGCTACGAAGAACCTTGTTTTGAAACGTCTGTATCATTTTAACGTTTGTTTGTTTGGTACAACCCCAGAGTTGTATACCGTAGGTACATATCGGCTTCAAAATTTGCCGATATAGCAGCAGCTTATTGTGAAGCTCAGAGCCTCTACCTAGGAGCCAATACATTTTTCTGAACTTTATGTTAGGTGCTTCTTTTTTCTTTTTAACATGCTCTCTCCACTTGAGCTTGGCATCGAGGGTCATGCCAAGGTATTTATCTGTATTTGCATATGGCACGACTCGCGAGTTAATTTCTATAGGTAGATGGTAACCCTTTTGATACGTAAAGTTAATATGTGTGGATTTTGTCTCATTAAGCTTGATTCGCCAATGCTTTGTCCAGTTACAAACCGCATTGGCCATCCCCTGGAGTTTGCTCGTTGCATCAGCTACATTACTTCCAACTGCCATATTGCTGTGTCATCTGCAAAGGTGGCTATGGTTCCTTCATTTGTGGTTGGTATGCCACTTGTATATAGTAAATACAGGATCGGTCCTAAGGCACAGAGTATTCATCCTCATATTTCATTCTAAAGTGTCTATTGGATAAATAAGATCTTAGTATGGCATAGAATTATCTCGGTAGATCTCCATGCAGCTTGTATTCCAGACCACTGTGCCAAACTTTATCGAATGCTTGCGCGACGTCCAAGAATATGCTTGAGCATACTTTTTTACATTCTAACGTTCTTTCATTTATGTTTGTGTGATTCTATGAACCTGTTCAATAGTAGAATGCTTTTCTCTGAATCCAAATTGATGTGGAGGAATTAGTTGTCGGTCCTCAATTATTGGTTTAAGTCTCTTTAGTAATAATTTTTCAAAGAGTTTTGACATAATTGGCAGCAAAGAAATTGGCCTGTATGATGTTTTATCGTTAGGTGGTCTATCAGGTTTTGGTACATGATTACTTGTGCTACTTTCCATTGATGCGGAACATATTTTAACCGAAAGGTCGCATTGATTATGTGTAGCAGCTTACGAAATCCTTTGTCTGGTAGAGCTTTGATAATTTGGCAAGTAATCAAATCATACCCTGGGGCTTTTTTAACATTCAAATTGACGGAATAAATGCGAAGTATCTACCTCGCAGTAGTAATGGTGTGTGAGTCGTTGCATAAAGAAACCAAACATCAAGAGGAACTATGTAGAGTAACTACTCGCTGCAAAAACGAATAAAGCGGCAGACCCTATATTCTAAAATTTTGAACCTACTTTAACCTCGCATACGCATACCATACCATTCAAAATCTCATGAAGCAAGCATAATGAAATAAAAAAAATACTTCAGGATATTTTTGTTAGTGATTAGTGATTACGTTTGGTATAAGTATGGATTTTTATTTTATAAGTCCCGCCTATTGAAAAACAAAAAAATTAATGTCAAACACAAACTAATAAATAAACAAAGTAAACGTGATTTTGTTTGAAGATGGCCGGTTTGGACGAAATAATTGTTTATTGTATTGATGCAAAATTTTATTTAAATTTCTTTTACATGTACCTTTGTATATGTATCTATTAAGCAAAAACATGTATCGCTGATTACGTCGATTTATCAAATCCTTAGAACCTTGCAATTTGTGTATATGTTTACAAAAAATGTACATTTGGATATGACGTTGTATTTTCACATTTCATATTTAAATATACCACACTAACACACTGATACAAGTAAGTGTATATTTGTTTTACAGCGCAGCTTGTATTTGCGTTGGTTTTGGGTTATTTTATTTTTTATGATGTGCTACAATCTATACTGTTGATTGAATACATTTACCACTACCACTGCAAAATACAACAACAACATTTTTGTTGTAAAATCAAATAAATTTTATATTACCCTATGTAGGACAAAGGTGGTTTGGCGTCTAATGGAAGGGGCTCCGTAACCTTCCAGTAGGCGCAAGTGTACGTACTGCCTCCTCGTGGCAACCACCGGTAACTGTAACCATTAGGCTGAATATAGACTTTTGTGACAGGCTAAAGTACGGCGCTAAAGGAGAAACCCTTGACAAAAAATCCCTAATCTAAGGTGGAACAGCATATGCCGATGGATGAATGGCTGATAGGTTAATCAGTCTATATATGCGGACTCTGGATACCAGGCACCCTCCAGTTTTATTTAGCCTTCCTGTAGTAAACCTGGGTGACCTACAGGCGACTTTTTTATTCCCAGCAACTCGCAAGAGTCAAATCAAAACGGTAGACGAGGCACGGGAAGGAATACACGCGAGTGGGTCTGCCCTCTCAAAGTCCTTGAGTCCCAATGCTACCGCTTTTCTAGAAGAAGTAAATGTTATTACATCTAGGAGGGAGAGCAATGAGCCCAGATAGTATGTAACGCGTGTAGAAGTATTTCCTACAGTAGACATCTAGGAGGGAGAGCAATGAGCCCAGATAGTATGTATCACGTGTAGAAGTACTTCCAACAGTAAACATCTAGGAGGGAGAGCAACGATCCCAGATAGTATGTCCCAGCAACTCGCAAGAGTAAAATCAAAACGGTAGACGAGGCACGGATAGGCATATACGGGAGTGGGTCTGCCCTCTCGAAGTCCTTGAGTCCCAATGCTACCGCTCTTCTAGCAGAAGTAAATGTTATTACATCTAGGAGGGAGAGCAATGAGCCCAGATAGTATGTAACGCGTGTAGAAGTATTTCCTACAGTAGACATCTAGGAGGGAGAGCAATGAGCCCAGATAGTATGTATCACGTACCGGTCGGCAGTATTATCAGGTTCATTAAGAGCCTGAATATTGGCTGGACGGATAATTAAAACATCTAGGAGGGAGAGCAATGAGCCCAGATAGTATGTATCACGTATCTTTAGGCAGTATTGTCAGGTTCATTAAGAGCCTGAATATTGACTGGACGGATAATTAAGTAGGGCTTATGCACAAAAGATCTTTTAGGTCGCAGTGCGGGGTGGCTTGAGCCCCCAAAAGGCCCTCAAGTAATAATAATAATAAAATGTAGGACAAAGGCAGGCACTAAAACAAAGCAGGTGGAAAAGGATAAACATTTCGTTTTTATTGTTTTATGATTGCAATGTTAACATCTAATGTTTGTGATCATCTACAAACGAAAGCTAAAAATACATCAGCTGATTTTGTTTACAAGTTATCTTTGTATTGATATTAATGGGGATGTTTGAATTTTTCATACCAACTTGAAATTAAAAAAATAAGGGAACATTTTATTATTCTTTCGGTTTGCACCTATTTACATACATATTTCAGTTGATTATAATCGAATAAATTTTTTTTAGATCACAAATTGCGCTTAGATATAATTTTTTATTTGAAATTATGTACATGGGGGATTTGCATTTAAATCTCACATGATTTTGTCCCCAAGCATTTTTTTTTTGTCCCCTTAGCATTTTACAGATCATTTTTAAGGAGTATAAGTTAAGTATGTGATCACAATACAGAAATTTATGAAAATGTATTTTTTTAAATTATTTTAGACATTTATTTTTAAAAAAACGAGTTTTTTTGTCATGAACGTTATGTTGAAGACGTCATTATTCTGTAGAAGCAACCTAAAATTCAATACACAAAAGTAAAGTTTACTAAAATTTATTTCTCACTCACAAATTGTATACATATCTTAAATTTTTATGTTTTTATTGTTTACAATAATGGCAACAATTTTATATTCTAGCAGTAATGTTTGTAGTAGAGTATAATTGCTATTGGTATAATTAATATGTAATTATATTTAGAGTAAACAGAATACCAATCCAAATAAAATTCAAATAGCGCGCTGTTAGTGCATACTAAAGAAAAAGAAGGGAGCATTGTTGCGCGGCAGCTTTGGACCAATCACATCGTTCCAGCGAAAATTTATATTGTTGTCAACCGGACGCGGGAAAAAATTTGTGACTTGCAATATTAACCCAGAAATTTTGTAAATTAAAAAATTAAATAAAAAGACAGTCAGTCTAAGAATCACAGTGGTAGAATAAGGTGAAAAAATAAAAACTTATTATTATTTATAAAGTCAATTACATTGTTACTTTAATAAATCATTTGTTTGTAATCAATTAAATAATTAATCGTCGTGGTTTTTATTTGTTCCTCCGTGTGCTTTCTCATTTCATTGTCTACTTGTTCGTCTTTGGGCAACTTCAAATTTATCCGTGCAGCTATTGTTCATTGGTCCTTCGAGCCGGATTTATTGAAATTGCCTACAAGTAGCACAAACAAAGAAAGCAAAAGTTAAAAGTTAAGTGAATTTGTTAGTAATTACAAACTTTCGTTAAAAGAAATAGTGCAAGTTAACCGTGAATTTTGTGACCTTGAAGTTGATTCGAAACGGTATATTAAACATTCTAGAACGTTTATTGAACGATATACAGTTAGTACGTGTGTGATTAATAGTGCATAGTGTGGTGTAGTGTAAAGAGAGGCGAGTTACCGTTGGTTTGTTGCGCACACGTTTTACGGCACGAGTCGGAGCATTATTTTTTGGTAGTCGAAACAACGTGGTCACACAATCGAGAAAATGGCACAGAGAAATAAAGCTACTAATCTCAGCATTCGTAAGCGTGAATTGATGATTTTGCAAGGCATGGCTGAATTTGCCAAAACTTTAACAGACGCTACAAACATTGAGTTCGTCGAGAGCAAGGTAGAAGGTCTTGAAGACAGTTGGATGCACTTTAGTGAAGCCGATGAAAAACTTTTTGAGTTGGGTGAAGATAGTGAATATACTACAGCGGAGACGCCATATTACGCGGCAAATGCAATATTTAAAGCGTTTATACGAAAACATACTCCACCAACAAAATCGGGTAATGATAAGCATGACGATTCAAGACTAAATGATACTCTAGGAGAGTTTGTAGCACATCAGAAGACATTTTTATCTGAGTTTTCCCACATTCAACAAAACAAGTCTGAAGCTAAATTGCCGCGAGCGAATATACCAGTATTTCGTGGTGATTACCAAGAATGGGCGAGTTTTAGTGATTTATTCAAGGGGCAAATTCATGCAAATCCAAGGTTGAGTAAAGCAACCAAATTTCAATACTTGAAGGGTTGTCTAGCAGATCGTGCTGCTAAAACAATTGAGCACATACCGATAACTGACGCTACGTATGAACAGGCGTGGGATAAACTCCGTAAACGGTTTGAAAAGAAGGGACACATTGCCAACGCATTTTTCCAAACACTAACCGAACAACCCGCAGTTACGAAATGTTCAGTGGACCAGTTAAGAAGACTCTGTGATACCTCAGATGAAATATTAAGGGGATTAACAGCATTGGATCAGAACACAACAAGCCGCGATTCATTAGTGATTTATATATTACTGCAAAAGACCGATCCTGAAACACGAAGAATGTGGGCAGATCACGTAATCGAAAAAGATTTTCCAACCGAAGATGATTTCCTGAAATTTCTCACCACACGTTGCGATTCTTTGGAGATGTCTCAAATGCCTTGTGCGCGTACTGAATCCCCCCGGGTTCCTTCTAGAGTTCGAACTCATACCGTGTCTGCTGATGTCAAAGTTATATGTGCCAAATGCGGAAGCAACCATAAATTATTCAAATGTCCATCATTTCAAGCCATGGAAGTATCATCAAGGCGAGAGTTTACAGCAGAGAACATGCTATGCTTTAATTGCCTGGGTAAGGCACACTCATCCAACAAATGCTTTTCTCCACAACGATGTCACAAATGTTCCATGAAACATCACACGCTTCTACACATTAACGCAATCACCGGTCAACAATTAGATAAATCTAATCAATCAGTTTCGTGTTGCATCACTTGTGATAAATCAATCCAATCACACACTCATGAGCAAAGAAACCAAGCGTCACCAACCACAACACCAATCAACCTTCCACCGTATTCTACCTCAATCAACACTGTTCTCCAGTCAACAAGCAGTACATCAACAGGTCAATCAAGCAATCCACTTCAAGGAAACCAAACAACAGTATCAAGTTCCCTGGTCACTCAGTCAACCAATATACCCAGGAACATAGTGAACAATCGACCCTCATTATTACCAACAGCAATAGTTTTAGTGAAGGATAAGCTGGGAGTTTCTCAACCATGCCGAGCTCTACTCGATTCAGGCTCGCAAGTTACTTTAATAACTGACAGTTTAGCGCAGAAACTTCAAATACCACGGAATCACGCAAGAATACCTATCATTGGTCTTGCAGGATCTGGAGCTGGATATACCAGAGGCAGTGTACAGTTACACATTAAATCTAGACTTAACTATGACAAATCACTCGAATGCCAAGCATTAGTGCTTAACAATTTAACAGCATACACACCGGAATACTCAACCAATGATCAGGATTATCAGCACATCAAGCACCTGCCGTTGGCTGATCCTGATTTCACGCAATCTTCACGGATCGATATCATCCTTGGTGCTGGGGAATTTTTTGAAATAATTTCTCCAGAAAACATTAAGCGAAACAACAAGGTGATCGCTCAAAACACAATTTTTGGATGGATCATTTGTGGAAACCTGAAAGCGAAGCATACAAATAGTTCTTCTATATCAAACTTGGCAACCACTGATATTGATGTTTTACTACGGCAATTTTGGGAAGTCGAAGAATTGGATCCCAAACCAATAGTTTCCGAAGAAGACCATCTAATGGAAAGTCATTTCATAAAGACATTCTCTCGAACTGATGAAGGACAGTATGTAGTACATTTACCGTTTAAGCCAAATTCTCCTGAACTCGGGAGTTCACTGCAAGCTGCAACTTCGCGATTGATGGCAATGGAACGAAAGTTCGAAAATAATCCTACAGTGCACCAACAATATTTGCAATTCATGGACGAATACATCAACCTTAGTCACATGAAGCCCATCCCAACCGGAGAACTTCCTACGAACCAAAACATCTGCTATCTTCCTCATCATGCAGTAGTGAAGGAGTCAAACGGGAAAACCAAACTGAGAGTCGTCTTCGATGGTTCAGCACGGACAACATCAGGGATGTCCTTAAATGACAAATTATTGGTAGGACCAACCATCCAAAACACATTGTTTTCTACAATCATCAAATTTCGCAAACATAAGATTGCATTTGCTTCAGACATCGAAAAGATGTATAGGCAAATTCTTGTGGAACCCGGCGATCAAGACTACCAACGGATAGTTTGGCGGAGATCTAAGATGGAACCTCTTACACACTATCGACTACAAACTGTAACGTATGGATTGGCATCATCACCTTACCAAGCAATAAGATCTCTGAAGCAAGTAGCCATTGATTATCACGATGAATACCCTTTAGCCGCAGATGTAATCAACAATGATTTTTATGTAGATGACGTTATGTCCGGGGCTGACGAAATATCCGAAGCAATTGAACGTCGAGACCAATTGATTAAGTTATTGAAGATGGGCTGCTTCAATCTCAGAAAGTGGAAATCAAACTCGGTCGAATTTTTACAAGGGATACCCGCTGAACACCAGGAAATTAGTCCACTGAATCTAGAGGAACCGCGATGCACAAAGGTGTTAGGATTACAGTGGAATTCGGAGGAAGACTGTTTCTTTTTCAATGTCGACTTACCAGATACTTTCACACCAACGAAGCGAGAACTATTGTCAGAATCTTCAAGGCTGTTCGATCCACTTGGACTGTTGGCACCTTCAATTATAACCATAAAGGTATTATTTCAAAGTTTATGGGTATTAAAACAGAACTGGGATGATCGATTACCACCATCTATCGCAGCTAAATGGGAAAGCATTCGAAATGCATTTAGTCATTTTGCTACCATCAAGATACCCCGATTAACAATTGTCCACAATCAAGAAATTGAGATCCATGGATTCAGTGATGCGTCCGAATGGGCTTATGCTGCCGCAGTCTATGTCAGGTCGAAAAATGAAACGAGGAATTGTATTACGCGTCTGGTTGCTGCAAAAACCAAAGTTGCTCCCATAAAACAACTTTCCATACCGAGGTTAGAACTGTGTGGAGCGTTCCTATTAACCAAACTCATCAAATCTGTTGTTACATCGATGAATATACCGCAGGTTGAAATATTTGCATGGACCGACTCGACTACTGTGTTGCAATGGATAGGGAGTCCACCACGAAAATGGAAAACTTTCATAGGCAACAGAACTGCCGAAATACACACCATATTGCCACAATGTCAATGGAGACATGTCAGTTCTAAGGAAAATCCAGCAGACCACGCTTCTCGAGGAATTCATCCATCGGACCTTAAAGACCTCAACGTTTGGTGGAATGGTCCAGATTTTTTGAAATCAGATGCTGATACCTGGCGAAACCTAACAACTACATATCAATCAAACGAATCATCAGTTGAAGAAAGATCGAAGCAGTTATTCACGTTCGCTGCGCAAGCAGCAAATCATGACACTTATCTGACTGAAGTCATACTGAAGTATTCGTCATGGCGAAAATTATTAAGAATTTTTGTTTATATTTTTAGATACATTCGTAAATTGCAGTCGAAGGTCAGAAATAAACACGCAGCTAACGTTTCAGCAATTACTCCTACCGAGTTGAAAGTGGCGGGAATTGCATTATATAAGCAAGCTCAAAATCATGCATTCTGGGAGGAGATCCAACAATTGAAAGCTGGTCGAAGCGTATCATCTAAGAGTAAAATTGCATCACTGCATCCATTTTTAGAGGAAACAAATCTTATTCGAGTCGGGGGTAGATTACAAAATGCCAATATTCCATATACAAGCAAGCATCCTGTTATTCTACCAGGGGATCATCACGTAACCGGACTGATTATCGCCGATGTACACCAATACACACTACACGCTGGCGTATCGGTGATGCTGTTTCATCTAAGGCAACAATTTTGGATCCTAGGAGGTCGAAATCACGTGAAGAAATACATTCATAAATGCATTACGTGCTTCAAATTAAAAGCGAAAGCAGCCAAGCAGTTGATGGGTAATTTACCACCAGCACGGGTAGTAGATCCAAAACGTGCATTTGAAAACGTCGGTGTAGATTATGCAGGGCCAATCTTGTTGAAGACATCTACAATACGCAATGCAAAAATACAAAAAGCGACCGAACCGATTTGACAACCGAGGCGTTTATCGCTGCTCTTCGACGGTTTACTGCTAGAAGAGGTTACCCGATAACTATTTACAGCGATAACGGTAGCAATTTTGTAGGTGCCGATAGAGAACTCCGACAGCTGGCCACACAATTCAACTCGCAGGAACACAACGACAAAATAAGTAGTCATTTATCATCACATTATACCACCTGGAAATTCATGTGTCCAACGGCTAGTCATATGGGAGGTTGTAACAAACAGGCGTCCATCTTGGATACCCGTTGTTAGCAGAATTAACTAGTTCCAGAAATTTCCTATTTCGCGGTCTTTTTGCCAGCTGCTCAGCCTGGGCGGGGTCTTAATTTAAGGAATTCGGAACTAGTATGAGTCTGACCTCATAATTTATAATAATAAAAATAATAAATGAGGAAGAAAGGACCAATTGCAACCAACTTACACACATACTCACATCAGCTTCAGCCCCTACATATGGGTTCTCAAATTACCACATTTTAAAAAAAAAATTAATTATTCGAAACGCAAATATTTACATATTAACTTAACAAAATCCATATTTATTAATAAACAAAATAATAATAAATTATGAAATTTAGATTATTACACAAACAATGAATTTGAAAATGAATACTACGTTCATAAAAATGTATATTTAAATAATTTTGCTTAATTAATTAATAATTAGTTTAGATAAAAAAACTACAACTAAAAATGCGCATTTAAAACTATGCTACTTGAAGTTACTTTTGACTTATGCATTTAAAAATAATAAATATGTATTGGAAACAAAAAAAAAAAGCTTAATAATAATAATAACTTACATAATTTACAAATTTAGAGAAAAAGTAATATCCAATGGCAGCCATGATGTTGATGTCGCCTCGATGGTATACAATTTGATGACGTATCATGAATGACTTGGAATCATATTTATGTTTTTTAATTGAAAATATTTTGTTTTTGTATTACAGATAATTTATAGAATTTATCAGTTTAAATATTAATTATTACATAGGTAGATTACTTAGTTTAATTACATATAATTTGTATTTTTAGTCTTTACTATGTTTTATTGGTTTTGTTTTTGTTTAAGATAAATTATTAACATTACACTTGAATGTATGTTTTTTTTTTTTTTTTATATAACAATATGACCGCCAACAATGATTAATCAAATTTGAATTTTATAAATTAACAATGTTTTCTTGTTACCAATAATTGTTACAAATTGTTTGCTTTTTGTTGCATAATTTTTTTTTTTTTCACATAAATAGAATTTATACACACTAATTGATTTGTATATTTGCTGTTTCGAAAATAAAATCAATTAATATTTTGTTTTACTGTTATTTAAGGGCCCGCAATATTATGGCCGTTCACAAAGCACAATCATATGCATGATTTTTTTTTTTTTCAACTTTTGTTAACATAAATTATCACTTAATAGTTTTGCTAATCATGGCAGAAATTTCAATTAACAAAAAAAAAAAACCCAATCACAGTTTAGTTTACATATATTGTTTCTTATTTGTTTGGTTACACAAAATTCACTACCAAGTATCTCTATACTACACATCACTATTTGTCCAAATTATTTATTCATCACGACAGAGTAATTTTTTTGATCGCACCACAGAATACTTTTCGATCTATTTGTTACTTCATTAATCAACACATAATAATCAAAAAATTTTTTTTCTTTCGTCCGTCTCAAGTTTGGCCTTATATACCCGCTCTTAACAATACGTCCCCCACCATCACAGAACATATCGAACAAAAAATGTTGTACTAGACTAATGGTTATCATTCTATCAACATGTTGACTGTAAGGGTGATATTTAGCGGCCTTACAAGGTCTATACGAAGCCGGAGTCAAATCAACGAAAACGCATTTACGCAGATGCATCGGGCAGTCCATACTTACTTATGAACAGTATTACACACTCTTATGTCAAGTAGAAGCAGTATTAAATTCGAGGCCTCTATGTAGTCAATCAGATGACATCGATGACTTAAACTATTTATCACCAGGTCATTTCTTAATCGGAGAACCATTGCTGACCATTCCTGAGCCAAACTTAGAACAAATCCAGACAAGCAGATTAAGTAAATGGCAAACTATTCAGCAGACAACACAGAGGTTCTGGAGAACATTTAAACACGATTACCTTAATACGCTACAACAACGGTACAAGTGGCAAACGATAGAATCCAATTTGAAAACTGGAGATTTAGTTGTATTGATCGAAAATAATCTACCACCAACCAAATGGCAAGTCGCCAGAATTATCGAAGTTCATCCCGGGCATGACAACTTAGTTCGAGTGGCAACAATTAAATCCATCAATGGTATCTTCAAACGTCCCATAAATAAACTTGCAAAGTTACCAGTTGATTGAAAGATATTCTTTCAAGGTGAGGAGTATGTTGAAGACGTCATTATTCTGTAGAAGCAACCTAAAATTCAATACACAAAAGTAAAGTTTACTAAAATTTATTTCTCACTCACAGATTGTATACATATCTTAAATTTTTATGTTTTTATTGTTTACATCGCTTTCTGACATTTCATAACAATAATGGCAACAATTTTATATTCTAGCAGTAATGTTTGTAGTAGAGTATAATTGCTATTGGTATAATTAATATGTAATTATATTTAGAGTAAACAGAATACCAATCCAAATAAAATTCAAATAGCGCGCTGTTAGTGCATACTAAAGAAAAAGAAGGGAGCATTGTTGCGCGGCAGCTTTGGACCAATCACATCGTTCCAGCGAAAATTTATATTGTTGTCAACCGGACGCGGGAAAAAATTTGTGACTTGCAATATTAACCCAGAAATTTTGTAAATTAAAAAATTAAATAAAAAGACAGTCAGTCTAAGAATCACAGTGGTAGAATAAGGTGAAAAAATAAAAACTTATTATTATTTATAAAGTCAATTACATTGTTACTTTAATAAATCATTTGTTTGTAATCAATTAAATAATTAATCGTCGTGGTTTTTATTTGTTCCTCCGTGTGCTTTCTCATTTCATTGTCTACTTGTTCGTCTTTGGGCAACTTCAAATTTATCCGTGCAGCTATTGTTAATTGATTTACATACATATTTACACCTATTTACATACATATTTGCACCTATTTACATACATATTTCAGTTGATTATAATCGAATAAATTTTTTTTAGATCACAAATTGCGCTTAGATATAATTTTTTATTTGAAATTATGTACATGGGGGATTTGCATTTAAATCTCACATGATTTTGTCCCCAAGCATTTTTTTTTGTCCCCTTAGCATTTTACAGATCATTGTTAAGGAGTATAAGTTAAGTATGTGATCACAATACAGAAATTTATGAAAATGTATTTTTTTAAATTATTTTAGACATTTATTTTTAAAAAAACGAGTTTTTTTGTCATGAACGTTACTTTACTTATTTTAGATAAATTGTGAAATTCAAAACCATAAATTTAATTTACCGAAGTTTATTCACATTGGTTATATGTCTACTTCCAAATGGTATATTAATATTTTGTATTTTCAAATTATTAATTTTAAAAATAACGAAATAACGTATTTTAGGTAACGTTCATGACAAAGAAAATTAAAATAGCACAAAAGATTATAAAAATAATGAAAAAATCAAATCTTCTCATGCCCAGATTTAAAAGAAAAAGAAATATAATTCAAAAATTATATTTTAATTTTTTTTCTTAATTCGTTTATCATATATGTATAGTCAAAATAATATCTCGCTGAAAATTCCTATCCTTTCATTCCCGAGTAAATACAACAACAAATTCGTTTTTTGTTGTTGTTTTACTCGAGAATGAAGGAATAGGAATTTCAATGAGATATTATTTTAACTATATGTATGTACAGTAGCGGACATAGAAATCTGGACACCTAAAAAAAATCACAGTTTTCACTGTTTTATTTTTGTACCTCCGGAGTCCAACGTACAGAAAAATAATTGGAAATAAAAATTCTACTAACTGTCCGGATTTCAATGTCCGCTAGTGTATATAACAGAAAGCAAGAAGCTTGACATAATTGAAATGTGAGATTTAAATGCAAATGCCCCACAAATATTTGTTAATACAAATTTTCACCTAATTGAAATTAAAGGTACACGAAGTTAGTTATTTTTAAATCTTAATTCTCTCAATGTTCATATAAAAATAAAATTTTTATTCTCCTACTTATCCAGTTACACAAAAAAAAAACCGGGGCGAAACCGGGGCAAGACCGGGTTAGTGTTTTGACGTTTCAACTGGAACAGCAAAAAATGCGGTTTCCGTAATTTTTTGTTTTTTGCATGTGTTTACGTATTAATTGTCAAATTATTTTAACAATTCTACGTTAATTTTGCAATGAAAGATTTTTTTCGTGTTAATTTATATAATTATATTTAGTTTTTATTTAAATGACGTTTCAAATTTAATTGTGTTAGTAATCGCCCCGAAAAATTTTACCGGGCGACGAATGACAGCTGCTGTCGACCCGTTTTCGCCCGGGTTTTTTGTATCTGTCAAATTTGTTGCAGCTGGAAAATCACATTAATATCTCCCTACATTTCTTTTGCTTTTTTATTAATTAGTGGCATTGCTACATAATATAAAACAAAAGAAAAATAAAACGTTTTTTTTAAATAAAAAAATTGTGTATCCTATTCTATCTGCTTTGTTTTAGAGTCTCACTTTGTTCTACATACACATAGGATAATAAAAAAAGTATTTATTCATTTTACAAAAAAAAATGTGTTGTATTTTGCAATGGTAGTTGAAAATATGTTCAATCAGTGTATAGGTAGTATAGTATAAATGTATAGTTCAATATAGTTCAGTTTAGGCTGTAGGACAACATAAAAACCAAAATAAACACATGCACAAATTGCGAGGTTTTAGTAGTTTGATAAATTGACGTAATCAGCGCTGTATTTTTTTGCTGGTTCTGCATAGTTTTTCTTATATGTTATTATTCTATGGTAGTTGGCAATGAGAAATTCGAAAAATCATAACAGCAAGAAATAAATTACCAAACTTAAAAAATCACTTGTAGCAGCATGTAGTAAAATAGGTACATATTAAAGTTGTAGTTTGATTTTGAAGGATTTGGAAAATTGAAAGATGAAACAATGTAATTCATCTTAGTAGAAATCTTAGTGGGGGGGAAACTGGGATATAAATTGTATAGAAAAATTCCAACAGGAGAATGTTTTATTAAAAGAACAAATCACATCTTGGCCAAAACAAACCATCATAAAAAATAAATAAATTTAAACTAAATTTGAAATCGATTAAATACTGTGATATCAAAAATTATATTTCTTTCTGGGATACCAAAGATAAAGTCTTAAATCTGAACAACTAGCCGTCAATGAATAAAGTTTACTATAAATAGGTTCTTATAAAAATGAGTCAGATAAAAAAAGATCATCACAAAAGCTAATTTTTATTTTTTTAACTGCCTAAGGCTTTATTCTTGAATCTTTCCTATATAGGAAACTCACAAGATGTAATCAAATCTTACAAACTAATACAAACTTTTGATTAAGACTTAACCTATAGTTCTTAATACTAACTTGCACTTTGTAATTACTTTAAATTAGATAGCTAGATCTAAAGGATCTTTTTTTTTAAGACGCCGGTATCTGGGCTTTTTTAAAATTTCCCTGGCTAAAACATTGGGATGATGTTCTAATTTCAACTGGTACTTTTTACTGTACTGCTTGATTGTGTCTGCTAGTGTTTCGATATGTAGGACCCGATGTATGTTTGTGTTACGTATATACCAGGGTGCATTTACCATTATTCTTAGTATTCTTGACTGCATTCGTTGCAGTTTTATTATGTTGAAAGCACAAGCGGATCCCCACAATTGAATACCATACGTCCAGATAGGTTTAAGTACCATTTTATATAGTAAAATCTTACAGTCTAGGCTTAAGTTGGAATGTTTCCCTATTAACCAGTTCAGTTTAATACACCTTAACTTGATTTATTGACATTTAGCTTCGATATGATTTTTCCATGTAAGCCTTCTATCTAAATGTAGGCCGAGATATTTAACGTTTTGTTGTTGTGGTAGAATGATATTGTTTAGTCTCACAGGCGGACAGGTAAGTTTACGGAGTGTGAATGTAATGTGCGCCGATTTACGCTCGTTGACCTTAATTCTCCATTTAGTTAACCCTTTTTGTATTTCGTCTAAATGATCTTGCAGATTTCTTGATGCTATCTTGGAATTTTGATGCGTAGACATGATTGCTGTATCATCTGCAAACGTTGAAACTTTTACGTATTTTGATGTTGGTAGATCTGCTGTATAGATCAAATATAATAGTGGCCCTAGCACACTGCCTTGTGCAGTTTGAACTCCAGCGAGGATTTCGTATAAATTGACGGTAGTAAACTGATTGGACGGTATGAGTTTACTTTTGTTTCATCTTTACGATTTGCGAGATTTTTCAGGTTTCAAGAAAGTAGCCTATTCTTATTATAGCGTTGAAAATGTATGTTATTAATTTGATACATTTTTCCGGAAGATTTTTTAGGATTTTGCCACTTATCAGATTATGCCCTGGTGCTTTTCTTGGATCAATGTTTTCCTTGATTTTTTTTTGTACTTGGCGCCACTTGTATTTAATTTTCTGGATTTCCTCAGCTTCTGCATCATCAGGTATAAATTCAGGGCTTCCAATCAGTTCGTTGGGTATGAATCCCTTAATAAGATTTTGAGCAAATATGTTTGCTTTATCTGCATCACTTCTTGCCCAGTTTCCGTCAGGGAGACGAATCGGATGACATGAAAGTGTTGGTTGTTTCAGCTTACGTGTGGCTTTCCACAGAGAATAATCTGTTGCTTCGGTCGCTGTGAGTTCACTGAGATAATGTTGCACTCCTCCATCATGTTCTTTTAATAAGGCCATTTTCAGGTTTTTGGTTGCTTTATTTAAATTGATTTAAGTGTAGGCGATCTATGTAGTTGTCACTGCCTGCGTATTGAGCGTCTTATCATAACAAGCTGCTTAATATTCTGAGACTGTTTGTCCAACTTTAAGTAAACTGAGCTACATGGTGTGGCATCCGCTGCAGCTTGTTTTAACACAGCCGTTAGGCTTTGTACTGCTGCATCAATTTCATGTTTTGTTTTAGCGGGATGTTTAAAGAACATTCTTTGTTTAACGTAGAATTGAATTGGGTCCAATTAGTATGTTCATTCGTCAGGAATCTAGATGGCGATAGTTTTAGAACTTGCATGTTCAGTATTAATACAATAATATCAGTGAATGATCAGAAGATAGAGCATAACAGGTTTCGGTCATTATAAGAGGTCTAGCTACACCCTTTGTTAGACAAAAATCCAGTAAATCGGGAATTTTTCGTCTCTCAGTTGGCCAATAAGTTGGGTGGCCAGTAGAAATGTGATCTAATTTTTCATGTTGCATACATTCCCATAGTTGTTTTCCTTTCGAATATATTAGTTTTGAACCCCACTGGATATGTTTGGCGTTGTAGTCACCTCCCGCAAGGAACTTATCTCCCAGAGTTTTGAAGTAGTTTGCATACTGATGTCTTTTCACTGAATGTTTCGGTGGACAATAAACTGCAGATATGGTGCATTTTTCTGACCATTCATACAGACAAATGCTAGTTGCTTGTATATGCTCACTATATTTTTGAAGTTCATAATGTCTTATTCTGTTCTTGATAAGGATAGCAGTTCCCCCATGCGATTTTCCGCTATAGGATGCGTAGTGTCATAAAATGTGTATCCTTTGATTTTGAAATGGCTCGTAGTTGTAAAATGGGTTTCAGAAATCGGCATAATCTCGATGTTGTGTTCAATAAGAAAATTTTGTACCTCTAGTTTACGTTGCACTAGCCCATTGGCATTCCAAACAGCTAATTAAGTTGATTAATTTTTGGTTTTTGATGAGAAGTTGCTTGAGGGTATTCATGTTTTGGAGCATGAGACCCATATTGGTCTCCATCATTTGCATAAACTTATTCATTAATTCATTTAGGGTATTAATCACTTTATATATTCCCTGGTCGTCGTTTGGGGTTGGATTAAGAGATTTACCTCTCACATTTTCCGCGTACGATATTTTTGGATTGATTGTAGCCGACATTTGACCAGCATTGGTTTGACTCTTGAAAATATGGTTTAGTGTTTGCTGTTCCGCTCTTTGACGTGGAGTCATTTTTTTTCTTAACTCCTTATACACCACACTATAGTTTGCGTGATTCCTTTTGCGCTCATTAGACAGTATGTGTAAAAATGTTTTCCAATTTTTTCAAGAACGGCTACAATTTTTCTGTATCCGTCGATGTTTTTGGCTTAAATTCTAGTTTCGCTGATGTTACCGCGTTTAATGTGGGCAATGAAAAAGGTCTCACTTGTTTCTGCATTTATTGTTGTAAGTAACAGTTTTGATGGCGCCTCTCTTAAGTAGATAGGAGGAGGTCTCTCTTTAGACTGTTCCTCCTCATCCTTCTTATCACCTTCCACTTGTAGAACTTCGAATCGGTTACCAGATATTATCCGGATTGATTTAGCTTTACGCTCTTTAGGTTTGAAGCCGATTCCTCTGGAGATTTTGGGTTTCGTTTTCTTTTTGACGTCTCCGACATAACGTTCAATTCCCGTTTGCGCTAATGTTTGTGTTAGAGATACATTTTCATTATCTTTATTCTCAATGTTTTGCACAATTTTATTATTTGTGTCACTCATATTACTTTCGTTTTCATTCATTGCAATGTTTGATGAGCTTGCACTTTTTAATTGGAATTTTTGTATTTGTTGTTGTTTGTGTCAAAATAAGTATATAAAAATAACTAACACTGCACTTTTTATTTTTATTTTTTATTTTTTAAATTTACTTTCAGCACGCATCAATATACGGCTAAACTGCACGACGGTTTTTGATGTTTTTACAAAAGCTAATAAACAACATCATAACGCGTCATATTTTCTTAAAATGAATTTTTTGATGATATTACACAGGTGGCTGTTTTCAAAACAGAAAAACAAATATAAAAGAAAACAAATATTTGCGAATGAAATTGGATTTGAAGCAGGGGATAAGAACAACTAACACCGGTTCAATATAAAACTTTTTCGTGAAATACTCCTTTCCTTGATTTTTAAAACAAAATCAAAAACGGGAACAATTTTCAATAATTTACTTTTTCTTTCAATTATATAAATAATTTAGAAAAACTGAACAATTTGGTGGAAAATTCGTCAAATTGGTTTAAAGTTTACTCAACCCGGAGAATTTCCTTTCAACTTCGGTTGATGACCGTTTTAATGCTTCAAATAATTTTTGAAGTTCCCGATTTACTGGTATTTATGCTGTTTTCCTCAAAATCGTTGGTTGAATTTTCCATTCATCAGCCAGACATAAGAATTTTCACTTTTTATGATTAACCTCGCAATAATTAAAACTGTAATTATGTCGTGTACGCAAAATTCTCCATACATCGACCGGAAAGAAAATAAAATCAACTCTGTAATTTGTAACAGTTATTTATTTCATACTACACAGAAATTCAATGTTTACGTGATTAGTTTCAGCCCAGAAAACGAATCAGTACGATGCAGAAAAACATAGTCTGGAAAACGAGCCTAACTGACAAAATAAACAAGGATAACTTGATATAATTTGAAAAGGGTTGGGCTTGATATCTCCAAAAACGAAATCCCCAGGCACATAATCCCCAAATCATAAGCCCCAAATTAAAGAAACCCAAATTCAAAACCCTAAACAAAAAATCCTCAAAATATCCCCAAATTTTGTTAAATAAGCTTGGGTTAGATTAAAAATCGCCGCTAGTTTTAATCCTAACCCAAGCTTATTTAACAAAATTTGGGAAAATTTTGGGAATTTTTAAGAACCTATGTATGTACTAGAAAAATAATTTTAGCACTGATTTATATTTATTAAAAATTTAAAAAAAAAAAGGTATAATTAATATTCACAAACGTTTAAAATTCAAAATAAAATATAAAATAAGTAAGAGTTAACCTTCGTGTCAACACGAAAATAAAACCACATTTACCAACACATTCAACCACTGGTGTGTATGAATTTAATCAAGAGTTTTTCATCAAAGACGGATAAACATGAAATATAGGAACGATATGATAATGAACATTTCATTTAACTTTATTAAAAAAAAAAACTTCATTCAGTTACAAAAATCAAATACACACCCAGGTGTGTCGTGTTGACAGGAAGGTTAATCGACATTTAAAAAGAAAATTAAAACAAACATAGGATCATTTATTACACAGTGTAATGTTATAAGCCGCCCCGGTGGCACAGTTGTTAGCATGCTTGCTTTAAGCTCCGGAGGTCCCGGGTTCGATTACCGACGGGTGATGAAAAAATCACGGCTGGTTAATGTAAGGATCAATGAATTAATCACTCATTATCCGTTAAGAAAAATGATCACGAAACTTCACAATGAAGCGGCCAAATCCCTCTATGAGATTCCAAATAATGTACTTTGCCCATATTTTCGCGGTTGTTGCCACGTTTCTTATCTTTTTATACCGGCCCAGACTGGTAGTCGTTGGAGTTATAGTTTCACCAGATTGGATTTTTTTGCAAATTAGTCTCGACAACAATCATTTCATGTGAAAGTTCTTTAATGATTTCAAATAAGCCACAATTTTTTTTTCCAACTACAACTTTAAGTTGTCTACGATGCCAAGCTTCTATAGAATTTTGTGTGCGAGTAAAATATTCTTAATGAATAGTATCTACGACGCACCAAAATTCTGGCTTATAGTAGGACCATTTTTGGACCTCTCTTTTGGACAAATTGATAAAAAAATTCATTGTCCATCCATTACCCAGCACTTGCAACTACCCAATATTTTTAATGAAGCCGAAGTCCCCAATATAATATTTGTAATGTCGTTGAAAGTAGTCTCTTTTCAGGCAAAAAGACATAATCATAATTATGTCTGACACACTTTGCGGCTCATTTATGGCCTCGTTGGATTTCCTTATTCGTGAAATGTTCAGCTTTTGGGCTCGTTTTGAAAAAATATACACCCAGCAATCTGGTTGGCATTTAACAATGAATTTGCGGATGATTTGTGATGGTTTAAGCCTAAATGTGCTTCCCATTTCCTTGAGACATTTTAATTTATATCGGTCATCAATTATTGTTGTAGTCACAACACTCTTGCATAGTGATTGCAAATTTGGGACAAAATTCCAAAACCGGTTTTTCGGTTTTAATTTTTCAAAAAAACCGGAAACCGGTTTTAAAACCGGTTTTTTAAAAAATTAAAATATATTAATTTTGTACTAAATTTTTACCAGAATTTAGAAAACAATAATCCAAACAAGATCTATTCAGGTTTTTCACGTTTTTTAATTGAAATTCAGTCAAAAAACAAACAAAACAACAAAAATATTGTTTTGGCAATTTAAAAAAAATACGAATTATACAAGAAAATTATTTATTTTTCTGTTCCAGAAAATGCGATCTCATTAAACATAACATGTTTAATGTTTCATCAGCTAGACGTAACCGAATTTTTGTACATTTATTTACTGACGCCGAAAACTTTCTTTCTGAAGAAGGTTGTACACTCAGGAAAGGGTTCTCAAGAAAGTTGTACACTATCTCGAGTTCCGGGCCTCTGACCCCATCCGATTCGAACTGGGCCAACTCCCGGCGAACCTTAGTTTTAGACCAGGAGCGTTTTGGTCATCTTTCTGTGGTTGAACCGTTAATTGGTGGTCGGTTGATTTTTGTATTAAATTTTTCATCACATCAGCTCTTGGTGGTTCATATATTTCTTCCACTACTCCTGTTTTTCATTCAAATATTTACATATTTTATTTGTTCATGCTCCAATTAAATAACTCAAATTTTTTGTTCGAGTTATTTAACTCTTGTCACGTGCAATTGTTGTTGTAAATTTCTCAACAAAACACACTATTTGTTAAAATAATAAAACCGGTTTTCAAGACTAATAAAACCGGTTTTTCGGTGGCGTAAAATAGCAAAAAAAACCGGTTTTTCGGTTACCGGAAAAACCGGTTTGCAATCACTATAATGCACAACAGTTGCTTCCTTTGTGCACAAGACCAGCGATAACCATTTTTTTATTTTTAAAATTCAAATGATAAGCATATCCATCCACAAATAATTTTTCGTTCCGTTTATTCGATTTTTGAAGCACTAATTCCATACTAATTATTTATTTTACACAGCGACGATTTACATTCAATGTTAAATAAGATTAAACAAATCAAGAATAATCAAAACCCAAAAAAAATTTAATAATCCCCAATTCTAAGATATAATGATCAACGTAGAAAATAGGAATACTGTGCGAGAAAAAACAAATTTACATACTATTATTATTAACGGGTTGAGCTTAAAATCCCCCAAAAACAAAATATAATCCATATTAATGACCCATACGCAAATAATTTTTTGCTTGGGGATTTTGAACTTGGAGATTTTGTGCTTGGGAATTTTTAATATGGGGATTTCTCAAAACCTTGGGGATTTTGTGCTTGAGTATTTTATTAATAGATATTTTGTGCCCCTAGCATTTCAAAATCATTTGGATTGATTTTCTTTACATTTCAAACTCATGTTTTTACTTTAAAGATTAATTTTAAATGAAAAAATCGAATTAATGTTCCATGTAGTATGAAATAAAATATTGTACGTTACACGTCGTATAACTCCTTCGTCGCCTCGTCCATAAACATCGAACTTGTACTGTAACAGCTCATTTACCGTCCTTGCTCTGTTGAGGTAAAATACAATTTTTTTTGATTGTGTTACATTTGCCTGCAATCTAAAAAATGAAGGGTTGATGTCAACAATCAAACAACTTTTGTAATAGGCGGGTATTACATTATCACATTTATATAATTATATAAATATAATTATATTTTTTTACATAGGAAATACTGTTATATTTAGCTTCTTGAAGCTAAATATAACAGTATTTCCTTTGTAAAAAAATATAATTATATTTATATAACTATATAAATGTGATAATGTAATATCCGCCTTACACTTCAACAGCGCATACTAAGTTTAATGTAGACTGAAAAAAGTGCTATAATAATTTTATTAGGTTACCTATTCAACAAAATTCACAAAATAGCATTATTTTTACGTTTTATAGATAACGTTATCCATCCTTGGTTTTAAAACAGAATTAAAATTCGTGTCGTCCTAACCGTTTCTGGCTATTAATCGATAATCTGAGAAGGAAAAAAAAATTTTTGTTTCTTTGCACTGAAATTTCCTTTCAACCTTATTACTTTTCTGCAAGAGAATATTTATTTTATTTTGTATTTAACACAAAATATAATTAAATAATTTTATTGTATACATCTTTTTTACGATTTTGAAGCTGTAGTCAAAATTTGCTACACACATTCCAACATACCTTTTGTTATTCGCCCAAAATAATACATTAAAATATTCAACAAATAAAGTTTAATGGCGGAAAATCGCATAAATGTTTTTTTTTTCAATGTTTTTGTACCGTAATTCCTTGTACGCCTTATATACTCTTTTGTTCGTCATTTTTGGCCTGAAAATCATTCTCACTGAATTGTATCGTCTCATTAGATCAAAAAGGCAAATTATCATTAGAAATCAACAAACAACAACAAGTCAAATCTAAAAAAAATGAAACCCAAAACGTTGCTCATTAATTTGATTAAATATTGATGTGTGTTGTGGACAAAAGCATCACGTAATTACGTATAGTTTAAATCCGGTTATGGAAACATACTAGCGTTATATTTGCAATGGTTTTGTGGTTGTTTCTTAATGTCACCTCTCCGATATTTTGGTTAAAATGATGACCCAATTTAATTGAAAATGACCATAATCACAATACAAGATACATAAGTTGTCCAATTGCATCTTCACCTTAATGAAGGTATGTTGATACAAAAATACAAAATGTCTTTACCGTTTAATAAGAAAGAATTTATAGAACTACAAGAAGCTTTCTATTAGTACAATAATGTTATTATTAAAAAAATAAAAAAATATAATGCATTGGTATCATGAGCACTACTTGATTCAAATATAATGTCCTATAAAAATGAACAAATTTTTATTACAGATTTATTATTGACGGTATATTTTTAAATTCAGCAATTACAGGCAGTGTTGTGACTTTCTTGCATCTAATGTAATTATACGACAATGGGCGCATTCATGCAAGCCAACTGTTGGCAACATGTTGGGTAAAATCAACACGTTGAGACCTGAAGGTATATGATACAATCAAAATATCATGGCAATGTGATTGTTTAAATGGCATTTTTTGATGCCAACATGTTAGAAGACTTGAATGCGCTCAATGTGCCTGTCTGTTGTTCTATATTTCTTTTATCACTGTACTCCCAAATGGATTAATTTATAAGCCTGAAAATACCGTTTGATGTTGAAAGGCCGAATGTCGAATGACCGAATGTCGAATGGCCGATTGTGTCAAAATTCCGAATGTCGAAATTTTCTTTCACTTAATTTACTGAAATCAAAGTGTTGGTTACCTTATCTAGCAAAAAATAATACAGAAACTGAAAATCCCGAAAAAAAATGCAGAAAAAAACTCCAGAAACAAAAAAATTCAGAAAAACAAAAATCCAGAAACGCAATTATCAAAGTGCGGACCAAATTAAAATTAAAATTTATAAAATGTCTATCGAATTTTACTTTTTCCGTAAAGTTCTTAATATTTACGATAATGGAAATTGCTTCGTCAACCGTTTAGACACAGATCAAGGGAATCGGATCGCTTATATCGATTCTACTGATAGTTCTACCACAAAATTTTCAAGTGATGTCATAAGTCTAAAAATGCCTATAAAATTGAATTTTTTTTCATTTATTTTAAACAAAATATTTTTTTCTGGATTGCTTTTCCGGTAATTTTTAGAATTTTTTTATTCGGGATTTTATTTTTCTGGATTTTTACTTTTGAACTATTCTGGATTTTAAAATTCCTGGGTTTTTTTTAGGCAAATGTTGTGATCCCGAAATCAATATTTAAATCCATTGAATTTATTTCTTAATGTTATAATATTTAGTATACAAAAAAGTTCTTTTTAGGTACCAAATTTGTTAGTTATCCTTAAAATGTAACTTTTATTTGTGTACTAAAAATTTCAAAAAGTTCTAAACTTAACTCTTATCACATATATTATTTCCAATAAGCTTGACACCAAGTAAAGGTTTTTATTGCGTATATATAAATAATAGTTGAACCCACTTCCATCGAATATGCGTTGTTTTTCATCCAAATCGGTAAAAAAAATCCATCCTAATTGGCCATATTCAAGAATTTCACCTAAAATTCATTTTAGAACCCCATTCCCATCGAAATACCCAGTGTTGTACCTTGTTTGGTTTTGCAAATGTCAACCGGGACGTCTAAAATAACTGTGTTTGTTTTTTTAGTGCCCTGTTTAAAAAGCTTCACTTCAAGAAAATCTATCCTTACTATCAATTTCAGAGAGGTTGGTAAACAAAACCCTTTTCATATCCGAAGACACTCAACGGAGTAACATCCAAGCTATTAGCCTTATGGCTCTTGAATTACAGTAACGTAAACTTAAATGTAATAGTAATGGGCGCTTTCAGGTCCGCCAATTGTTGGCAACATGTTGAGTAAAATAAACTTGATGTTTTCTGAATACAAGCAATTTATGCCAAATTTCATGGCAATGTGATAGATCGAATGTCATTTTTTCCATCAGTAAATTTTCAAAGCCAACATGTTGGAAGACCTGAAAGCGCCCATTGTTTTAAAAAAACTGCTTAAAAATGTATTGTTTTGAAACGGCGGTCCTGGATTAAACAAAAACACGAGACGTGATCGATTTTTTAAGATTTTCAGTCAAAAAATGTTAACTAGCTAGTCAACATTATTTTTTGTTTACTTAGAACATTTACCGATACACTAATTTTTGTTCCGCTGATTTTTTTAAACAAAATTTGTTTTAAAAATCTTTTTTAATTAATTTATTCACACAGATCTTTCAATGATGATCATTACAAGAAGGCTTATAATAGGCAACTATTATACTCGTACAAATCCAATTGTAACATGTTCTAATACACCCTTCCAATGGCAATTATCAGTCAATCTTAAGACGGTTATAGTATACGACCATTTATAATAATTTAAAATATACAAAAACAAAATTGTTGATACATGTATATCAAAAAGTTGGTTTTCACGCATAATATCCAAAATTGAATAAAATATAATCTAAATGTAAGTCTGGCTAGTTTTATGGCTTTTATTCCAATAACTCAATTAGATTAAAATAGCAGCATCTAAAAATGAAACAAAATGTTTTATATGCTGTTTTTTATCGCTTTGAGATATTAGTTGGATCGGATGCATGACGTACGTATAAAAAAAAAAAATTATCCCACCATAAAGAAAATTTTAGATTTGAGAATCATGAAAATTGATTTTTGATTTATTGGCAATATAACAGTGCTAAAGCAATTCATGTTTAAATGATACATTCATACGAGTATAAAACTAAATTTGATATTTTTATCTAAAGTAAATTTATTTTTACGATTGGTTGAATTAAGATATTCAGTATTTTTGATTAATTCTTTTATTTTATTGCTATCGTCGAATGTATTAAACATAATATTTTTAAGAATTTAAAATGAGATTGGAATACATACACACATAATTTGCGTTCTCCCAAATCTTGCACATTTCAGTTTTTTTTTTTTCATTTTCAAGCTTCACTATGGCAGTGACCCAACCTGCTAAGTCATTAAATATTGGCGCTTTGATTTTTGAGTTAAGCCTGTTTTATTTTTAATTAAAAACTATTAATATTTTAACTTTCAAATATTTTTTAATCAAGTATGTGACAGCAGAACTGCAAGAAGCAGAAAGCAGTGCATTAATAATTAACAGAACCCACACAAGGTAAGATTGATCGTACATATTTCATATGCCTTCTGTTGATTCGATCAATTGAATGAAAGTTGTACCATGTGTAGGGCTGTAGTACAATCTGCGGTATGGATCCGGTCGAATCGTTCGATAGTAAGACATACTAAACATCTGTAGTACAACTTGCCGCACATCTAGATCGCTCTAATCAATTGTGTTTATTCATCAACTAGTTGAGATGGATTGTTAAGCGCGCTTTCTTATGTAAATCACATACACTTCAAGTTTTAAAATCAGCTTGCATAGATAATTGGATAGATATATCGAACCTGTCTGTACTATTAAGATCAATCATATCGTATGTGGGCAGAGCCTTCTAGAGTATGTAACGGGCGCTTGTCATCCCCGTTACTAAACACACCCATCCATCTAACCCACACATAAAATTGTACCCCACATTTTGAAGATTTTTCTTTCTTCCAAAATATACAAATCCATTTGACAATACCCGGGTACAGTTGATGTTCATTAATTATCATTACATTAATTATGATGAATCAATCTTGTGTATGCATATTAAAGTATGCACATAAACAAGATTTATAGATTAATGTAAAACTAAAATACTCTCAATGACGCGTGCCCATATAACACATTTTTTTTTTTTTTTTTATTGTCAGCCAATTGAATTCTACTGGGTGAATGAATTAAAAAAAAACGCTTTTCTGCATTTTGGGTGATATTGGGTTTATACATGCAACGAAAACGTGCCTCATTTTTGGCAAATTTGGCCGAATAATCACTAATCCAAAGAAAATATTGGAGAGGCGATTGTGAAATTTTTTTTTGGTTAATTGATCGATGAAAAAAATAAATGTTTCTTTTGGTTGATCAGCAGAAAAAGATTGTATAAAAACCTCACCAAAATTTGATTTTGGGGGACTCTTTGTGTTTAGTTTGTTTTCGTGACGGTTGTGCAGTGAGTAATTGTAAGAAGAAGTGGTGAATATTTAGTGAATAAAGAAAGGAGAATCAAGAAGAATTTTTTTGTTTTTCTAACAAAGCAATCCAAGGAAAAAAAAAACCTGATATACCTGTGCTGAGATGTTCTAACATCACTTTCGATTCGTTTTCGATAGTATTTTGTCTCTTGTAACAAGAACAAAATTGTACGCTATTTTCTTCTTTCACTACAATTTTTCTAATGCGATCAGCCTTCTGTATACTTTTCCTTTTCTTCTCATCGATAAAATATCGCAAACAAAATTTTTTGTGATAAAGAGTGATGAATGAAAATAGAAGTAGAATGATGTTTTATGCGAGCATGCTGAGATCGCAATAGAAAAAGCTTTATTCAAACATCGAAATAGTATACAATTTTATTCTTGAAAAGAGAGACATGAATACTATCGAACATCGAAAAAAGTGATGTTAGAACATCTCAGCACTGGTAAGTATGATCTCGTTGTAACTAACAAAAAAGGGGCCCAATCAGTAGTAGTGGGTCAGCTGACAGCCTCATTAGAGGCAGGCGAAAGTACGCTTAGTTGCGTCTTCGCCCTTTCTGTCAGCTACGTACTACTGATCTAATATTTACTTACTAACACCAATCCCTCTTACCAGGGATAATCAACCTTTCTATTTTGCGTGTTTGTTAGATTATGGCTCAGAGCTAAGCTCGCCATTGTTGGCTATGGTCAACTAATTCCTATCATAAGGATCTCATCTATGGGTCCAAAAAAATCAATTATCCCAAAAAAACTCATTTTTTTCACCAATGTTTTTGGTGTCCATCCTTTTTCTCCACCTATCACAGCGGTATATCTAATTATCTAGGATTCTCGACCGCGTCACCCCAAACCCCACGACGAAGTTACCTCTACCGGCTTTGAGCTCAGGTAAATGCCGCACGGGGTGACTATAAGCGGTTGGAAAACAAATTTGTAAACGTTTGAGCTGAGTTTTTCAGTCTATCTCGTTACAAGTATAGAGCCATAATCATTATGACGTATTTTTTAGAAGCTTTTTTAGTGGTATAACTTTTTACTGATTTCCATAGGAATCCATAGTAAAAATGGTTTTTTTTAGCATCAAGTTTTTCAATGAAAAAAGCAAAAATATTATAAAACGTATATACAAGAAGGCTACATTGGAGTTAAGTAAATATTAATTGTAAAAATTGTAACAACCGCTTGTGGTTGTTCTGTTGTAATTTATGCAAATCTGTAATTACTGTAGAAAAATCAAGCTACGCTGCACGATTATTCTGTGCCATTAATTTCTCTTCCACTATACGTCGTCCATACACATGATACAATAATATTACAAGGTATGCTTGACAGCTAAAAGCACGTGGAGCGTGACGTCACTCAGAGCCAATTTGGATATTTTTTTGCGAATTGGTTTAGGTTTATAAAAATTTTTTTAGGTTTTGGAAATGGAAATAAGTTTCAACGATTGTACAAGATAGAAAAAACACAAATCTCAACCAAACGGAGTTAAAGTTATGAAATATATTACTGAAAGTGGCGTCACTAAGATGAAATATGGCGATATTTCGATTGGTTGGAACATACCTTGTTTATTCATTATACCATGGTCCATACATTCTATTCGATTTGTAGTCGGAAATATTTTTTTTTGGTTTATTTACTGTGTACATATTACATTTCTCCTCGAGTATGTCTTGTTTGTATTTTTGAATGTATGGATCGTCTGTGTAGTGTGTTAGCGGCTTGTTTCACTTTTTTATTTTATGCGCGTGGATATAATACCAAAATAGAATTTTCGAGAAATTTGTTATTTGATATTGGTGATGTGATATGTGAATCGATTTTGGGTGGTGTTGTATGTGTAAGCCATCCGAAATATATCGGTCGGTTTTTTTTTTTTACTATGGATAATTATTTTGGGAGGGGGAATTTTTTTTGTGATACGTGTCGCATTTTTTTTTTAAATTAGTTTAGTTTTGAATTTGAAAAAAATAAGAGGTCTCGTTGTGAATTTAAATATAATGGGTCGAGTTTGCATTTTGATAAAGTCAAGGTTGGAGATAGTGATTGTTACTAATTTTGAATTATGTAATTGATAATAATAAATTGACACAAAAATAAAAATTATATAATTTGGACAATAATAATTATAAGAAAAAATGGAAAAATAAAAAAAAAATAAAAATAAAAAATAAATATGATTAGTTTTGGCTGAGTGGCGTAATTTTTTTTGTTTGCCATGTTGCACTTAAGTATGATATATTGTATGTGTTTTGAGGAAACATTTCTAAATTAAGCTGAATAAAAGTACGTGCCATTATAAGAAAAAATATTGTTGGTGTTTATGGTGTTATTTTAGTCTCCCACATTAACCGTACCAAATTATCTTGAAAATATTAATAATAATTCTAAAGTGTGTTTTTACTACAGGTTTGAAGTTTGCGGTTAAATCTTTTATAAAAACAAATATATATATATATATATATATATATATATATATATATATATATATATATATATATATATATATATATATATATATATATATATATATATATATATATGTATAACGGTAATCAGGAAGAAGTCAGTTTTGCAAGGAAAAAAAACCCGTTTAGAAGCCTAATTTCGAGATTTGTGCATGTGGTGAAAGTTCCAGTGTTAACGTAAGATGATTAAAACTAACCAGTTAAGCTCTCTGATAAAATAATTTATCAAATGCTTGGAGAGGGAACAGTTTTATTCTGTCCTGTATTGACCTTGTTTTGTGGCAGCAACTCCGCCAAACGGAGTGGGGTTCGTGATTGAGGGGGCTCCTGCGTCGGCGCTGGTTTGGTGGTCGGACGGGCCAAATTTTGCTGTGTAATCAGGTAAGGTGTTCTTGAGGAAAAATAAACAATAACTTCAAGACACCGCGTGGGTTTATTTTTTGTTAACTTTTTTTTTTAATTTTTGTGAAATTTATAAATTTTACGGGTTTTCAGATTTCGGGTGGCGTCGCATACGACACACCCCAGAATATCGATTCACATCACATGTTTTGTCCTCTCGAACTATCTGGTTAACAGTTTTTTATTTCCATTTTTTTTCAGTTGCATAATTTTTCCGTTCATTAGGCAGTTATTTTTTTTTTGCATTAATTACAGTTTTGAGTAATAAAATTTGTGGGTTTTTATTTAGTTTTTCTCAATTGCAGTGTTAATAGTGCAATGTCTTTTTAATTCCTTTCCGTTGTGATCACGTGATGTATGGGGGCGACCCCATGCTGACCTAGGGCCGTGACGAATGTATAGCGGAGTGTTGCTTTGCCCGGGATGGGGGTGTCACTCCAGGGGATTTCGACCAGGTCTGTCGGGAGGGCGTCCTTCCTTCTTTTCCATAGCGTCGGTGTTCGCCGCGACCGGGAGACGGCATCCCGGCAGGCCCGACGAATAAGTTGGCCCTTTCGGCAGACAGGGTGGAGGTCGCCGGAGTGACATCGACATCCTTGGTCGAGCGCACCAAAATTTATTATTATCTACCACTGTGGTCGTGGCAAAAGTCTGTTTAATTTCTCTTGTCCCGTTCCGTTTATTCATGCGGTTATTCAATCATAAAAATATGTCTGGTAAACCTAGGGCTGCCAGATTTTTAAAATTAGCTGGCGGGACAAATTATAAACTAAATAAAATAATTTAAATATTAAATCGACCCGATTCTGTCTTGCAAAATTTTATGTTATGTTATGTTATTTTTGTTTTTACAATAAAAATTCAAATAGGAAGCGGGCAAATAAAATAACATAACATGAATTTTAACGTTTTAGAATCGGGCCCAATTAACTGGTATTTGACCGAATCTCACTTCTAATATTTTTTTACGTTATTGTCATTCTACAAAATTTATTTCAAACGAATTTATTTTAACAATAAAATAAATAATAAATTTAATGAAATTTGAATTAATAATTCTTTTACTTTAATAATATGTTTCACTTAAATCAACAAAACATTGTAGGATAATTCAAATATTAAATTAAGATAAAATCACAAAATATCACATTACCAGGCAATGAAAAAAATTATTTGGTGTTACAAAACATTGATTAAACTTCATTTCAATATCAAAAAATGATATAGTACATAGGTACTAATAAATATTGAATTAGATTTTTAAATTAATTTCTAAAGATTCTCTGAATTTGTCCGTTAACAAGTTTTAGCAGCTCAACCATCACACTTTGTCTGCACAAAAAGTTGTAAAATTTTCCATAGGCAGGCTACTTTTTACTGGAGGAATTCGATTTTTTAAACAATAGATACAGCTACTGATTTTGAGAGCTCATTGTCTAGACTCTAGAGCATAAAAAGTAGTCCGTTTTTAGAACCAACTAGCTTATCAATATATGTGAAAACTAGAGATAATTTTTTCACATTACCATTGTTGGAAGCATCGGTTTTAAATGAACAAAATTGTGCCGTATTTATTCTGTTTAAAAGAGGATTTTTTGTCTCTGGTTGAATGGTTACGCCGAAAATCAATTTGTAGATTTTTTTTGAAAAATTTGTTTATAGCGGGACGGCGGGACTGATTTTTTCAAGCGGGACAATCTCGCCGAAAGCGGGACGTCTGGTAGCCCTAGGTAAACCCCACGCCTAGCGACGAGTTGTAGCCAGTACTCTACCGCAACCAGACCGCTATTTTTATGTCTGTTAACACAATCCCTCTTGTGGGGGATTGTGTTACAAAATATTAAAATTAAATTATTTCTAAAAGATATTTTTTGAACTTTCATTTTGAAAAATACATCAAAGTTGGCTCTGACGAATTAAAATAGTTCTTGCTAAATTTATCTTTATTTTTACTAGTGTACGTCAGATGTCTAAGATGTTTACAGAAAAATTCGAAAAAAAAAAAATATATAATCACAAAATTATCAGACGTCCTTAATATTTTATGAATTTGTTTTGCTTTTCCTTCTATTTTTGAACTTGAAATTCTATGTAATGTATATAGACTTAATGACCACAGTATTTGTAGTAAGCTTTTATTTTAATTTGACCAGTGCTGAGATGTTTTAACATCACTTTCGATTTCTTTTCGATAGTATTTTGTCTGTTGTAACAAGAACAAAATTGTACTCTATTTCCTTCTTTCATTACGATTTTTCTAATGCGATTTCAGCCTATTGTGTACTTACTCTTTTCTTCACGTCGATAAAATATCGTAAACAAAAATTTGAATGATAAAGAGTGATGAATGACAGTAGAAATAGAATGATGTTTTATGCGAGCATGCTGAGATCGCAATAGAAAAAGCTTAATTCAAAAGTCGAAATAGTATACAATTTTATTTTTGAAAAGAGTGACATGAATACTATCGAACATCGAAAAAAGTGATGTTAGAACATGTCAGCACAGAATGCTGTGGTTATGATTTCTTTTTTAAATTTTGGTTTAAATAAATCAATTAATACAACAAAACGAAAACGATTAACTTTAACGACATTCATATATGTTGAAATACAAACATTTATGAAAATATTTCAAAAATCATAATTAAGAATTTGTAACGTTTTCATTTAAAAATTTGTCTTAGGCGGGTATTACATTATCACATTTATATAATTATATAAATATATAGTTATATTTTTTTACAAAGAAAATACTGTTATATTTAGCTTCAAGAAGCTAAATATAACGGTATTTTCTTTGTAAAAAAATATAATTAAATTTATATAATTATATAAATGTGCTAATGTAATACCCGTCTTAGGGAAAAAGTGATTATGATTACATATTATGTTTTATTTGTTTTACCAAAGCAATCTTGATTATACAAGCCATAATGTAAAAAAAAAGATATCTGATTTGCTAGATTCTAATATTATTTTGCATAAATTTGATAATTACTTATATACATTTTTCACATTTATATTTAAATAACTTAAGTTTCGGTATCTGCATAAATTGTGTTTTCATGTAAATTTTCTCTTAGCTATATAGCGTATGCAGCTCGATACTGAGCTTTAAGCTTTATTATTGAATTTACTTATACTTTTAGGCAACATTTTTTGAATATTTTATAGTCGTGTGCATTATTGTTTATTGAATTTACTATTATAAATTTTGACAAAAAAAAATTTGAACACTTTTTTTTAGTTTTGAGCTATAGCTCAGTATGCAGCTCGAGCTAAGATAAATTTTCCATACAAATTTGACGTAAAATTTAGCTAGCTAAATAAAATAGTTTTTTTTTTAGCTGAGAATTTCGCTGAGCGGTATACACCTTTGCGTGAAAAATTTGAAAAAATATCACCTGTTTCATTCAAATCTAGATTGCGCCACTAAAAATTCTTCAAACATTTTAGCCGCAATTTATCTCACAAGGACAATAATTTGAAGATAAATTTTGACTGTTTTGAATTTTGATTCATTTTATAATCGAAGTAGCCACAAAGTAAAATTAATTTATTTTTATGTAAAGAAGGGAGAAGTCAAAATGGCCGACCAAAATTACGAAGTCGAGTATTTAGAGGATTATTTGGACAGAAACTTCATTAAAAAACAAACGAATAAAAGTCTAAACAAACTCATTATCTCTACACAAATTTTTAGCTTGATGATTTATCTATAATTAAATGGAGGCTTGTGGATACCGCGCTAAAATTTATCTTAGTTCGAGCTGCATACTGAGCTATATTGTTGAATTTAAATTAAATTTTTATTTGTTATAATTTCTGACATTTTTGACAATCACCATTTATTCAATGTAGTTTTTCTGGACTACATATCGTCACTTGAATAATTAATTCTTGTAAGTGTGCAGCAATTCTAGGGCTTAAAATTAGAACTAAAATTTCATTGTATATTGTAAGTAATTACCTCAATCATGAAATATCGTACAAGCATATAACGTATTTCATAATTATGTTATGAATTTTTTGTAAAAATTAAATACATAATTGTATACCGCTGGTTGCAATAATTTTTGAAAATTTTTCTGAAACGGTAGAACCATAGACTAAATAAAATTTCATAAAGATTCCTCATGAACCTTAATTTTCAAAAAATAAAAAAACAACAACAAAAATTAGAAAATACAGCAGAACCGTAATAACTTTATTTTCTTACTCTCTTCAAATCAGTTAGTATGTTGTTAATTTCTCACTACCATACATACATATGTTTTTCATTTGTTTTGTTATTCAATAAATATGTACATAATACTTATATACTGTGGTGGTCATATTATTAAGGACACATCAATTCTGTTGGGGAAATGTTTGCTCTTGGCGACTTATGTATTTTACTAAACATTTTTATAGCCTAGCCATATGAAACTATTATTTGCTAAGGTGCATTCAAAATGCAAAGTTTTACTTTGTACTAAATAATATTTGTACTAAAAGTAGAAATATATTTTTTTAACTAAATTAGAAATATCTTAAAAAACACATTTCTAGGTGAGCTACCTCAAAATATTGAGTGGATGCACGTTCAGCATTATTGACTCTACATTTCTTTCATTTGGAGTTTTGTGCTATCTAGGCTAGAAACAGCTCTCAGGGCATTAAATAAATTTAGATTAATATGAATAAAATTAGTACTTGTTGGTATATGTATTAATTAGTACTTATCGTATCTAGTAGACGAGCAAAAGTTATATTTTTAAGTGGAAAATTCATTAACTGTACTTAAAATGTAATTTTTATTTGTGTATTAAAAATCATAAAGGCTAAAATTACTTGTTGTAATTAGTACTAATTTTATTCATATTAATCTAAATTTATGTAATGCCCTGAGAGCTGTTTCTAGCCTAGATAGCACAAAACCCCAAATGAAAGAAATGTAGAGTCAATAATGCTGAATGTGCATCCACTCAATATTTTGAGGTAGCTCAGCTAGAAATGTGTTTTTTAAGATATTTCTAATTTAGTTAAAAAAATATATTTCTACTTTTAGTACAAATATTATTTAGTACAAAGTAAAACTTTGCATTTTGAATGCACCTTAACAAATAATAGTTTCGTATGGCTAGGCTATAAAAATGTTTAGTAAAATACATAAGTCGCCAAAAGCAAACATTTCCCCAACAGAATTGATGTGTCCTTAATAATATGGCCACCACTGTAGGTTAGCTAGATATTTCGAACCACGTGTTCATTACGTGATACATACTGACATTACATGTTGAACCGAAATGTTGACTGACTGAAAACTTAACGAAAAGTTTAACATGTAAACTGCAACCCAACCCAAATTGCGACTGAAATGATGACCGAATCAGTCAGTTAAACATAGGTTAGTTGAGTCGGTTTTATTTTTTAGTGTGACATGTAAACCAAAACTTGACTGAAATGACAATTAAATTTTTGTTTTATGATATTTATGAATTGTTCATTTTGGGCTGTGATTTTGATACCGCTTAGTATTTTTATTGAAATGAGTGATTCAAAAAGACGAAATATTTGGACCGATAAGGAAGTGGACATTTTATTGGAAATAATAATTGAAAAAAAAATTACAAAATTATTAGATGGTAAAAAATTTAAAAATAGGGAAGTGTTTAAAACCGTAGAGAAAGAGATGGTAGCTCGAGGATGCTGCAACAAAACTTGCGAGCAAATAGTTTTGAAGTGGCGAAAACTAAAAGGCGAATATAGAGAGTGTAAAAAACATAATAATACGAGTGGTAATGGAAAAAAAGATATGGACCACTTCGATAAACTGGATGAAATTCTTGGAATGCGGCCGGCTACGACATTTGAAGGAATCGATACTGACACTATCAGCGGTTGATTATTATTAATTAATTAGTTTAAATGCCTACAGTTATTATACATTTATTTGTTTATTTAGAACACGACATATCAATCAACAATTTGGTTGTCACCCAACTGGAGGGTGAAATTGACCTAAATATCAACAATGAGTTAGCTCCTGGACCATCTACTTCAGAGGTAATTTAATTCGAAAATAATTTTATGTAGTTCAATAACAATATTTTTTATTTTTAGACCCAAAAGGGAAAGAAAACACTCCAGGTCATTCAAAAAATATGAAAGAGTTCCTAAAATTCCAAAAAGAGTTGCAGAACGACTTTTTCCAGAAAGAAAAGCAACTACAAGAGATAGATCATAAGTTTCAAATGGAACAAGACGCCAGAATGCAAACAAAATTTCTTGATGAAACTTTAAAAATTGTCAAACAGTCAAATGCAGAATTATTTGCATTTTATTCAAAATTTAACCAAAATAAATATCCTCTATATGAAGATGTGGAATATTTATCAGATGAATCCTTCAATAGCGAATAAGAAATTAATATTTTCTTAGGTTAAGTATACCAAAAACCAATGAATTAATGAATTTTAAAAAATTTCATCTTTATTATTTTATATATGTACATATAATAATTATAATGAAATAAATTTTTGTTATGAATTAACAACTGTGGTTACATTTATTATGCCGCTGATTATAGTTTAGATGTTAAAATTGGATATTTAGTCATGTAATTGCAGAGTAAATCTCGAATACTTGTCTCACCCGAAGGTTGAGTTAAATATTCTCTACTCACTGGTTGCGGATAATTGATTTCCACATTATGAAGTTCATCCATCCAGGAAGGCTGAAATGCGCATTTATGATGTTCTACAATATTGTGCAAAGTACAGTAAACAGCAACAACATCAGGCACAAATTTATAATTTGTCTCCACCTTTTTGGAGATCATACGCCACCTTGCTTTTAGTCGTCCAAAAGCATTTTCCACTACAATTCTTGCTTTATTGGAATACACATTAAATGATTGTTGCTCTGGAGAATCACTCGCTGAATAATTTTTGATCAGCCATTCTGTTAAAGGGTATGCTGGATCTCCTACTAAACATAATGGAAAATCCAAATTATCAACAGATAGTCTTTCCTGAAAACAAAAATTGTCTATCAATTGCTCTTTATAAGATTATTTAAAAATTACTTTCGGCATGATATTTTGTACATTTTTATAAAAATTTGAATCTTTTAGAACACTTGCGTCATGTGATGACCCCGGATGTTTACAAGTAATACTTCGAAAGCTAAAAATTTTAATAGATATTTATATTTATACTTATACTTTTTAATTACATACGAGTATTTATTTACATATAATTTGAGTCGACTATCCCTTGCAGAACTACCGACGTCCATCCTTTACGGTTGATAAACTCAGAATATCCTACGTTTGGAGCTTTAATTGGAATATGGCAGCCATCGATTGCTCCTATGATATTTGGCATATTTGAAATTTTTTCAAATGATTTTGCCAATTGTCTCGCTTCTTCTTCTTTAGGAAATTGTATAAATTTTGGCAGAAGTATTTTCACTACAGCTGCAACGAATTTTATCAAGCATTTTGTAGCTGTTACCGTATGGACGCCAAACTGATTTGCCACGACCCTATACTCCGCACACGACGCTAATTTATACAATGAAATTGCGACTATTTTATTGGCCGGAACTGGCTCACGTACCGCATTTAAAGATGGTTCCAGCTCTGAGTTTAATTCGGAACATATATAATTGAAGACTTGTTTTGTGGTACGGAAATTTTCTAAATAATCCTCGTCTAAAAAGGTATTTTCAACAATTCTGCACCACCAATCGCTGCTCCTTGGTTTCATCCAAATAGATTTTGTCGTCTTTAAACTATTGTTTTCCAAAAACCAACGTAACATTAATTGGCGTTGTTCGACAAAGTTTTTACGTATATTCCTTAAACATTTGTTTAATCTTTTTTTGTTGGTTTTCCTTGTATAATATTTTAAGGAACGCCACTTTTGCGTCTGCAACGCAATAATTTTATTTAAATTTTGTTGGTAATAATTGAAAATCAATGAAATCTCTTGATTATTCATTTTAAATACTGCCAAAGCTATCTGTTACAGAAATTTTTTTGTGGTTATACAATTTTGTGATTTGGCAATTAAACGTCATTTCGGTCACGACGAAATAGCATTACATGTAATCTTCAACTCAAAGTTTCGTTCAGTCATAACTTCAGTTCGCAACTCAGTCAGTCATGGTTCGGTTCAACATGTAATGTCAGTAACAATTTCAATTAATGAAGAGAGAAAAAGCGAATGAAACATTTTTGTTTCAAGTTAGTTTTTTTTTACTTTTCGTTTTTTTACTTGTTGTTGTAATTTATACGTTACTAGAATTGTGTGTCGTCACATAAAAGAATTACCATTTGTTTACATATTTAGAGCTAACCTTGGTAGGTATTTATTGAATGATTCCTACATAATTCATATTTTTCACTATTTTTCTATGTACATATTACATTTATTTTTTGTATTTACAATTTGTATGTGTGAGTAGTACACACAAACAAAATGTGCATTTATTGGTTTTGGATTTGTGTAAAGTCAAAGATTCGCTATAAAAAATTCGGGATAAAAGTTTCAGTTTTGTTACTCGATTCATGAGTCATATTTTACTCATGAGCAGAATTTTTTAAATTTTAATATATGTAGTAATAATTCACTTCGTAGAGTATTAATCGATTTTCCCTCGAATAAAGTGTAAACCGATTTAGTAAAATTTGATTTTTAGGCGAAGTTCTCGAATATAGCCAAGTAGGATGGAATTTGGCGATTTCTTAACCGATTTTAGTGAAATCTGATATACGTTGCAAATGTGAATTATTATTCGACAGTTTTCGAGTATGTAGCATGAATCCTAATGAAAATTAGCTATAGATTTGGGCGAATAGAAATGTTTTACTTAGCAAATTGAAATTTTTTTAATAAAAAACCTGACGATTTGCTGGTATATTCCGACATTTTCCGTCTTTTTTTAAATAAAATTAATTTGGGCAGAAAAAGAAGTTGGCAGCACTGATTTATACAATAATTTGAAATAAACTTTTTTATAATGAAAATCAAAACATCTTCCGTCAAACCTATATCTTCTTTAATACGTTGGAGACATTATTAGTTTGGCCATTAATTAGTTTTACTCCGCGAATGAAATTTACATGTGAAATTGAAAATCAATTTAATCAACATTTTATCAATAGAATTCTCCATAAGTTTAACTATATTCAATAAGATTTGAATTCGAAATATGTATGTACAAGAAAAATAATTAAATTTCACTAGATCCAAATTAGCTCATTAAACGGATATTATTTTATTTATTTACTATAAATTTTAATTATTCCAATTAGCTCATTCATAATAGAGTATACCAAATTATATGAAAATTTAATAATTTAAAAAAAACTGCATTGTTTCTGGTAAGATAAGTAAATCCACAAATGATTAAAGTCCCTTCAGGAATATAGCCCCTGGTCGTTTACAGACTGTTGCATTGGACCATTGGATTTCAAATTTTTTGTATATTCACTGCATAATCGCCCAATTAACAAAATTTATCAAGCATCTCCGAATTTGCAATCAAATTTGTTAGGTTATGAACATGGTAAAATAAATCGACGTGGTCAAATAAATTATAATACCTATAAAGGTCTTCGCTGTCAAAAAACGGCGATAGATAGATTAAATCTTAAGATGGCACTAGTAGTTTTTTTTAAATTTTTTTTTTGTTGTATCGAAACAAAAATGTAAACAAAAGCAAAAAACACGAATAAAACTTACAACAAGCTATGAATTATAAAAAAAATTATTTTTTTATTTTTTATTTATTCACCAAAAATTAAAAATTGTTAAAGCTGATATCTTTAGAAGTTATCCCGTACTATGTTTTCACGTATTATATCTTCGAGAATTAATATATATGGAGAGAACATAAAATTCAAAATGTATGAAAGAGAGTAAGAAAAAGCGTTAGTCTACTTCTGTCATTTTTTTTTCGTAATTTTGTTTTGTTTGCATTTCTGTTTTGGTTTTAACCCTTAGGGTACTGACTGGGTTACCGTAACCCAGACAAATTTTGAAAGTCGCGCCATTTAAAAGGAAGTGGAAGGTGGGGATCCGGAGTGGGGGGTAAAAAATCTTTGTGGTAGTGTCTGTGTAAGCCGTGAGTGGCAGCCTCAGTCTGCGCTTGGTGCTCGAGTGGTACGAGTTAGAAAGTTGACCTCGGGTATTTCTCACCCAGTCAGTACTAAACGTTACAAAATCCGTATTTTCGGGAGACAGACATTTTTTTTTTTTTTTGGAGTTTTGGCTGGAGTAAAGTGTTTTGGTTTGTGCAATTTACTATTTTTTATATTTTTATGATTAATTAAATATTTATTATTAATTAAAAATTTATTATTGTGTATCCTACCTTCGCATTATTGTCATAGGACAAATAATTTTGTTCATTATAAACGTGTGTTCATTTTTACCAAAAATTTGGTTATGGAATGGAACTTGCGATGCAACTTGTTAAACCTGCACTAGCTGCTAGACTAGCTACCCCTACGTTGCGAATAAAACTGCGCGGTATGATTGAAGATTTTTTGAAGGCGAAAGATTTACCAGAGGACATGGAGATAAGACATGAATTTGTTGATAACAAAATGGCTAAACAAAAGCGCTGCAACTGGTGTCCGAGTTCTCTCTACCGCAAAACATTTTATAAGTGCCTCAAATGTAATAAGGCTATGTGCAGAGACCATGTAGCCAAAATATGCTGCGAATGTGGAAATACAGTCTGATTTTGTTTTTTTTATATTTTGAACAATAAAACTTTCATTCAACAATCAATTTTGTTATTTATTTATATTACAGTTGTGCCTTGTTACGATAAATCAATCATGGAACGTTTTATCGCTATCTTAAAAAACGGGTGATTTCAAAGTTAAAAAAAAATATAGTTTTTGGAATGGATCAAAAAACTGATTCGGCCATTTTAAAGAACAACTTTTTAGCTTTAAAATGCAACAAGAAAAATTTCGATATCTTTTTTTCTCACAAAGTTATGCAATTTTAAAAAAAAAGTGATTTTTCACAAAAAAAATTTTCAAAATGTTTAAACTTTTGAATGTATCTTTGTTTAAACAAATTATTCGATAAATCTATTAGCACCCTCGTATTTGTGACAAAATGGACTATCGATTAAAAAAAAACGTTTCAATTGGCGAACTACAGCCCAAGATACAGCCAATCAAAGTTGCCGGGTTAGGCTAAACCATGTCAGTACTGAACGTGACTTTTTTATAGTCTGTACCCTGAGGGTTAACAAATTATTAAATAGAAAATATTGTGTGAAACAAATAAAACTTTAAGAAAAATGCCACATTTAATGAAATGTTGTGTTACCAGTTGCACTAATTTCATTAGAGTAACGAATATTAAGAACCATCGCAGTCCAGGTTCAACAAGTTATTTTAGGTAAGTTTTAGTGAAATTTGTGTTGCCCATAAAATTGAATGGCATGTAAGAATATTAAAGTAATGTATATTATAATCAAGAGTATTATAAGTATTTAGAGGGCCCACACAATTTACCGTGATCAAATTTAATTTTTATTCAAAAAACTCAAAAGTTAATATTTTTCATTTTAAAAATAGTTTTTTTATGTAGTTGTGTGCTTGTGAGTAAAATTCCAGTGTCGGGGAAATATTTTTTTTCGTTACTTTGTTAAACGAATATTTTCCGTATGTGTCGTAATAAATGTTTTTTATAGAAATCATAATTTGTTATTATTTATTTAAAAATTGATTTGTTGTAGATAAATCATAAAAGTGTTTAGTAAAATAATTCGGAATAATTCTGAAAAAGTTTGTTGTAATTGAAGTATATTCTGCTATTATGAAACCATATTTATCAAGAATAAATTTTTAATAATAAGTTTTCCAAAGCAGATTACCCAGAAACTTGCGAATGAGGAAAATATGGCAAAAAATATTAATTACAAAAAAATTTGGCCGGAACGATCGAATTTGTTCTGATCATTTTGAGGACAAATTCATGAATATGAGGGGAACGTGCAAAATATTATGCCTAAATGCCATTCCGACCATCTTTGCTTCTTCGTCGAATATATCGCGAGACCCTTTAGTTGTGTTGGATGAAAATTTGTCGGTTGAACGCATTCAAGATGTTGCGATTATGGACTCTGTCAGTTCATCTGATAAAATTATTTCTGCTACTGAAGAGTATGATGAATATAGAGACGTTAAACCGATGTCAACTGAAATGAGTTCTGAAGATGGATCAACAGCCATAGAAAATATGGACGTGAGCTGTTCTGAAAATATTAAGACGTGCTTAAAAAAGTGAAGGTATTGTTTTCAATATTTTTTAATATTCTTTATAGCCTTTAAAAAAAGTAACACTTAAAAGGTCACTTAAGACATCAACGTCCGAGGAATCATCGTCACCCAAGAAAAATATTCGACGTAAAATCAAATTGAACGTTCTAAGAAAATCGTATCGCGAGCTAACGAAAAGACATCATCGCTTAGAACAAACCATTTCTCGCCGCAATTCCAAAATAAATAGTTTAGAGGCTGTTTTAGAAGATCTTAAAAGTCAAAACTTGCTACAAGAAGAGCACTTTGTTAACTTGGTATCAATGTCAGAACCGGTTAAAGAAATTTTAAAAAGACAGCTTCGCAAGTCTAAGGGCTTATCATTACCCAAACGTTTCCCGATTGAAATTAGAAAGTTTGCAATGAACCTCAACTTTTATTCCCCAAAAGCGTATGACTACGTTCGAAAAATATTTAGTTCTCTACTGCCTCATTCAAAAACAAATGCACAGTGGTATCAATGTGTAGAAGGAAAGGCTGGTTTCACAGAAGAATCTTTTCATACGTTGAGACTTCTTGTAGATATGGAACGAGCAAATAATCAAGATGTCTTCTGTAACTTAGTTTTTGATGAAATTGGCATTCGTAGTCAAATAGAATGGAACGGTAAACGAAGAGTTGGTTGTGTAGATATAGGGAATGATCTCGAAAGTGAAGAAATAGCTACTCAGGTTCTGGTGTTTATGGTTATAGGGATCAACAAGAGATGGAAAATACCAATAGGATATTTTCCTATTGCTTCTCTAAATAGCGAGCAGAAAAGTAATTTATTGTCGCTCTGTCTTCATAAGCTCTACGCCGCGGGGGTTAAAATAATTGGAATTACATTCGATGGATGTCCAGGAAATTTTTCCCTAGCAAATTCATTAGGATGTAATACAAATGTAAGAAATTGTACAGATTTAGATTATTTAAATCCGGTGTTTATGTACAATGATGAGCCTTTTACTGATTCTTTGGTTATTTTGCCCGATCCATGTCACATGCTAAAATTAATTCGTAATACACTTGCTGAAAAAGGTCCTCTATTAGATGACAACGGCGAAGAGATATCGTGGCATTATTTAGAATTATTATTACAGCTACAAGCTACCGAGCAGCTACATTTAGGAAATAAATTGCGAAAGGCTCATGTTTTTTTCAAAAATCAGAAAATGAATGTTCGGCTTGCTACTCAAGCGTTAAGTAGTTCTGTTGCGGATGCTCTCGAGTTTTGTAGAAATCAGCTAAATCTACCGCAATTCGAAGAGTGCCTAGCGACGGTGCGATTTATTAAAATCATTAACAATGTCTTTGACGTTCTAAATTCTCGAAATATGTCTCAAAGAGGAATCAAACAACCTATTTGTGCGGCGAATATAGAGCAAATTCTGATATTTGTTAATTCCGCTATAAACTTCTTAGGATCGCTTAAGATTATGTCACCAAGTAATTATCAGCCTGTTGTTATGTCACCCCGAAAAACTGGCTTAAAAAGTGTTAATTTTATATTTGAAAAATTCGTTAAAACTAAACTTCTTAAGTTCGTACCATTCTACAAACTAAATCAAGACCACCTGGAACTTTTCTTTGGTAGTATTAGGGCCCGCTTAGGCTCTAATAATAATCCCACAGTGCGACAATTTACTGCAGCTTACAAAAGGCTCTTAGTTCATACACAAATTGCAGAATCAGGTTTAGGGAATTGTTTACCTTTAGAAGAATTAAACGTATTAAATCCTATAAACGCGATAAATTTGGCAACTGCCAAAAATATTTTGCTTCAACCACTTCATCAAAATTCGAATACGGGCAATTCCGATGTTCTTACAGATGAAGAAACTGTCTTTCTATCTGAAAATTCCGAATTATTTCAAAATCCAGAACTTTCGGAATTTGTTGAGAACGTTGTAGAATATGTGGCTGGATTCATAGTTTTCAGGTTAAACAAAACACTTCATTGCTCTGAATGCATTAATTATCTCGAAGGCAATAGTTCACTTCGTTCACTTATAGCTCAAAAAAGTAGGGGAGGTTTAGCAGTTCCTAGTAAAGATACTGTACTAATTTGTAGCACAACCGAAAAAGAAATTCGTCAATACATAATTCAAAATGACAATATTCAATTATCTGTAGTGAAACAATCCATATGTAATAGAATTATTATTAATGTTCAAAAAAAATTGTTAAGTCGAAGTCTATTTAATGAGTTTGCATATCACGATCACTATAATTTACTTTTAAAATGCATAATTAAAAAATATTTGGATATTCGTTTTTTTTACATTTGCAGTAATACAAAAAAATCTCTTAGTATTAGAAATAAATTAAACCGCTTAGTTATACACTACTCCAAAAAATTAAAGGAACACTAATTTTTTTCAATTTTTTTAGTGTTTTTTGAAGAGCTGTATCTGTAGAAAGAGCGCGAAGAAAAAAAATTCGATTTTTTTTTTTTTTTTGTAAGGTGCCATGGGCTCGGGAAATTTGTTTTAAGTTAAACCAATGCATTGGTCGGTTAGCCTGTTAATTAGGCGTAAATTTAATTTCATTCTGGTCTCTCTATGTCAACTTTTTGCTGAGATATCTGACTTTGAATCAAAAAAGATCCTTTTGCCTTTGATCATCGATATCTCAGCAACCAATGACTGCACAGTAAACTTTAGGGCAGCCTTAGAAACTTCAGTAAATTTCCTACAAGACCCTTTAATGATTAGTGGAGAACAAATTTTTTTTTCACCCTCAATACTGATTTGAAAAAAGTACAAAAAAACGACTTTTTAGGTTGTCTTAATAAATCTACCGTTACTTTACAAATATTGATGAAAAGACTAATGTTGCCAGGTCATTTTACAGTTTAATGTACTCCTAATATCCCTGTATTATTTTCAAATTGATCCATCCAACCGTTTTTTCGGACAGATTGATCAAAGTTTTACAAAACAATTAAAGGAACAAGTATTCATCAAAATAAAAAAACGATTTTTTCACATTTTGCGTTAGTTACTTGTTAACCCTTAACGATCGTACGATTTTTTTTGTAATACTCGCCGATAAGAGACGATAGAAAATTAAATAAAGTTCTGCAATATGACCAATTATTATGGAACATGGCCATTTCTCATCCGATTTTAGTGAAATTTGGTATGCGTTATTGAAATGGGATTCTAAAACGATTCGTGGATGAAGTTCTGGAAAATGGCCAACTAGGAAGGAACTTGGCCATTTATTAATCAATTTTGATTAAATTTGGTATGCGCGATGGAAATGGGATTCTAAACTGATTTTTGGATAAAGTTCTGGAATATGCCCAACTGGGATGGAACTTGGCCATTTCTTATCCGATTTTGATGAAATTCAGCATGTACGATGGAAATGGGATTCTAAAGTGATTTTTGAATAAAGTTCTGGAATATGGCCAACTAGGATGGAACTTGGCTATTGCTGATCCGATTTTAGTGAAATTTGGTATGGGCGATGGAAATAGGATTCTAAACTGATTTTTGGATGAAATTCTGGAAAATGGCCAACTAGGAAGGAACTTGGCCATTTTTTGTCCGATTTTGATGAAATTTGGTATAAGCAATGGAAATGGGATTCTAAACTGATTTTTGGATAAAATTCTGGAAAATGGCCAACTAAGAAGGAACTTGGCCATTTCTTATCCGATTTTCATGAAATTTGGTATGCGCGATGGAAATAGGATTCTAAACTGATTTTTGGATGAAATTCTGGAAAATGGCCAACTAGGAAGGAACTTGGCCATTTCTTGTCCGATTTTGATGAAATTTGGTATAAGCAATGGAAATGACTTTTGGATAAAATTCTGGAATATGGCCAACTAGGATGGAACTTGGCCATTTCTTATCCGATTTTGATGAAATTCAGCATGTACGATGGAAATGGGATTCTAAAATGATTTGTGGATGAAGTTCTGGAATATGGCCAACTGGGAAGGACATTGGCCATTTCTTATCCGATTTTGATGAAATTTGGTATAAGCAATGGAAATGGGATTCTAAACTGGCTTTTGGATAAAGTTCTGGAATATGGCTAACTAGGATGGAACTTGGCCATTTCTTATCCGATTTTGATGAAATTTAGCATGTACGATGGAAATGGGTTTCTAAAATGATTTGTGGATGAAGTTCTTGTATATTGATGAATTTCAGTACGTGCCTTAGAAAGGGAATTCTAAACTGATTTTTGGATAAAGTTCCAAAATTTGGCTAATTGTCATGGAACTTGGAAGTTTTGTATCCTATTTTTATGAATTTTAGCATTCACGATGAAAATGAGATTCTTAAATTATTGATAAAATAAATCATTAAATACATGGAATAACGATTTTAGTTTTTCACTTTTAAGGCACCTGTCGAATTTCTTTTATTCGTTTAAGGAATAGGCAAGCGCCTTCCAACTTTAACATATAACTTTAACCAAAAATAATTTTAGAGTTTTATTTCTATAGTACATGCTGAATTTGTTTAAAATCGGATAAAAAATGGCCAAGTTCCATCCTAATACGGCTTATCCAGAATTTCATCTGAACATAATTTTAAAACCCAATTTTCATTACAAATGCTGAATTTCATCAAAATCTTATAAGAAATTGCCAAGTTCCATCCTAATACGGCTTATTCCAGAATTTCATCTAAACGTAATTTTAAAACCCAATTTTCATTACAAATGCTAAATTTCATCAAAATCGGATAAGAAATGGCCAAGTTCCATCCTAGTTAGCCATATTCCAGAACTTTATCCAAAAGCCAGTTTAGTATCCCATTTCCATTGCTTATACCAAATTTCATCAAAATCGGATAAGAAATGGCCAAGTTCCATCCTAGTTGGCCATATTCCAGAATTTTATCCAAAAGTCAGTTTAGAATCCCATTTCCATTGCTTATACCAAATTTCATCAAAATCGGACAAGAAATGGCCAAGTTCCTTCCTAGTTGGCCATTTTCCAGAATTTCATCCAAAAATCAGTTTAGAATCCTATTTCCATCGCGCATACCAAATTTCATGAAAATCGGATAAGAAATGGCCAAGTTCCTTCTTAGTTGGCCATTTTCCAGAATTTTATCCAAAAATCAGTTTAGAATCCCATTTCCATTGCTTATACCAAATTTCATCAAAATCGGACAAGAAATGGCCAAGTTCCTTCCTAGTTGGCCATTTTCCAGAACTTCATCCACGAATCGTTTTAGAATCCCATTTCAATAACGCATACCAAATTTCACTAAAATCGGATGAGAAATGGCCATGTTCCATCCTAGTTGGCCATATTCCAGAACTTTATTCAAAAATCACTTTAGAATCCCATTTCCATCGTACATGCTGAATTTCATCAAAATCGGATAAGAAATGGCCAAGTTCCATCCCAGTTGGGCATATTCCAGAACTTTATCCAAAAATCAGTTTAGAATCCCATTTCCATCGCGCATACCAAATTTCATCAAAATTGATTAATAAATGGCCAAGTTCCTTCCTAGTTGGCCATTTTCCAGAACTTCATCCACGAATCGTTTTAGAATCCCATTTCAATAACGCATACCAAATTTCACTAAAATCGGATGAGAAATGGCCATGTTCCATAATAATTGGTCATATTGCAGAACTTTATTTAATTTTCTATCGTCTCTTATCGGCGAGTATTACAAAAAAAATCGTACGATCGTTAAGGGTTAACAAGTAACTAACGCAAAATGTGAAAAAATCGTTTTTTTATTTTGATGAATACTTGTTCCTTTAATTGTTTTGTTAAACTTTGATCAATCTATCCGAAAAAACGGTTGGATGGATCAATTTGAAAATAATACAGGGCTATTAGAAGTACATTAAACTGTAAAATGACCTGGCAACATTAGTCTTTTCATCAATATTTGTAAAGTAACGGTAGATTTATTAAGACAACCTAAAAAGTCGTTTTTTTGTACTTTTTTCAAATCAGTATTGAGGGTGAAAAAAAAATTTGTTCTCCACTAATCATTAAAGGGTCTTGTAGGAAATTTACTGAAGTTTCTAAGGCTGCCCTAAAGTTTACTGTGCAGTCATTGGTTGCTGAGATATCGATGATCAAAGGCAAAAGGATCTTTTTTGATTCAAAGTCAGATATCTCAGCAAAAAGTTGACATAGAGAGACCAGAATGAAATTAAATTTACGCCTAATTAACAGGCTAACCGACCAATGCATTGGTTTAACTTAAAACAAATTTCCCGAGCCCATGGCACCTTACAAAAAAAAAAAAAAAAATCGAATTTTTTTTCTTCGCGCTCTTTCTTATGATTGCGTGATAACGGTATCTCACAAAAATTGTCCGCTCAAAAGTCTCAAAACTAGAGATTTGAAGCTTTAAAATGCTTTTCTTTTCATCTCTGTACGACCGTATTTTACTAAGATACAGCTCTTCAAAAAACACTAAAAAAATTGAAAAAAATTAGTGTTCCTTTAATTTTTTGGAGTAGTGTATTTCAAGGAATGTAATTTTAATAAAATATTGTTAAATTTGAATCATTTTTTAAAGCTTTCTTATTTGTAAACATGGAATAAATATTAGTTATTTAAATTTTGGATTAAAAATTAGAGACAAATTTGAACTGTATTTGAATTAACCAAATTGAAGTATTATTTATACCATTCCATAGTATCTTAAATTTATCTATAAATGCAATAAAATGAATATAAAACATGTGTAATAGTTTTTAGTCACATTTGCAATACATTTCATAATAAATTTTTGAAACAGAAATATTTCACAACTTATTAATCTAACTTCACATAAGTACCTTAAAAATGTATTCTTTCTTACGTACGTACGACTATGGAAATTTAAAAAAAAAAATTGTAAATAAAGAGAGACGAAACCAAAAATTCATTTGATAGAACACGACTCACGCTCAGTTTTAGTTATGCTGGTCGGTTGTATTAAATAATACTATATATATTATAGATAAATCTGCCAATATCATTGACCGCAAGTTTACTATGGAAAAGTGTCATTATGTCCTTTATAGGGTATTATAATTTATTTGGACGCGGTTCGTTATTAAGCAAGTATAAAAATTTAGTGTACATAATATAGAACTTCTCAAATTAGAATTACAGTAAAAACTCGATTTAAGGGACCCCCGATTTAATGGACTCAATTCGTATTTAAGGGATACAATTTTTTTTTTATTATTTATGATATTTCAGGCTATCCGTGAAAGTCAAGATATATCCCTTGTATGGCATTTTATTAAAATACAGATTGATTTTCTGGGAATATGTTCAGTTAGAAATTTACTTGGCTATTTCTTTACCACCTATGATAAAATTCGACACGTTCGATGGAAATGGGGTTTAATTATGAATTTTGAAAGGAGTTCTGGAATATAACCAATTCGGAGGGAATTCGTAATTTCTCAGCCGATTACGATATATGCTTTCGTTTCGGTGTAATTTAGCATGTACGATGAAAACGAGATCCTAAGATAATTTTTGGAAGAAGTTCTGTAATAAGGCCAATTATGAAGGAACTTGGCAATTTAATAATCGAGTATGACAAAATTCAGCATGTACAACGGAAATGGGATTCTAAAATATTTTTTAGAAATAGTTCTGAAATACGGCTAATTCGAAAGGGACTCGGTTATTTCTCATCCGATTATGATGTAAAAAACCAATTAGCAAGGGATTTGGCCACATCTTAACCGATTATGATGAAATTCAGCCTATAAGATTCTAAAATATTTTTTTTAAGGCGTTTAAGGACTTCTCATAAAAATCAATATAAAATCCCGTTTCCATCGCACTTGCTGACCTTTATCATAATATGTATAAAAATTACCAAGTTCCTCCCTAATTGAACAAATCACAGATTTTTTGTTTCGTGTTATTCTATACAATCTTTTCTTGGGCTCAAGGCACTCCCAACTCTATCGCAATTAACTTTTACGGTCGTACTTTACGCAGTATTTGCCAAATCGAGGACGTACGGGTAAAGACCTGTACTTGTATAAACCACCTGCACATTGCATTGCTTCATACCAGCCTATAGTGCTGACATGCAAGGTGGGTTAGCTCATAGATTCTGCACCCTCAACAGGGGGTCATAATTGTGTTCATCGTTATCACCGATCGTAATCAGATGATGAAAAATCCCTTTTGCATCCCACTCCTATCGGAATTGGACTCGGGTACCTTCCGTCCAAACGCCACAAATTTGACCACTAAGCCGTTTGGTCGTTGAATCACAAAACTTCATCTAAAATTCCATTAAGAATCCAATTTTCATCGTGTATGCTAAATTTCATCAAATCAGTTAAGAAATTGCCATATTCTTTGCTAATTGGCCATATTGGAAAATTACTTTTGAATCTCATTTCTATAGTACATGCTGAATATCAAATAAACATTTAAAAAGTGGTCAAGTTCGTACATGTCGAATTTCATCATAATCTGTTAAGAAATAAAGAAGTCCGTCCTACTTGACCATATTCCAGAACTTCATCTAACAATCATTTTAGAATCCTATTTCTATCGCATATGTCAAATTTCACCAGAATCGGTTAAGAAATAGCCAAGTTCCTTCCTAATTGGCCATATTATACAACTGTATTTAAAAATAATTAGGATCCTGTTTCCATCGCAAATATCAAATTCCACTCAAATCGGTTAAGAAATAGCCAAATTATGTCCTACTTAACCACATTGCAGAACTTACCTAAAAATCATCTAAGAATCGCATTTCCAACGTATATGTCAAATTTAACTAAAATCGGTTAAGGAATAGCCAAGTTCCAGAACATCATCTAACAATCATTTTAGAATCCAATTTCCACCGTATATATCGAATTTCATTATAATCGGTTAAGAAATAACCGAATTCCTTTCTAATTGACCATATTCCCGAACTCCTTCTAAATATCATTTTAGAATCCCATTTCTGTTGCATGTATTGAATTCCATCAAGATCGGTTAATAAATAGCCAAGTTCCATCCTACTTGGCCATATTCCAGAACATGATCAAAAAATCATTTTAGGATCCCATTTCCACCGTACATGTCGAATTGCATCATGATCCGTCCGAGTTTCGTCGTAATTGGCCACATTCCAGAACTTCATCTAACAATCATTTTAGAATACCATTTCTATCGTACATATCAAATTTCACCAGAGCCCTAATTCCGGTTCGGTTACAAAAATGATAATGAGAAATGACTTGATTTTTAAATTTAACTAGTCGGTTGCATTTTTATTTAGAGTAGGCAAAATAAAAAATCAAGTCATTTCTCATTTTCATTTATCATTGAACCGGAATTCGGATACTGGATTAGTTAAGATTAAGCCAAGTTCCTTCCTAATTGGCCATATCAAATAGCTTCATTTAGCAATCATTAAAAACTTCCACTTCTATCGTATTTACATGACCAATTTCATCATGATCGGTTAAGCAATAACCAAATTCTATCCTACGTGGTCATATTCCAGAATCGCATCTAAAAATCGGTTTAGAATCTCACATTTAATCATACTGACAAAACATACAACAATCCATTCAAAGGTATCCATTCAATATACATTCAAATGTATATTCCTGGTGTTCCACAATAAATAACCCATAACGCAATGAAAACCCATTGTTAGTTTCATAAATTCGCTTTATTTTCATATAAAGATGGTGGTGCAATTGTACTTATCCAGCTGGATAAAGATTAACAAAATAATAAATCAATATACATATATCCCTTTATTCACCAGTTATGATTCAATAAATACCATGTTAGCTCTAAATATGTAAACAAATGAGCTTTTTTTTTATGACGACACACAATTCTAGTATTGACGATTGGAGCATCACGGATTCCACCTAGTGGAATATTTTTAAACTGAGCTACCTGATAATTTGACGTTCGAAATTGTCGTAAATAATTCCAATTTTGATCTGTAAACACAATTTTTACTTACCGGATTGCTAATAATTGTAAATAATTCCAATTTTGGACTATAAAAACCATTTTTAATTACCGCAATGCTAAATTTTCTTTCGTCGCATTTGTGACAAATGTCATTTTATCAGGTGCATCATTTTAACTATTGTCTTCGAGAGGCGCTTTCTTTACTTTTAGAATCGTCAATAAAGAGTCGTATAAATTACAACAAGTAAACAAATGAAAAATAAAAAAACAATAGCTTGAAACAAAAACGTTTCATTGCTTTTTCTCTTTATTTATAAACACGTGTCGGGATAGTATGACGTCACGACCACGTGACTCAAAAGATCAAACTAACATTATTTGAACCATGCTCACCGGTGTTCCACCGCATACTATTCAGTATTCACACAAAAAAATTTTTGAATAAATATTTTTTATTTAAATGTCTGCTCAAAGCAAACATGCATTAGTTGGAGAGTAAATTTACTCACAAGAGAGAATTATGTTTTTGTTATTTTATGTATATTGTGTAGGGGCTCACTGTATTGTTCGGAATATAATTTCTACACCCAAATAGGTATTTTCTACACCCAAATAATTTGAATTTTTTTTTGTTCGACATGAGAAGTCTTTGTGAAATTTTATTTAGTCTATGGTAGAACTTTGCAAAATTGTATGTACTTTATAAATCAAAATTTTATTGTTCTTGTATACAATGTAAAAATAATAAAAACATGTACTACAGGATTACAATTATTTATTATTCATCGAAAAAATAAAATAAACTTCTGTTAACAATTTGAATGGTAATGAATATTTCATATTTTGATTACAACATTTTAATTTTTATTATTTATCCCTTTCGCTCATTCTATTAAAACAATAGAAAAATTGTAACACGTATTAACATGTTTCGCCTAATCATTTATAAATTAATTGTGAACGAGTAAGAACTAAATACTAATAAAGGAAATTAAGTTTTATTAATTAAGTCTGCCTATATTAAAATATAGTCCATACGTGAAAATATTAAAATTATTAAACTATTGTACAACATTTGTGAATTATTAAAGGTAAAATGAATTAAGTCAATAAGATTTGAATTCAATTATAATTACAAATACATTGTATGTTTGAGATGAGTAATAATCCGGAAGAATTAATTTTGTGTACAATAGAGCAGCAAATAGTCCAATGTAATTATTTTATAATAGTGTAACATAAGTGAAGAGTTATTGTCGTGTTTTTCTTTCAGATTGTGGAGCACTAATAAATGAAAAAGGAACCACATTACTTGAGGTGGTTCAAAGAACAAATATAACAACTGCAATAAATAGCACCGCCGTTTTATTGACCCTTCCGCTCCCACAAAGAATAGATCTACATCGCAGGATAAAAGAAATCAAGAACTTTCAAATTCTCAGATATCATCTCCGCCACAAGATGTAGACGATATAGGGGATGAAAATGGCGATAATACACAATTTCCTGGCAGTAGCTTAGCTGAAGATTTCTCATCTGGCTCAGACGATTTGTATAATTCTGAAGAAGGTAGTAATAACAGTTCACATGATTATGGGGGTTTGAAAATAAATTACAGTTATGCCTTTCATTAAATTTATGTAGTAATATGTCTATTCCAGTTCAATCATTACTAAGCAGGAAACGAGCATGTAACTTGGATAATTGGAAACAAAACAAGAGAAAAGCAAATAGAAATGCTGGGCGCCAATACATTACAGTAAGTGGAAAAACAAAAGAATCAAAAAATACGCCTAAGTAGGATATTTTCACAAGAGGATCGATACAGAATCAACAAGGAGTATTCTAGTTTGAACGATGCGAGTAAAAAAAAATTATATCTACGGAATACAGTCGACATGCAGACTTGCAAACAAAAACTAAATATGCTATCGAGAAGAAACTTTACTTCGACGAGACACGAGTTTGTAAGGGCTTTTATTTATCCACTCTAAATATCACGGATGCCGTAATTGTTGCCATGAACAAAAGGATTCAAAGTGACCGGCCTATAACGGAGGACCTAAGGAGAAAACAGCGAAATGCTTTGAAACACAAAGAAGAAGAAGATTTGAAAATGATTCGACAACATATCAAATTATTCCCCTGTTTGGAATCCCATTATATACGAAAAAGCAGCAAACGCTTATATTTGGCTGCTGATCTAAAAATTACGAAAATGTACGAGCTATTTAAGGAAAATATCCAGCAACAAAATTAAAATTCATTTGTACCGGACAATTTTCAGTACCAATTTCAACTATAGTTTTCATACACCCAAAAAGGATGCTTGTAGTGTCTGCCAGAGATATAGGCTTAAGTTGAGCCCAACGATGGGTTAACATTGCTCTACAATGAACATATCAATAGTGACAGATTACCGACAGATTAATGGTGTATTTTATTACTTTTATATGCAATAATTTATTTTAGATGCAATAAGTGCTTTACAATTGACGCAAAAATATCACAAACTATTACCGGTGACCAATGCAAAAAAGCAGGATTTGGTCTCATTATGTACTGCTGGCTTGATTTCAATCCGACATACCAATTTCTACGAGAATTTACCTACCATTAACAGCACGGATGTGCTTGAAGAGTCGAATTACGATGAATCAGATCAAGAAGAGTGAAGATTTATTATTTTAGTTGAACGATATATTGAATTACGCTTGTTTCAATGCCACACCAAATTGAACTAAATCCAGTATTATTTTAAATTAATTTTATTAAGTTTTTATTTATATAATCACAATAATATAATTTTAATTAAATTTCTATGGTATGTTGAATATTTTGTTATATAATGAGATCTTCTGTAATCCTCTTACAATTTTTTTATTTTCCATGATATTCAAGTACCAATAAATGATAAAACATTGTATAACTCAGAAATGAAATATTGTATACAACATTATTCTACCCAATAATTGAATGGAAATATTGTACAGGTACATGGTCCTGTTTGAACTCTTTTTTCGATATGACATTATTCACATTATGAGTCATTATTTTACAAACATTTCGTCATCATAGTTCAGAAGTCGATAGTAAAACTTCATTTAATAAATTTTATCCGTTTTTAAGTTAATGCGTTTTCTGTGAAAATTATAAGGGAGATAAACTTTAATCACAAATATCTCAAAACTATAGTTTTGCATATATGTACAATAATTCATTATTCAAGTGAGGATATGAGGACAAGTAATCATGTAATAATATTTCTTAAGCTTTGATAATATAAACTCAAGATAAAAGTGGAACCACTGTCGCGGACCAAATATTTGCTCTGGATAATCAGAAAAAAAGTTCAAACAAAATGAAAGAAACTAGCTTAAGACTATGCCCTAGTCTAAACTACAATAGCCCAACTTAAAGTTACTTAGCTAGAATATACTGAATATAATATATAAAAACGAATATAATAATTGAAATATAATTAAGATTATTATAATTCATAAATTAAATTAGAAAAAAAAAACCTTATCTTATTTCTGGTTAATGTAGTTATGTATGTATTGTTATTCTATCACCTTACTAACTTTATTGCCGAATGTTGAATGCTGCGACAGCTTCCGTTGGTCCAATTCGACGAGAGCATTTTATGTTAAGTTATATTTTTTTATTTGTATTTATTTTACAGTACACGCCCACAATTATTATGTCGCTAGTTGGATCAACAATCAAATTTCACTTCTTATTATTAAATTTATATTAGGATAATTTTTTTTTTTATATTAGGTATTTAATTGTTAATTGTTAATTTTGTCGTAAATTATTATAATTTGATTTTTCTTTTGGTTATTTATTAGTTTTCTATTTATTTTTAAGAACAAAATGTTTGATTAAACAACATTGATAATTTTACGAATTTCTTAATTAGGGTACGGTGATTTACTGTTTGATACACTTAGCTTAAGTTATTTTAGCTTGATCCACAATTGGTTATTATTATAATTGTCTATTTGTTTTCTGTTTTTGTTATTGTTCAACGGTTTTGTTTTTCTTTTATCAGATTAAAATTATTTATTTCAACCCAAAACTTAAACTAATTATTAATCTAACCGTTTACTCAATTTTTTCACTGGAAATTTGACAACAAAAAAAGAAATTCACTATACTGTTATTGTTACTATTTTCTATATTTAATAAAAAAAAACACACAGGCAAAATTGACCCCGTTTATTTTAGCCTTGTCAAAAAGGTTCATACAATCAACCTCACTTGATTTAGTTAACACATAGTGCATTTTGTTGAGAAATTTACAACAACAATTGCACGTGACAGGAGTTAAATAATTCGAATTAAAAATTTGAGTTATTTAATTCGAGCTCGGAACAAAAAAAAAAATAACCATTTGAATGAAAAACAGGAGAAGTACCAACATAGAATACAAAAATTAAATCGAGAAAATAAATCGTGGCTTATTTTCTTAAAAAAAAAATAATTCCAAAATAATTCGAATTAAATTTTTCTCAACAAAATACGCTTACAATTGTTTTCTCTAATACGAGTATACTTATAAACAAAATCTTTATGAAAGTTTTATTTGATATCTAGTCAAATTACTCAGCACTGATTTTAATTATCTTATAACAATCTTGTTTTAGTTGCACGAGTCAACAACAAGGAAAAAAAAGTTTTCTTAAAAAACCAAGATGACTTCGACTGCACTGTTTGAAATTTTGCATTCGACTCCACCCAATTTCAATATTTTTTCCCCCAAATTATTTTTCGTTCAAAAGAGCAAAAAACAAAAAAAAAATACAATCATCGTCTATCAATTTTTCGTTTCCAAAAACCAGTTCAAAAAAAAAAATTGTAGAAATGTGTCATGTTTATTGGTTTGATAACCCCTTCTGAATGATGCATCGATGTGGCATCGTACCGATTATTAAAATTTGCACCAAGAAACTTTCTAGCCGTACAGTCCAGATCGAGTTTTTCCGCAAAATGAAGAAAAAAGTCATGTTCTCAAAAGAAACTGTTATAGACGAAAACGATTTCCTAGCAATTTATAAGGAACACGGAATAATCATTATCCTTTTAAACGATGAATGACATGTTTGTGATATCGAAAGATGCAAGTTTGGAGCCATTTAGAATGAAAATATAATATCGGATTTTATCAATTATTTCAAGGTTGTTTTTTTATTGAAAATTTGTTCTTTAAAATGATATGACGGTTCAGCCTATTGTTCAATATTTTTGCTATTTTGAATGTAGGTGAATGTGATAAAGTCGATGAGCGGGCTAATTGGAACATTTTCTTTATGTGATTTCGGTAACCCGGTTATTATGGGAGCCATTAGGTTTTAACATTTTGCTTACTTTTTGAATTGCTTATCTCTTTATTGATATTCTTAAAGTAAGTTTTCGTTGGATCCATAACGAGATGCATGCATTTTCATAAATCATTTCACATAACAGAATAGATAGAAGGACTGATAAAAGTATACGTTGAAACAGGCCCATTGTCTCGTAAGTTATTTGAAAGTCAAAAAAATTTATTTTCCGAAAATACTAAGAAATCTTTCTTCAGTATAGCTAGCGGCACTATACAGATATTTGTTCATTTTTCTTCGTGCTGAATGTCTGTTCAAAACAATTTCTTGGTATTATTAAAATTCTTCAAAAATGATTTAGGTAATTCATTCAATGGACGAAACAAGGCCAGTAAATTTAAATATTTTAGAATTCAAAGGAAAAAAATGGATCATGGTAACCAACCAAAGGATTTAAACTGCACAAAAAAAAATTGTTTTAAGCTGTCCAAAAATGTTTCCAAAAATTTTAATTGTTTAACATAATTACTCAAAATGAAACGGTAAATTTAGGTGTATCTAAATTTAATCCTCTTTATTTCTGTTGTTTGGCAGGTCGAAATGTACAAAGGATTTACATTTATTTTTTTGTAGATTGAAAAAAAGACAAAGAAAACATTGTAATTAAAAAAAATTTAACCAATTTTCCGGGGATTACTCCGGTCTCTAGAGCTAGACCATGCAATCGCAAAATTATTTTGATTTTCTTTTTTTAGCCGAATTTTTATTCGATTGTTCCTTACAGAGTTGTTGAATTTTCTATTGATCGGATAAGAACACCCTGTTAAAGTAAAAAGTCGATAATGCAGATAACCTTATTAATATTCTAGCAAAAAATAAAAAATTTTGTGGTTATAAGCCAAAAGTAAATAGGATACATGGCTTGTAATAAACAATTTTGTAAATAGTCTTACGTGGAAAACTTTGTTTAAACTAATCGCGGAAAACATTAGAAAATCAGAAGAATTCACAAAATTGAAATAAAATCAACCTCTAGAGTGTATATCTGAAGTTGAATCGTTTTTATTGGATTTGTCAATAGCCATCGCAGGGAAAAAAATCAGTTCAAGTTTCCCGTAGGAAATCTCGGAAAATTCGATTTTCCAAAAATCATTAATAAATTTGTATAAAATCAGCCTCTAGACTGTTATGTCTGGAGATGTATTTTATTGATGTGACTTGTTAATATCTCGGAAAATTTGAAAAAAATTCCAGCCGAAAGTAAACAATAAATGTCAGCCCCTAAAGGTTATGTCTGGAAATAGATTACATTGATGTGACCTAAGACAAATTTTTAAATGAAATTATTACAAATTCTTGACTATGGTCTTTGAGGTATTTTCATAAATGTCCGGATTTAAACATATATGAGCATTGTTTAGGAAAATCATGTTCATTTTCTTGTAATAATTAATTTATTTTAGTCAATAATCGTAAGATTTTTATAAAAACAGGATTACGGTCAAATTGAAATAAAAGTTTACGAAAAAAAACATTGAATTTTCCGATATTTTCAACGGGAAACTTGAACTCAATTTTTTTCCTGCGATAACTATTGACAAGTCACATCAATGTAATACATTTCCAGACATAACACTCTAGACACTGAAATTTATTATTTATTTTCGGCAGGAATGTTTTTCAAATTTTCCGAGATTTCTCACGGAAAACTTGAACTGAATTTTTTTCCTGGATATCTATTTGACTTGTCTCCAAACATAACACTCTAGAGGCTGATTTTAGTCAAATTTTCTAATAATTTTTGAAAATCGAATTTTCCGAGATTTCTCACGGGAAACTTGAACTGAATTTTTTTCCTGCGATAGCTATTGACAAGTCACATCAATAAAATACATCTCCAAACATAACACTCTAGAGGCTGATTTTATACAAATTTTCTAATGATTTTTGGAAAATCAAATTTTCCGAGATTTATCACGGGAAACTTGAACTGCATTTATTTCCTGCGATAGCTATTGACAAGTCACATCAATGAAATCCACTTCCAGACGTAATGCTCTAGAGGCCGATTTTAGACAAATTTTCTAATAATTTTTGGAAATCGAATTTTCCGAGATTTATCACGGGAAACTTGAACTGAATTTTATTCCTGCGATAGCTATTGACAAGTCACATCAATAAAATTCATCTCCAGACATAACACTCTAGAGGGTGATTTTATACAAATTTTCTAATGATTTTTGGAAAATCGAATTTTCCGAGATTTATCACGGGAAACTTGAACTGAATTTTTTTCCTGGATAGCTATTGACAAGTCACATCAATAAAATACATCTCCAAACATAACACTCTAGAGGCTGATTTTAGTCAAATTTTCTAATGATTTTTGGAAAATCGAATTTTCCGAGATTTCTCACGGGAAACTTGAACTGAATTTTTTTCCTGGATGGCTATTGACAAGTCACATCAATAAAATACATCTCCAAACATAACACTCTAGAGGCTGATTTTAGTCAAATTTTCTAATGATTTTTGGAAAATCGAATTTTCCGAGATTTCTCACGGGAAACTTGAACTGAACTTTTTTCCTGGATGGCTATTGACAAGTCACATCAATAAAATACATCTCCAAACATAACACTCTAGAGGCTGATTTTAGTCAAATTTTCTAATGATTTTTGGAAAATCGAATTTTCCGAGATTTCTCACGGGAAACTTGAACTGAACTTTTTTCCTGGATGGCTATTGACAAGTCACATCAATAAAATACATCTCCAAACATAACACTCTAGAGGCTGATTTTAGTCAAATTTTCTAATGATTTTTGGAAAATCGAATTTTCCGAGATTTCTCACGGGAAACTTGAACTGAATTTTTTTCCTGCGATAGTTATTGACAAGTCACATCAATAAAATACATCTCCAAACATAACACTCTAGAGGCTGATTTTATACAAATTTTCTAATGATTTTTGAAAATCGAATTTTCCGAGATTTCTCACGGAAAACTTGAACTGAATTTTTTTCCTGGATATCTATTGACAAGTCACATCAATAAAATACATCTCCAGACATAACACTCTAGAGTCTGATTTTATACAAATTTTCTAATGATTTTTGGAAAATCGAATTTTCCGAGATTTCTCACGGGAAACTTGAACTGAATTTTTTTCCTGGATAGCTATTGACAAGTCACATCAATAAAATACATCTCCAAACATAACACTCTAGAGGCTGATTTTAGTCAAAGTTTCTAATAATTTTTGAAAATCGAATTTTCCGAGATTTCTCACGGGAAACTTGAACTGAATTTTTTTCCTGCGATAGCTATTGACAAGTTACATCAATAAAATACATCTCCAAACATAACACTATAGAGGCTGATTTTATACAAATTTTCTAATGATTTTTGGAAAATCGAATTTTCCGAGATTTATCACGGGAAACTTGAACTGAATTTTTTTCCTGGATAGCTATTGACAAGTCACATCAATAAAATACATCTCCAAACATAACACTCTAGAGGCTGATTTTAGTCAAATTTTCTAATGATTTTTTGAAAATCGAATTTTCCGAGATTTCTCACGGGAAACTTGAACTGAATTTTTATCTGCGATGGCTATTGACAAGTCTCATCAATAAAATTCATCTCCGAACATAACACTCTAGAGGCTGATTTTATACAAATTTTCTAATGATTTTTTGAAAATCGAGTTTTTCGAGATTTCTCACGGGAAACTTGAACTGAATTTTTTTCCTGCTATAGCTATTGACAAGGACAATCAATGAAATCCATTTCCAGACGTAACACTCTAGAGACTGACATTTATTTTTTACTTTCGGCTGGAATGTTTTTCAAATTTTCCGAGATTTTCTACGGGAATCTTGAACTGAATTTGTTTCCTGCGATAGCTATTGACATGTCACATCAATAAAATACATCTCCAGACATAACACTCTAGAGCCTGTTTTTATACCAAATAAATTTTTTTTTTGGGTTTCCCGAGTTTTCCACAATTTTTCACGAGGAAGCAGCCAGGTTTTGCCATTTAAAAATATTAACAAAGGTATTCAATGATAAATTGGTGCAAAATTGCAAAATTAAATTTGGCACGCTTTTGTTCTTATAAAATTTTTTTTACACAAATTGAAGGCTATTTCTTGCAAAATATGTAATTAGTATATTTACCCGATACACAAACCATTAAATTATAACATATATCTTATACAAGAAAATGCCTTTCAAATAAATTATGTGGTGTTGCGTAAAACCGGCCTTTTTTAATATGCATAATCGTTTTTTGTTTCATTGAAATGTCATTTTAGTAGTGAGTGTGTGTGCATCGATGTAGTATGAATTTGAGTACGCGTATTTCAATTTTATTTATCTTAACAATTAGTTATTTATTATTAAAATAATTTGAGTTTTTTTTTATTGCAAAAAATTGCAAATTAATGTGCAATAATCTATACAGTGCAGTGTAAATTTAAACAAAGAAAAACCATTGGCGTTGAAAATTTCATAGTGACGCCATGTTTTTGTTGCGAATAAAAATATTTACGGAGCTTGGCGAAATTATTTCTGTAAGTAAAATTTGAAGATTAGGTATAATAATATTTGTGTTGATGTAGATTTTATTTGCTTGTCGTTGGAACACAGCAAATGACCATCATAAGATTGCTTTAAAGGAGCGTGACCGCCATCGATTCTAACAAACATGAATGAACAAGTATTGAGTTTAAGTTGGATAAAAGTTGTTTCTTTGTACCAGTTGTAATTTTTGTATCGCTTCTCGTAAATTAGAAATAAATTTATGTTCATTGATACGTTTAGTAAAATTATTGAACATTATTCTCAATTATAAACTTGTTTAAAACTTATCTAAAAGAATGGTGTAGTAAGAACGTCTACTCCCTTAATTTCGAATCGCAATACCATGTTTCGAGCAACTCGTTTGCCACGGGATGATGTGCTGTAGTTTTTATTTGTTTCAAAACAAAAAAATCCCTAATTCTTTAAAAACTAAGGATTCCAATAAATTATATAACTTACTCATTACTTCTCAGAGAACTTTTGGTATGTCTCAATATTTTTTTTTTTTGCTTTTTGACACTTCACGCAGCTGCTTGCCAAGTCTTACAATCCTAATTTAGCGATAGGCAAACCTATTTGGATTTTTTTAAATTCGGAGATACTTTTTGTTCATAATACACACATATTAAATTTATATTTTATTTCGTGAAGTTGGCTTTTGCCAATTAAATCAAATTACAAAATTATCAAATAGACAAAAAATAATTCGAATTCAATTTTGGTCAGCAAAATACGCTTATTGTTACTTCACCACCCTACAAATTAGTGTTGGATATTACAAATATTTTTTGAAAGAGAAGTTTAGTTGTCTGTATTAAATCAATAAGATTCTTTCGGCTTTTTATAGACACAATATATTAATAATAATGGCATTCACAACATTTTCGACTTGTCAATCAGAAAAATGAAGAGGCCAGTCATTTAGATATAATATATCTACCAAAAAAAGTAGAAATATCAAAATCCCCCCCGTACTTTAACCCCAGAGTTAATACCAAATGTATTTTGACTCTAAAAAAGAAAACCTTTCCTTGCGTTTTCGTGGGTAGTTTGGTTTCGTACTGATAATCTCAAAACAAAAAGTTCGATCTACTCATCAGGTAGCTACGACCAAACTACAAAAATACAATTCCAACTCCATACTTTAAGTATGAAGCAAGAGTGTAGTTGACTTAGCGAATTATAAATAAATTCACCAAATCAAAAAACACAAGGAAAACTTTTCATTTCTGTGTGTTTTTATGCCAACACGAATAATAGAAAGAGAAGTTTAGTTGTCTGTATTAAATCAATAAGATTCTTTCGGCTTTTTATAGAAATTTTAAATATTTTTTGGTAATACACCTTACCTACAATACACGTTACATTTCTCGCACGTACGTCTAGTGCAACATTTTCACGATTTAAGGCTACTCGTCTGCACTGTCATGCTTTAAAAACAGTTAAGGCAACAAAATGATGAGCAAATGAAACAGGCCGTTTCTTTGTTTTAACAGATCCTGTAAGATTCCAATTGCTGATTGAAAATGTCAAAACAACTTGTATGTGTAATATAATCCTCAATGCCTTTCCACCTATCCACAGTGAAAGCAGATTGTAGTTACGCACTTCGCCTACCTTTTATTTGACTACCGAAATTTATGAGTTTTGCTCAGTTAACACAAATTCTTCAACTGCCAACCATTTTTACATTTTTTAAATTCACCTGTTTTAGAAAGTTTAATATTATTGTTACTGTAGCATCGAAGTCGATTAAATTCGAACCTTCGAAAAATATTTGGCGAAATAAAAGGTGCTTCCAGCAGCTACAATTAAGAAAATAATGGTTATTCCCTAACGGAACTCATTAACAACAACATTTTTAAGGCCTAATGAACGAGACCTTTCTTTAATAAGTGGTCTGGCGTTCAATTTGTGATTTATTAATTTTTCTCACATCCATAAAGTGTCTCAAACAGATAAAGAAGGATTGAGTGATAAAGAAGGATGAATAGAAGTAGAAACAGAATGTTGCTGTTTTATTCGGCAGAAAAAGCCTTTCTCGAAAATTGAAACTGGTAAATTTTAGTCTTAAAAAAAAAATAAACTCTCGACAATTGTGGCGCTAGAATATATATTGCATTCCTCCAGTTCTCCTAGCAAGCCCTCAACAAACCATTCATTTTTTGGTTTCTTTTTACGACGTTCTGCGCACTTTGTCGTGATCCCCGACCTGTACGAAAACTGCCAGCAATTTACCGCGAACAAACTTGGTAGCCGCTTGATAATATAACTTAGACAACCGGAACCCGATCTTTTGAAATTAATATGCGGTTATCTCGAAAATTGAATATTTTTAGGAAACAGTACTATAGGTGATACCATAAGTAATTTTTTGTTGTTTTGGCTTAAACTCCGATTCTTCTTGTGTTGAAAGAATGTGCTACCTAACAAATTGTTCTATTACAACTATCGGTCATCATTTCATGTTTGCCAAAATTGCCGAGGTAATCTCCATTGTAACGCATTGTTTTCACTTTTATGCTCTCGAGTTTCTAGGAGAGAAACTAGTTCTAGCCGATGCCTGATTACTATAATGACTGCAAGAATGCAAGTTCCCTCTACCGCTTTTTGCGGGTCGTCGTTCCATGCAATCCAACTGTTAAATAAGTTCCTATTTTTAATTTTGTCCCAAGGTTCGGAAAATTATATTTGAACAATCAACAATAATATAGAATCTAAATAACAAAAAAATTCCAATAGAATGGGATATTCTAATACCTGGTACACCTACATGGCAACTTTACCCATACTGATGATACTCATATTATATTGAAATTGGATACGATTCTTAACTTTGGTTTACAAAAAGTTGAATAAAACAAAAATCTCTATTCTAAGTAAACCTAATTAGCAAAATTAAATTAAAGTCGAAAGGATGTGTCAGGCGACATTTAAAGTTAGATTTAAATTTTTGGAATAACATGTTTACGTCATGTTCTACTTTAATACCTAATGAGTTGGTATGAGCAAAGCATTGTGAATAACTTTGAACAAACATAAAAAATATAAAATAATTTTCAGTAACGCAAGTTTACAATTGGTTTCCAATTTCTTTTGCCACCCAAAGCTCTAATTAACATTTAATAAAAAAGATAAAAAAACAAATGAATATTAAAACACGATAATAAATTCAATTATCTTTACCCCACTCGACTTGAATGTAAATACAAATATTACTAAAATATTTACCCTATACTGCACAGTTATTTGGTACGAGAAGCAAATCAGCTCATATAACGTTATACACACAAATACTGTTTAAAAGTTTCTTGTCATAATTAGGCTAATTGGAGACTACCAAATAGAAGTAAAAAAAATTGAATCACAATTTTTAAATAACATGTTTGAATAAAATTAAATAGATGTAATCGTTAATTGGAGGCATTTACATTTGAACTTGAAAATGTCGGCAAACTGAGTGCAACATTTTACCTCCACGGTAACGTTTAAAAAGGTTACACAGTTGTCTGAAATTAATAATTAAAATAAAAATTTTGTTTCTGAAACCTAGAAAATTTAGGAAACCTTAATTCATCAGTAACTAAAATGGGTACCTACGTCAATTTGCTCCAAGTAGCTGCATAAAGTAGAGCGTGATGTGATATAACGAACCACAATTGTATGATTCTGGGAAGACAGCATTAATTTAATCCAGACGGCTTCACAGTCATTAAAATTCTCAAAATTAACCGTTTTGCTGCACAAATTCGATTTAATTGCTAGTATAATTCTATCAGACCACGTAAGATTTTGAAGTGAGGAAATTAACGAAATTTGTGTATTTAGTGTACAAACAATATTAGGTGATTTAAAAGATTCGTGGAATGGAACGTAACCTATATTCTATTAGTAGAAATACCTTACACGCATTCACTCTTCATACGATCTGTCAAATAGTTTTGTTCAGATAGCTGATTAATGTAGACGAGTTTTTGTTTTATTTTAAAAAGATGTTTTAACGTGCTGTGATTAAATTCTTTGTGAAAAAAGGTTTAAACGCTATGAACAATTATAATGAAATTTTACGACTAAATGTGTTGATGCTGCTTATTCAAAAGAAATGGGCTTCCAAATTTCAACGTGGTCGTACACCGAAATCACTGGGCAAAATGCATTTAGCATATACTGAATATACTGAAGAATAAAGTTAATTTCAGAACTAAAAGCTAGTTTTCTAATTTCCGTTCCATGAAATTTTCAAATTACCTAGTATTATCCCATCTACAGCATGCGTGTTTTGGTCGGTCAACAAATTACCCCGGATTATGACGACGTGAGAATATACAAGATGCTGGTGCGGAATTCATCCCAAAAAAACGTAGCGGTAACACTAAAGCAAAAATGTTCTTCTTATTTAAGTGTCACCCCCAAAAAAATATACATATATCGTGTTACAAAAACTATTTCCTTAGCAATACTATTTATAATCCCAGGCCAAAACCGGCTGAATATAAGCAGCAAGAATTATTGAATCGGGTGAAATCATGTTTACGAGACCTGCCATCTCTAAATACTATCCTTGGCTGTTTTTTGACAGCGATCAAAACGATAAACACTAAGTGATGTTTAATTAAATTTTTTTAAATCGGAATATTATCATCTATTGAGAGTAAAGCATGGTATTAAATTATAATTATGGGAAAATTAATTAATTTTTGAAATGAAAAGAAAATTATTTTATGAATTTTGGTTAGTTTATGCTGAAAACAGAAGTGCAGAATTTCTGCATGCAGTGATACACGTAGATCTACGTTCAAGATACATGTTCTGCATGCAGAAATTCACATTTTTATCCTCCCCCAAGTATAACAAGATAAAACTAAAAATTTAACTACCGCATTTTCCTTCAGAAAATAATCAAAAGATAACCACTATAAAATTCAATTTACTTTACTGTGCTTCTTCAAAGGAGGACTGCTACGCCTCTTTACCTAAATAAGTACATATTTATGTAATTAGGAAAATTCCATCGTCAATTTCTTTTAACTTTAATGTTTGATTTTTGTTTGACTTATTTTAAACTAATTAAATTTTTTTTTTAGATTTATTTACACAAAAAATGACTGTGAAGTTTTTACCAAATAACAAAAATAAGCATGTATTAGTACACTGAAAAAAATTAAGTGCATTCTATTTACGAATGACGTTCATTAACCACAATTCGTACTATTAACGTAGAAATTGCTATATTTACGTAAAATAATAAAATTTAGAAAAAATTTTTACAAATATGTGCGTTAATAGTACGAATCGTAGTTCATAAAATAAAAATTGGTTTAGTTTATTGCACTATACTTATAATACATTAACCTGTTGTCTGGGTATTAGTGTATCTTGCATATTTTTATTAAAAAAATAGATTTATGAACAATTCATAACATGTATGAATAAGTCTATATTCGAAAATTATGTTAAATACCTATTATTCGTCATATTAACGAATGAGGTACTATAATGCATGCATATTACAATTCGGCATCCATTTTTTTTTTTCAATTTAATTGTGATGAACATATTCATAAATAATATAATTGAATTGTAAATTTGACGTATTTGTTTCGTAAATATGGATAAATTCCTGGGATAATTAATAATACGAACAAATTCATATTTGAAAAGATCAAATTTCATCAATACGTAATATAAACGAATTTGTTCGTATTGTTAATGATGGAAGAATAATATTCGTAGCATCTATGCAAATTGCGTAAAATTGAATCATAATCGGGGCAACAAAAGTTCGCTTCATAATTTATAATTGTTATGCAGCTTGAAGGAACATCAACATTGCAAAATGGGCATAAAATACGAGATTTGTGTATGGTGATTGGTGAAATCAGGTAAATATGGTATTTTATGTTAGTGTTACTTAGTGTTTTCTTTTTGCACGTATTCTTGTTAAAATTAAATTATCGCCTCCGTGATTTCTCATTCCGTGAATTTAAAATGAGACCACTTTGTGCAAATTTAAAAATCATGTGATTCATAGAAATTTATTGTATTTTTGATTTATTATAGTTGCCTGCAAGAAAATGTCAACCATAACCTTGAGAAGACCATGAATTAAAATCGCTTTTGGAGTATTTGGATTAGATCAGGTAACAACAATTAACAAATGTGTGATTGTTATTTAATTTCTTGAATTTACAGAAGATCCCGGGCAGATCACCATATAAAGACGTTCTCAACAGAATTTACAGGCAGTTCATCATATAAAGGCGCTCTCAACAATACTAAATGGGAGGAATCATTAAATTGGAATATAGTCCACTTGGAATTTTTGTTAACTTTTTTGTAGAAATTATATTTATTTTTAATGAAATTTTAAGTTTTTTATTTGCTTACAACTCTGGTGTTTAGATTATACGAATCTATTCGTCAAATGACCCAAAAATTTACATTCATATTATTTCCTATTATATTCATAAATATTATGTAGTTTTGTGTATCTACTATGAACCCATTCCTACATTTTATGAATTAGTTTCAGTAAATTTACGAAAATAGTCATTATATTTGTGAATTATTTATAACCACTAGTATTCCATTCTTCCTACAAACGAATAATTTCGTAAACCCAAATAATGAATTTCGAAACTTATATTTATGAATTTATTCGTTAATGTGATTTAACATTTCATTAGTATTAAGAAAAAGTTCATGGTACATTTAATTTTTACGTTAATAATATGAATTTGTTCATCCACAAATCATTTTAACTGCATTAAAATAAAAACATTTTTCGTATCTTATATGAATCAATTCATAAATACTACAACTATCGTTGTCAAGATTAAAATAAAAAAATTTATATATTTCACTATATTAACGTATGATTTTCGTACTATTAACGAAGAGTCGTATTGGCTCCATTTTAACGAATTTTTCTTACTATTAATGCAGTTTTTGTCTACATTGATGTAGGATTTTTTTCAGTGTATATACACTGTTAATATAAATTGAGTGAGCTTTTCAGTAACAAAAATTGTGTGTAATAAATTTAATTGGCTATGTAAATTAAAATATTATGAAAATGATAATCTAATGTTTTCTGGATCAAATGAGCCATAAGCCATTTTCAAACGAAGGGGATCAAAATGTTATTTTTTGAACGAGGTATCGATTTTGTTTGTTTGAGTAGCATCCGAAACGGTCAATATTAGATACCCTAGAGGTTATCGGGTGATGGCCATACACAAATGATAGCCTATAATGTATCCTGTATCAAATGAGCCATAAGCCTTTTCCAAATGGAGGAGATGAATATTTTCAATAATTTTTAGAACGTCGTATCGATTTGTTACGATGTATCGTCAATTGAATTATTTGCTATTTTTTATTTTTTATTACGGTTGATACTTTTTTTAATTGTTTCTGAACGAATAATTGCTTCGATGAGTATCTATTGATCACCCATTCCCCTATATGTCTGGGAGACTTGTATGTTTATTTTGCCACATCTCTTTGTTAATAAAATCCTTATTATCATGAAGTTGTAAGAGATCAGGTGAATGGCAATATTTCTTAGGAATTTTAATAGTTCCCAGTTTTGGTGTGGATGGTAAAATCGGTGAAAATTCGATTCGTTTTAAAATTATTGCCAGTTTTCACATTTAATAAGCTAACAAATCTGCCTATGTTAAATTTTTCATTTTCGGTGTATGTAATAATTTTTCACCAGATTAACCCAAATGTGACCAACACCATTGATTCATTTCTGCACCAGCAGAGAGAACGTTGATTTTTTATTCTTTTACTCAAAACTGACATGTTTTTCCCTGTAAAATTAAATTGTAATGTTTTACAGTTATGTTTACTAAAAAATATATAAACGGAGTGATTTTGGAATTTTTTGTTTTATTGTGAAAGTGGTGTTCAGTGAAACAAGTGGTCATAATTTTAAGTAAAAAACAAATGGATCCCACCGTTAGAAACTATTGGTAAATTTACTGATAATTACTATATTACTATATTTATTTTATGGGTTGATTGTGTTGAGAGTATTCCAATGTGCATAATAAAATTTTGCAAGTGTCGGAAATACTAACGTCTGAGTGGTTTTTTGTATTACATTGGTTCGTAAACGCATATTGGGCTTAGGACTTTTTATTTAGGAAAGCTAAATTAACATTTGCGCAGGTGCTAGATGAATTTTATGACATCCTTGAGGACGTCCCACTCCCTAGCGATATATATTTGGAACCTCCGACTGGAATATTGAAACGGATGAGGACTCTGGAGATGAAGATGTTGCAGACCCATGATTCTATAAATCCAAGGTTAGCTCGATTTTTCTAAACACGTGTTCGTGACGTCATGCAATTCTTTTTTACTTTTCGTCTTTTATTTGTTGTAATTTATATACGTATTGAGAATTGAGTGACGTCAAAATAAAAAGATGGCCATTTGTTTACATATTTCGAGCTAACCTTGGTTTTATTGAATCATGGTGCAGACCCTAACTGTTTCAACAGAAACCAGCTACACAAGCGGTGGTTGAACTACGATTTAGTGGAGATGACATCGACCTCACACCAGACGATTTTAAAATTGAAAATAAAGTGCCAAACGTGACATCTTCTCGAATATCACAAATCTGGAAACCTAGTAATGAGGATAGCTTACTACTGGCAACACTCATATATCGTCAGAAGGAATGGAGTGATACGAGTTAAAATAGTTAGTAATTTTAAAAAATGTGGGTATTAAGTGTGCTTCACCAAGTGCCCACGGCAGATAGTGTAAAAAGTATGTTCTTTATGATTTAATATGAGTACTCTTGAGATTTATTATCAGAACATTAGAGGTTGACAGAACATTAGAGGTGTTCGAAATTTTAAAGTAAACGAAAAAAAGGAGGGAAACCATCATATTCTCGAACGGAAAAATCCCCAAAAAATACTAATAAACTGCCCCATCGAAAGGGAAGACCCCAATAAATTTTTGATAACTAAAATATGAAAACAAACGGAATCTACATAATTTCATGTCACTTTGAGGAGTTTTTTATTTTAGTATGTGAAATACAAACGTAAATATTTTTACAAAATGTTAATATTTTTGAAATTTTTGATGATGTTATTGATAATGTTTTTGTTAAGGTATGTCTTAACAAGAATGGATATTTAGTGTTGAGTGTTGTTTATTTTAATACCAGTGTTAAATTTGACGAATATAAACGATTTTATGATTTGTTGGCCGATTTAGTTGTTCCAGCTCGTCCCAACATTAGATTTTTAAAATTGGGTGACTTTAGTTTATCAAGTATTGAGTGGTATCTAGATACTGCTGGCGTTGTCGCAAGTAGTTACGAAGATAGAACGGCTAAATATCTAATTAATTCTTTAGAAAAAACTTGGTTGTCAAAACATAACCTAGTGGAGAACCATCGGAATAACGTATTGGACTTAGTTTTGAGTAATTTTGAATCCAAATATATGGAAATAATATCTAGGTCATGTGTTCTTTCTAAAATCGATCCTTTCCATCCTCTACTTCAAATTTCTATTCGTTTAAATAAATTAAAGTTTCAATCTGTTCATGTCCTTCCTTCGATTAATTTTCGTAGCCTAAGATATAATTTGATTGAAAATGAGTTACTCAAAATTGTTTGGGGCATTTTATTTAATGGTAAGGGTGTTAATGAAAAGGTTAACGCTTACTATGATGTGTTGTATGTGGTAGTCAATAAATACAGTAAAAGACAGTTTCCGTGTTGATTTTCTAGTTGCCATATAGCACTAATCATTGCAAAGAATAAACTTAGGAAAAGGCGTCGTATTTACAATAATATTTGTGATCTTGTAGTTTTTGCACAACTTAGAAAAAATGTAGACATTGAGTTAGATGTCTGCTTCAGGAATCGTTTGATTTCTGTTAAAGAAAAATTAAATCCGATCCGAAAAAATTTTGGGATTACACGAGATCATTAAGAAATGAAACGAATTTTCATTACAAATAAGAGGTAATAGAAATAAAAGAATTCAATTGAAGTTTAGCTACAAACCAGATCGGTTGTGTTTTTATTTGTTTAAAATAAATATCGTGATTGAGTAAAGGTGAAGTAAAAATATCGTTGTCGATTCAGTGGTGTGTAAGAGGATAAAATACGTGGGAAGCATATACATGGTGCCGTAATAGAAAAAGGATTGGGACTTTTGGATTTTCAGTTTAAGGAAAATAGGAAAAGAGAAGCAAATTTGTAAAAAAGGAGGAAAAGAAGCTACGTAGTACAGTTGGAAATAAAGGAACAACAGAGGAAAATAAAGGTATGAATAGAATTCATATAATTATTAGATAAATTAGTATGTATGAGTGAAAATATGTAATGTTATAAGAAGTGAATTAGTAAAATTAAGATTATGTGTAATCAGTTGTTATACTAAAATAAAATGCTCTGGAAAATTCCAGAGATAGCGGTAAAAAATACACATGTTGCGTTACCGAATAGCGGTAAAAATGAGCACATGGCGTTGATGCGAACAAGATTAAACATGAAAATATAGTTAACAAAGGAAAATTTTGAATATAGTGTGTGAGTAGAACAAAAGAGATGATGAAACGGTAAAATGGTTGTGTATTTGTTGGTATACGGGGAGAGTTTAATTGTTACTGTTAAAATTATGGATGGTATGAAGGAAGAAACAAAAGGAAATATGTTGCTTGATTGTTGTTGTTATTTCTAAATTTATTAGTATTATGTAGTAGTACTAAAGGCATAAGAATGTATTTTGCCGAATACGACATAAGTTGTCGGTTTAGAAAAGTTGTGTGGCATAAAAATGTATCTTGCCATATGACATATAGTTGCCGTAGTATAGAAAAGTTATATGGCATAAAATTGTATCTTGCCAATTACGACATATAGTTGCCGTAGTATTGGAAAATTTATATGGTAAAATTGTATCTTGCCAAACCTGACATATGCAAGGATATAAATGAGAAGTTGTATTGAAGGAAAATTGTACGGCGATAAACGAGTACCATCGTGGTTTAAAGGTTTCATGAGGAATAAGTGATTCTTTAACGTAATTAATTAACGATTTCTTATTAAATTAATTTAAATTAATTGTGCACTTCTTATATTTATTTGAATTTTTTTATAAATTACATGGCCATGAAGCTTCTCACTCTCCTAAATGACTCCGATATAAAAAAGTTGGTATAGTAAATGAAAAGTTGTGTAGAGCGACACAGATAGTTTCACGAGATATTAGTAAGAGCGTATTAATGTTATAATAACCTAGTGAATTAGGAGGTTGGAAGAAGTTACGGTTATAAATATATATAAAAGAAAAACTTGAGAATAAATAATAATTGTTAGGTATAGAAACGGACAATAAGGTTAAAATTTAATTAAAATTAGCAATAACCTAATTAATAAGATACGATATTAGTTAGGAATATAGAACCATTATTATCATTATTATTATTTTTTTCTAAAAAGCCTTATTTTAGAAATTTAATAGAACAAGTGTTAGAGGTCGATTGGGTTGTTTGACATGAAATGAGCGGATTGTATTAAGAAATTTTGTATTATTAAGATAAATGAAAATTTGTATAAGCATATTTGTAAAACGAAAGTTTTTCTTATTAATTTTGTAGCATCATGCCGAGAATAACGACGGATCATTTTATGGTGGAATACATCCGAGCAAAGATGGAACAGCTGAGAACAATTATTGGGAAATTAGAAAATGAAACCAGGCGACACTCGAGAGTAGAAGTGGAAGAGATTCAGGAGGAGATCCAAATGTTACACGCGGAAATTCAAAGTCAAATGAAGTTAATAAGAGGATTGGATATTGAGACGGTCATGGTGGAGTATAGAAGTTTATCAATAATGGTGGCGAAAAGATTACAAACAAAATTGATAAAGATAAAAAACGAGGAATTTTCATCAATAATATGCAACCAACCGTCGACATCGAAGGGAATAACAACCACGGAGAAAGTTTGCCCTAAAACAAAAGACAAAAGCAGTATAAGGACACCAGCAAGTAAAAGCAAGGAAACAGATCTTGAAAGCTATTCATCAGATGACAACGAACCAATGGCTGTTGAATTGTTGACGAAAACAGATGCAGGAGAGGGTTTCAAACCAGTAGAGTTCAGAGAGAGGGAGGATGAGTGGTGTAAGAGCTCACCAGGTGGGAGAGGTAGCAATCTCATATCATGAAAAGGAGGGGAGTCATCAAAGTTGTCAGCGACAACGTTCGCAAGTTTAGAGTTGTTTTTGATGGATCGGCGAAAACTACCAATGGGAAATCATTAAATGATGTACAATATACGGGACCACGTTTGCAAAAGGATTTGTTAGATATTATCATGAAATTCCGGACAGGTAGGATTGCTATCACTGCGGATATTTGCAAGATATTTCGTCAAGTGGACATACAACCAGTTCGCTGGGATTTACAAAGGATTCTATGGAGAGCGGATCCAGAAGAGCCAATTCGTGATTATTGGCTAACGGTAGTGACGTATGGCTTAGCATCATCTCCATATTTAGCAGTAAAAACGTTATCCCAATGTGCCAATGACAATGCTCAAGAAATGCCGATAGCATCTCAAGTTGTATTAAATGACTTTTATATGGATGACTTGTTAACATCGGTTGATTCAGAATCCCAGGCTATAAATCTAAAGGCAGAAATTATTCAACTGCTGAGGCAAGGTGGGTTTGAATTAGCAAAATGGCGATCAAATTGTTTGAAAATAATGGATAATGAAATGACAGCAAAGATTGTAGAATTGCAAAGCAACACTAGCATAGAAGGACTCTTATGGGATTTTCTAGAGGATGAATTTCAATTTCAAGTAAAAAACCGAAAGCAACCTGAAATTATAAATAAACGTTTTATTGCGAGGGAAGCAGCGAGAATTGTTGACCCCCAAGGGTGGGTTTCTCCAATTATCATAAGAGCAAAGTTGTTTATTCAAGAACTGTGGCGTCAAGATAGTGGTTGGGATGAACCAGTAACGTTATCTATACAACAAGAATGGAAACAATTTTATGAAGAATTAAAGGTTATTAACGAGGTAAGGATTCCAAGATGGATAAACACATTAGATAGTCCAAGCAATCAAAAAGTTCAAATTCACATTTTTGCTGATGCTTCAAATAAAGCGTATGGTGTAACGATTCCTGGTGTGCTAGATTATTATGTTCCAGGAGTAGGGTAGCGCCTATTAAGATAATTACAATACCAAGATTGGAGTTATGTGCGGTAGAGCTAAGTTGTAAATTAATACCTAAAATCAAGGGAACACCAATGCTTGAGGCAGCACCAATTTACATTTGGTCAGATTCAGAGATAGTATTGCATTGGTTAAGAAAACCTATAAATGAATTAAACCATTTGTTGCAAATCGAGTTAATAAAATACTAAAGGAATCAACACTAGAGCAATTTCGTTACATCAAATCCGATCAGAATCCAGCGGATTTAATATCTCGCGGGATAAAGGCCGAAAAATTGTTGAACAATAACTTATGGTGGCAAGGACCAGAGATGCCGAAGGATTTGATCGAAGAATGGCCAATATGGATTCCTAAAGTAAGAAATAGTGAAATTAATAAACAGGTTAAAACGGAATGTAAGGAACCAAGAACGAGATTTGAAAATATTTTACTGACCACGATTGGAAAGGAGAATGAAGAAATAAACTTAATGGAGAAATTATCATCACATGTGAAAGTATGTCGTATAACGGCATATGTTATACGATTTAGTAGAGCTTGCTTTCAACGAATACACAACCGAAGAATTAAAAATAATATTAAGAGCCAGAATAAATTGTGGGATAATCATCCAATTTTAAGGAAAAGTGAGAGCGATGTTGTGATCACTACAGGGAAGAATATGAAGATTTCTGTTCCAAAATTAACAATTCACGAAATTGATGATGCATTGGATTACTGGTTAGTAACTGAACAGAAACAGCTATTCCCAAATGAATACAAAGCGATGCTTAATAAGACAGGACTAGCGAGATCCAGTCGTCTTTGGATGTTAACACGGTGGATAGATGGAAAGGACTGCTGAGAATTGCCGGTCGGCTGGATAATGCGCAGTTACCATTAGCTCAAAGGAAACCTATTATATTAGACCATAAAGGAGTATTGGCTAGAAAAATTGCCATAAAGGCCCATGAAGATTTGTGCCATGGCGGAGTGCAACTTTGTACGCAATATTTAAGAAACAAATATTGGATCCTGCGGAGTCGCGTTTTATTGCGAAGCATAGTTCATCAATGTGTAACGTGTTGCCGCTACAGGCAAGAAGCTGCCCAACAGTTGATGGCACACATGGGTTAAGCTAATTTTCGACATTGGCGTTAGACAACCGTCCTCAAACGCCTAAAAATTTCAAAAAGCATGTAGACCAAAATGGTAAATACGAAAAAAAAAAATTCGTGGAAAATGTTACAAATTCTGGAAAGAAAAATTAATTTTTTTTTCGCTGTAGTACATTTCTGCGAAATTTTTTCCACAATGTCTAGAATATTTTTTTTAAAAAACGGGATTCATATTGTACAAAAACATTGAAATATTTGATCGATATCGGCGATCGTAGAGTAGTTGATAATTGTGCAAAATGTATCTAAAATTAAGTTTTTTATGTCAGATTTGATATTGCAACATTTTTTGGGATTTGTTGCAGAATTTCAGTGAATTTTGCAACAGCGTGTTTCTAACCTAAAAAAAAATTATTAACCCTCTCAAACGCCTTGTACAATATATTGTACATCAACTTTCATCACTTCGACCAACCGTAATTTTTAATTTTTGTCTCATTTTTCTTGTGCGATCGTTCTCTTATGTATTTATGTTCACACTACAGTTTTATGAGCAATGCCATATCATAGCAGTGCCTAATTGTGCTACGTATTTTATTTTTGGAAGAAAGTCAATTTTAAATGGCGTTTGAAAGGGTTAACTCAAAATGGTTAATTGAAGATCGGTATTATGTACGAATAGGATGACATGACCATACGATACTATGGATTGTTAAAAATGATCGATGTGGCGAAAGAATGACGAGATAGCGTAAAGAGAATAAATATGACATGCGAACAATGGAAGGAGACTTTAAATGAAAATTTTCCATCTAGTGGAAGCGTAATACAGAAACGAAGTGCAGCTGAAAAAAGGGAAGTAATATGGAGATACAACGATATTACTTTAAAAAATTGGCATTGTGGAATAAGGCTGGTTTTTCAGGAAACCATTCAATTAATTGTCGACGGTTTGTGTGATCTACGAATAAAAAACTTTTTGGGCCCATTACAGAAATCCGAAACTCCAGCACAATTGTTATTTGATCTACGAGAAGCAGATCGTGTGTAATATAATACCAGGTAAATAAAGGAAAATGGGAAGGGTAGTGTTATGTGAATGGTAAAGCGGTCGAAAACAAATTAAATGTGAAGGGCGAGAAAAATCAAAACGAATCGAAAGTGTCTACTGGCTTGGCTTGGTATGTGCAACGACGGGGGCATTTTGCAAGACAATGTCCTAAAAGAAGAAACTAGAAGTTTTAAAGACGGCATCAATTACTCATGCAAAATATGTTAAAACGGCTTATATTAGTGATAAATAAATTCAAAGTTTCGTTGATCTCCGAAGTGGTGTCACCTTGATTCGGGAATACTACGCTAAAGCGTGACATATTACGTATTTTGAAAATTCTGTTTCACCTGTAACGGGATATGGTGAAGGAAAGGTAGTACCAATTGGCATATTTACATGCGAGCTGAAAATAGATGGTGTGGAGTCGAAGTGTCAGGTGAAAGCCGTTCCGGATGAGTCGCAGGGTTTTCCATTATTAGTGGGGGGCATCAGTTTACAGAGCAGCCACATGTAAAGATCATCAGCGATAAACGAGGGCTTCATATATATATATAAAGTCGAAAGCCATGGTCACACGGAGTTAACGGAGCATACAGACGAAGAAGTTCGAAGTGATTTTGTCTCCTGGAGGATACAACAATACCTAAAAACACAGTTAGGTTTCTAAAAGTACAGGCGGACGAAATGAATACTGAGTGGTTAATCGGGGGTGGAATTAGGGATAACGATGAGGCGATTCCTCGATGTATTGGTAAAAGCGACGAAAAAGGACAAATGGTTATGCCATATGTAAATTTCACGGCAGAGGATATAGTTGCTAAAAGGCAGCAATGAATAACCAGAGCCGAAAAGTGTCACCAGTGTGCGGTATGAAAATATGTTGATGATAAAAACGAGGAGGAGGAAATCAACCAAACACGAAGCACGATGATCAGCACAGTGATAACAGGAATAGATGGTAAGAATTATCAAAATTATTATATAGGTATAGAGATTCGAATCACAACCGAGTTGGGCAATATCGGACTAACGGACCAGGCGGAAATGAAAGTTAGAATGGTAGATGGCGTATCTGTGTATTTTCGATCTTATAGGTTGTCGTTTAGTGAACGCGAGTGGGTCAGTAGTCATATTGAGGAATTAAAAAGAACCAATATCGTAGAAGAATCGATGTCAGATTATGCTAGTCCGATCTTATTGGTAAAATAAAAGTCAGGAGAATACCGAATGTGCGTAGATTATCGGGCATTATATACTATTGGTAGATGACCAGTTAGATCATTTAGGAGGTAACATTTATTTTTATTTATTTATTTAGATCAACAGTACAAAATACCTCTGATCGACATACGCTAACATAAAATACAATCAAAGTCATTATAAAAAGAACAGAAAAAAACAAAAATTAAAATTTAAAATAATGGAGAATGTTTCTCTGAAATACGTTCCTCGGTATCTCAAAATCGAACAAATTTTCAACCGAGTTCAACAGAAGTGTCGATTTGTAGATCAATTCATTCTTCCCGTTATTTGTATTTTTATTAGGTAACTGCAAAAATGCACGTCTTCTCAAATTATGAGACGGTACATAAAACGAGTAAAGCTATAAAAGCTCACAGCAGTCAATGTATCCCAGAATCATGATTTTACTAGCTTAGACCTAGCTAGCGGATAATACCAGGTGCCAGTAGAAAAAGCATATAAACATAAGATGGCGTTTATAACGCTGGATGGCATTTATAACGCCGCATCAGTTTCGACGGATTCTATTTGGGCCCACGAATAGCCCAGCTATTTTTCAAGCACTAATAAATCGGGTGTTAGGTAATCATCGGTATACCATTGCCATGGCGTATTTGGATGACATTGTCTAACTCTAATTTGTCTAAATGTAAATTTTTATGTAGTAGCATAGAATATTTAGCATTTTTAATTTATTTGAAGTTAATATAGATGCAAGTTCATTAGGTATAGGCGGTGTATTATATCAAGATCAAATACATTTGCTGTACAAACCTAAAAATTATTACAGTCGCAAAACTACACCGGAAGAAGGGAAATATGCAGCAGTGGAGTTGGAAGTGTTAGCTATAGTAGCATGACTACAAAAATTGCGCGTTTATTTATTAGGAACAGAATTCACGATCAAAACTGTTATACTAATAGCATAAAATTATTGGCAAGAAAAAAGATCTCAATTCAAGGGTTAGTAGATGGTTTGTCAGATTATCAGAATTTACGTTTGTGATTGAGCATGTGATAGGTTTAAATAATTTAGTTGCGGATGCGTTTAGTCGATATCCTGTAGCTAACAAAAGTGTAGATAATGTGTATGGTATGTTAACTTAAGTACAGATTGGGTTGCAGCGTTACAGCGTACTGATAAGGGAATCATGAAGATTAGGGATTTAATAGAGTTGGGTGATAAACATTTGAAACGATTAATATGTACACGTCAAGAGTACATGGAACCACTAAGACAATATCGCGGTTGTATGTACCACAAGATCTGATTTACGATGTTGTGCGTGATGCTCATGAAGCAGTCGCACACCAAAGCATCGATAAGGTAGAGAATTTGAAAATATCCTTTTATTTTCTGAGTAAGTAAACAGGCTGGGTATATCTTCATCCATTAGGAAAGAGTACCAAACCCTGTATTACTATACATTATGATCACTTGGGACCGTATGTTAAGAGTGGAGGTAGGAATCAGTATGTTGAAGTGATAGTGGATGGGTATAGCAACTATGCATGTTGGGAGGAATGGCCGATATAGGTGCTGACAGTAACATAGAATTTCTTAGGCAATGTTTGAGTAATTATGGTAAGCCGGATATGATAATTACTGATCGTTGAACGGCGTTCACCGCCTCAAAGTTAGCAAAATTTTGTGACTACATGAGAATTAAGCATGTAAAGGTGGCGAGTGAAAGTGCACGACCCAATGGGCAAGTTGAGATTGTCAATAAACAGGTAACGAAGTGTCTCGCAAATATCAGTTCAGGTATAGAGTGTCGAGATTGGGATGAAAATTTACTTGAAATTCAGTGATAATTCTTAGATATTATTATAGTTTTAAGAAAAAAAAATGTTTGATAATCTGAATTACCTAGAACATTGTCATTGTCACACACGAGAATGTCTTATTGGTAACAGCGATATCGGTAAAAAAAAGAAATGAAAGACGCCAATAAAACATTGCCGTGTGTTGACGAGAACTTCACCCCTACAGGATGGCCGAATTGTCACAATTTAATTATTTTGTGAATTAGGTTGTTTCAATCTTGGCTAAAGATATTATAAAGTATGTGTAATAGTGGTTAAATGTCACTAAAGTCACTAAGTAGAAATAAATAATGTAAAAATAAAAAAAAGTAAGAAAATTAAATACGAAGAATACAACGAATGAGGAAGGTTGTGTTTAAAAAAATTAATAAAGAAAAAAATGTATTTGGTGACAACGCGTTTTTATTTTGTTAAACAAATATAATACAGCGGGCAAAAATTAAAGAAGTGACACAAAAATTAATGTTTTCTGGCTAAAGCGCTCCGAACCATTATTATTCTCTTAAAGATTAAGATTTGATCTACATTAACAAAAATATTTAGATCAGAAAATTAGACCCTTTGCTCCTCCCATAAATATTTAATACATAATTATGAGCAGGAGCTATAATCTACTGCTGATTCTTTGGCGACCGAAGGGTTTTTATAAGTTTTGGCAAATCAACCTCCAAACTTCTCGCTCATGATGAGAAGAAACCCGATTTTGAGAGGAAAAAGTTTGACGAAAGAAATACCTTAGAGTGACGAAGCCGGAAAAAAATTTAATCACGTATATAGCATCAACAAATAATCATTTTTTTTCCAAGCAGTTACATCAAAAACATTTTTAATTAATCGTTTCTACTTTAAATTTCCTATTCATTCCTTTTTTATAAATATCTAAAATTGGATAAACGTAACAAGACTACAAGAGTTATGCGATGAGTTGTATAATCCAGTTTTTGTAAAACTATTTTCCTTCTCTAAAATGTAAAAAAAAAACAGAAATATTGATTTAAATATGCTACTTATTGTTTTGGCAACTCCTTACGGTGGTACATACATACATTTATATAAATTTTTCTTCAATACTTAAAGAACTGTTACAATTTTATCGTTTTATTGTTATCTACTTTTTCAGAATAGACGTGTGTCTGATATCCAAAATTAATTCTGTGCTACCAAAAACTTGTTGCGATGTATTTCGTGTGGTATTCAAAAGAAACGTTTAGTCTAAAAATAATCGTATCAACGTTTTTCACATTCAATATAACCGGTGTCTCTCAAAGTCAAAATATGTTCTAGGTTTATAATAACAAACTCACTATTTTAATAATCACTATATTTCACGTTAGTTAATCTCAGAATGTGACAAATTTCTGACTGTAAAAATATACGCCACAGAACCTTTATTTAAAATGGTAAACACAAACCGCCAGGCTTTATACGCATAACGTGAATATTTTTGATTAGTTCTCTCTAAAGTATTTCATTAAATCTAACGTTATTGTACCTATTACAGAAGTAAGTAAACAATTTGAACAATACTTGTTGTTTACACTCTGGCAATGGATATACATACATACAAATTTTCTGCAAAGGTTCAAGTTTAAAAAAACATTTTAAAAGTTTCCTACCATCAGCATTGATCCAACTTTAATCCCTTTTCTACAAAGCTGCTTATGTCAAATTCGATTTTTTTCCTACATAAAAAGAATTTGGTAATGTGAATGTAAAATACCACAATTTTCAATTATATTTAAAATATCAATTTTTTTTTATTAAAACGAACAATTTCCCGTTATTTTCTTTACAGTTCGATATAAAATATTCATATACATATGAACTTATATGGAATAGATTAAGATAATTTCCACCCAAAAATGTTTAAGTTATTTTTTAAAGACTAACAAAACTTTATACTACGACAGTTACTCCAATATGTTTAAGAAAAATAATCACTAAACCCTTCATATATGGTATTCTTATCAAATGATACAGTAAAGCCACACAAATATATACTATACAAATAATTTATGCAAACCGGATAATTGGAAAAGGGAAACCTTAGCATTTGTCATATATTCTGTTAAATTTGAAAATCTTCTTCGAATAATTCATTCATACAATCACAATTAACCCCCATGCCACCCTCTCTTATCGATTATTAAGTTTGTTGAATCGGAAATACAAAGATATTATTTATGAAAATATGTTGCTTTTTGTATTCTTTCATGATGTATCGATTTATGAAAAGTCTTTGGAGAAATTCTTTTGAATGGAAATCGTATTAATTTTCTGTTTACACACGATGGTTTTACAAATTGACGTTCTTTGCATGAGAGAATGATATACTTGAAAATGGTTTACCGAAATTTCAAAAATATTTTTGTTTACGAATTATATTACATAGGTATTTTATCCTATAATTAATTAATTGTATTTTAACGTATACAATTTATATATCGAATTATGTCCGAATGGGGTAATGCTCAATAATCCCAAAAAAAAACTTTTTAATAATTAATCCTATTTAGCTGCTCGTTAACAACAATTAAACAAGTGTTTTCAATTAATCTAATATCGATTAACCTGGTAAATTATATTTTAAAATTCATTGCGAAGTAGAATTTGCTAAATACGTTTCAACTGCTTAGATTGTAGCGTAATTAATGGTTTCTATTGAAAGATCAGTAGTGGCCAAACTGGGAGTCGTTGTCTCTAGGATCAGGAAACAGTGACGCACACTCTCTCCAGGGCCAATTTTTTAAAGGAGTAAATTTTACTGCATACCACACCGCAATACGGCAGCATATCGAAATCTTAATTCTTAAAATTTTACTTTTATCAAAATCTTACTTTTAGACGAATCTTACTTTCTTGAAAAACATGATTCTTAAAAACATATTAAAATGATTAAAAATATTCAAATAAACAATAATATTAAGAGGATTAGTAAAACGGAATCCTATTAACATTTTATAAAATTTTATGTATTTCGTTTTTTAGGGTAGTTCTGAAAAGAACGAAAATTCTAATTCATTCATAAAACAACTAAAAAATATTAATTCACTTTTTGAAGTAAATAGTAAAATAAAATAAAAAAAATTGAAGTTAAAAATAATTAAAAAATCATTTTCCAATTCATTTTCGCAGTGCCATATTGTGGCGTGGGCTATATTTTGTAAATAATTAATTTTATCCATATTCTGCATTCATTATTCTGCATTTACTATTCTGTATATAATGTTGGAAATTTTTCGTGCTAATAACTTTTTTTTTACTTGACAAGGTGCTTCGGCTCATACTTACTGTATTTGTGTTTTAGCTGTTATTTGTTCCTTTCCTAACTCAGATTCAAGTTGGTAAAGCCCAATGTGTAATTTCCCAATTACTATTTGCAACCGCCGATGCCAACTTTCCACGGAGTTCTGGGTACGCGGGAAATTGATATTAATATCATCCGAAATTGTCCAAAAATTTGGTTTGTTGAAAGAAATAATTTCGCCGTTCCCATATTTAGTAACAAAACTTTACGCCTGAACCTTTCGCCAAATTATCTGTACAAAATGGAACAAACATCCTTTAAATTGATCCTCTGGGAAGAACATTTTTAAAGCCGAAACACTTGCCTTTCCGAAGTTCGATATTATGACTTTTGGTTTCAAATGTACGTTCCATTCGCTTGCTAATTTCCAAATTTCATTAAAAGTTCCAAAAGATGCGGCTTCAGTTTTCGAACTCATCACACAGAACAATAATAGCACAATTCCATGTTGAATTTTGCCATGAATGGTAAACAGTTGGCGCATAAATACTGAAACCACCTCGAACGTCCCATCCATAGGCCAACATTCTGCTTCTCCCAGGGGTTTAAGGGTTGATTGCGTTCCTAACAAAATGATTTTTTGATTATCGACCATCTTTTCCGACAAATAGTTCTCCTTATAAATATTATAAATTTTTCGCAATGCTTTTAATATACCATCGGGTTATTGCAGTAGACCTGGCTCTACTAATTTTTTGCATTTGAGCCTGTCCCTTGGCAAGTAAACGCGGACTTCTGGTAAACATTTAATGACGTTATCTCTAATAATTTGAGAAAGCAAATTAATTGAGTTTATTGCGTCATTCTTCACGTTTCCATTTGCCTCGAATACCGATTTCTCATAAAGACGTATTATGGGTAAGTTTGGATGGTCCCTTTATTATATTATGAGAACCATTTGTAATCGCAGTCACCACCCTTGCCTTATATAATAGAGATTTTGTGTCGGCGCACATCCATTGGAAAGTATCGTCTTTATTTTGTAAATGGTACGTATGTCCGTCGATAATTAATTTCTCTTTTCTCAATGTGGATATTCATCATGAGAACATAAGGACAACTTTAATAACACTCACGAAATTTTTTTTGTCAATTAACTGACTTCACTACTATAGATAATAACTGCCTACTATCACTTGTTTTATTTATTTACTATCACTTTACTACTATTACTGGTATACTTGGTTTATTTACTTATCACTTATTTATCACAAGCGAACAATTTAAAAACGATTAAATTTCGCCCCTTTAGTGAATATGTAGTATTACATGCAAGAATTAAAAATGTTTTCCTGGGAATCCACGACATTGAAATTATATATATATTTAGGCGATTTCCCTTTATAAAATTGCTCATAGGTAATTCATTTCAATATTACTATATTTTTTGTTATTTTTAGCATATCTCACTCGTATCAGGTTTAAATTCTTGATTTTCAAAATCTTAATTTTAAAAATGGCATTTTTATTAATTCGGGTGCGAGCCAAAGAGTAAGATTCATACCCAGATTTTCAAAGAGTAAGATTTAAACCCCAAACACCGCAATACCCCACTTTGAAATGTGTGCAGATCAAGTTGCATCGATCGAAGGCGGCCACTTACAGTCACCTTTTCTTAATAAAATACAAAGAATTAGCGCTCATACATAAGACTTACACCCATCATGAAAAACTAATCGTTTGCCTAGCGCGACAGTGAGGTTAATCTATGTATAACACGAGGGTAGATCATTTCGATTTCAAAGCGATACCATCGTAATAAAATGAGAAAATCAACAAAATAGTGACTTTATTAATTCTTGTGACCACCAATTAGTGATTTGATTGTATCAGTTATAAGTAGGGCTGTGGAGTCGGTAAAATAATTCTTCGACTCCCACTCCGATGTATCAAAAATTGACAGTTCGACTCCGACTCCAACTTCTACATCTAACCAAAATATTATAAAATTCATAATACTGCTTATATTCAAATCCGTTCATCATTTACATTATATAATTCACAGTGTGCGGCGTCACGCTATGTATTTTCTTATATTTCCAATTAAGATGCTTAAACTTTGTATTTGAGTAGTCTGAGTGATATAGGTGTTGACCTGTTAAAAAGAAACTTCGAATAGAAAATGTTTCGTGTTCGATGCTCACTAAAGTACTAATTAATTTTAATATTATTTTTTCCAATAACAGCATTGCATTGTTTCAAAACGAATTGAAAAACATAACCCTGTTGTAAGACAGAGCGCTCCAAAAGCGATCATTGATCAATCACGGTGATGCTCACTAATAGCTCACCGTGAGCATCAATTTATACTAAATTTCGTGAAAAAGGAACGAAAATAACGCGAACATTGTAATTTACTTCTATCAAAAACAAATTTAAAAAGCCGAAGGTTTAGTTTTTTTTATTTTATACTTCTGTTTCATGTTTTTAACGCGCCATCTCAAACAAAATTTCTCGATTGCTCACACAAAGTACAACTGGGAAAATTTTGTATTGTAAAACAATGATTTATTCATTTTGTAAAACTGTAATCAACATTTAGGCTGGTACCGCAATAGTATATTCATATTGTATAACAAGTGAAGAAAACGAGTCATTGCAATACGAAAGTGAAATTTGCAGCCTGAGCGATAGCGAGGGCTGCAATCACTTGAGTATTGCAATGACTCATTTTCACACGAGTTATACACGCTATTTTTTCTACGATACAATAGCACTGTAACATTTATAAATAAGAAGAAACATAAAAAATTACAAACTTGTACGGGTCAACACAAATTAAAGCAAATTAAAGCATTAAAACATTTGGGTTTTCACAAATCGTGTAGCAATATTATGAAATCGTTGTGTAATGAGAATATTTCCACACGATTTTAGTATACGACGCAAAGGCTTCTTTTCTTATATAATTTAAATTCAGAAATCATCATCGAAAGTATAGGTTACTGCACGATCGTAGAAAAATTATTTTTCGATATTCAATTTTTTCCAATATGCTTGCGGGTTCGATCCTCACCAAGGACATTTTGCATTATTTTTTTTTTTATTTTATAACAGCATAACATTGCGAATTGAAAAATATATCTACAAGCGAGAGCAGCTTTTGTAATGATGGTTAACAAGGCTCAGGGACAATAGTTCGATAATGCTTGATTGTTTTTGCCAGAATCTGTTTTTGCTTACGGCCAGCTTTATGTAGCGTTAAAGCGAGTACGAAATCATGAGAACGTTAGAGTGCTGATCAACTACTCCTACCAAGGCGCAATATTAAATTATAACCGTACATTTATAAGAAACGTTGTGATAGAAGAATTCTTGAATAAATATTAAATTGTTTTATTTCGTATTCTTCTGGAAACAAACAATTTATTTTTCAGGCTATATTGAGTTTTCAGAAGCTTCCGTCAGTTTTGACGGGCAATTACTGGTTGGAATATAATTTAAACATAACAAAAATTAAACTGTCAACTTGCTCTTTGTCAATTTTTAAAAATATTTTTAATTTTAAATTTGGTTTTGCGGCCTATTTATATTGAAATATATTTTATAGATGCCATTATGGGGCATTTTATCATTCGGTAACAAAGGATTATTTCTGTGTTGATATACACTTGCGTGCAAAAGTTTATATACCCTTCAATCGCTATTGCCTTCGGTTCACAAAATAATCGTACCTCTAAAGGGATTTGGTTAGGATCTTTTTATTATTTTTATTTTATTTTTTCCACTTCCGTTTACAAACAATCGCTTGTTTCAAATAGCTGTATTTTCGTAATTAAACGAAAAAATACATAAGTGATGTATTATTTTGGTGTTGCAAAAGTTTACATACTCTTCTTTTACATTTGGTTTAGTGTACATTAATGCAGGTTCTACCTGTCGTTTACCGAATATTTCGAAAAATAACACATTTAATATTATTTTGGCAGTTGATCGTCCTACAGTTCCATGTGCAATGAGTAGGCTTCGGAAATGTCAGATAAACGAAAGGTGGTATGTATAAGGATTTGGGTTTGGTTGGTGGTGAAATTGAAGAAGGAACAACTATTCTTAATTGAAATATCTAAAATTATTAAGAAGAGTGAGTGTATGGTACAAACAATCTTTAGAAATTACGAAATAAACAAATCTGTAGCTTCAAATCAGCGATCGGGCATACCACATAAACTCAATAAATGTGAAGAACAACGAGTTGTAATACAAATCAAAGCTGATCCACATAAATCTGCAAGTAAAATAGCTGCGGAGATGGGTGTAAATGCTGAAAAGAAATGGCATAATAGAAGCCGCGTCGCCAGAAAGAAGCCGTTTTTAAACAAACAAAAATCTGCAGAATCGCTTAAATTTTGCATTATCTCATGTCCGTAAGCCTAAAGAATTTGGGACGCTGTCATTTTCTCTAACGAGAGTAAATTTAGTGTCTATGGGAACGACAGAAGGGTCAGATTGTGGCAGAAACCAAATACTGAACAGCAAGCAAAAAATACAGTAGGCACAGTTAAGCACTGCAGAGGTAGTATTATGTTATGGGGATTATTGTCATCAAAAGGAAGGGAAAACTGTTTTTCTGGATACAAGGATGAAACGATTAAGGTATTTAAATATTTTACAAGATAATCTGAAGACAAGTGCGCAGCAACATGGTCTTGATCGAGTGTTTACCTTCTACTGCACACTATACTGCACATATTGTTCAATAGTGGCTTATCTATAATTGCTCACATCAACTCAGAACACCACCCCAACTACCGGACATGAATCCAATAGAACATCTATTGAACAAATTAGAGCGCCGGATTCGGATTCACAACATCAGAAGGAAAGTTGAGTTGAAAAACGGCTTACAAACCGAATGAAACAAAATAGGGCCTGTGGTTACCGAAAAGTCGGTGATGTTTATGCCTAAACGGATGGAAGAGGTTATCAAATATAAAGGTGGTCAAACTTTCCACAGATCCCTACTTTATTTTTTCGTTTTTATTTTAAAAACTATTTGTAATCATTAAATAAAACTGATTTTTATTTGAAGGTAGAAATATACTGAAACTAAACAAAAACTTAGAAAAGTGTGTTTTATTTGAATTTATGAGAAAACTATTGATTTATAAGTTCAATTAAAGTGTATGTAGACTTTTGCACGCAAGTGTATTTCGATTTCTTCTAACCGGTTCAATTTTATGTAATATTTGTACGTAGTCATTGTAACTTGTATACTTGAGTTGTTCATACGTCAAACGGTGTGCGAAGTTGGATTTTATATTGTTTCTACCAATATCTATTACATGTTCTGTAAACCATATTGTAAAATGTTTGCCAGTCAATTTAGAATTATCACAATCATTATATGAGCCGTTTATTTTGAAAGTGGAATAAGTCACTTTTTCAAAAAATCAAGTTTATGATAACAATAGATAAATGACAGTATAATCTTCCTAACAGTAGGTACCAGATTTTTGATAAAATGTGGTATTTTTAGATATTTTTTCAAAAAATTTCTAAAAATAACACTTTTTATTGAGAATCTGGAATTTTTTTGAGAGAATTTTTAAATTTTGACCTCAAATCCGTGATCAGCGACCCCGAAAACCCCCTAGATCATGTTATCGATTTTCATAAACGTTGAAAAATTGACATTTATGGCGGCCATCTTGGGCCTGCCATCTTCAATTTTCAAATTCTGATCCTAAATTAATAATCAGGGACTTCAAAAACCCCTATATCGAGTTTTTATTGATTTATATGAACGTAGAAAAATTAGCCATCTTTCGGCCATATTCGAACACCATCTTGTATCCGCCATCTTGAATATTAAAATTCTCACCTCAAATTCGTGATCAGCGATCCCGAAAACCTTCTAGGACATGTTTCTAACAATCTTTATGAACGTCGAAAAATTTGTCAATTTGGGCGGCCATCTTGGATCCGCCATCTCGTAATTGTAAAAATAAAAATAATAAATGTGTAATCTATGACACCAAACACACTTTTGAGTAAATTAACAGAGTTAAAATTAGTTTTTATATCAATTTTATTAAAAATTAGAAACTTACTCAGAAGGTATGGTCCGCCATTTTGAAAATCCAAGGACGCCATAAAAACGCCATACGGCATTAAAAAGTAGACATTCTAAGCAAAATGTTAAGCCCAAAAAAGTTTATTTATCTCAAAAAATGAAATGTGCAGGGGGGGGGGGGTGGCCGATTTGACAGAGAATGCCCCAGGTATATTATCCCCAACAATAATTGTGACCATTTTTCTTAAATCTAAACCATCCAAAAAACTATAGAATATATCAACATCTGTGTACAAAATGGCAGTAAGCTTTGCACACAATTTTTATTATTTGCGGACCACACTTGACGAATAAACACAACAAAAAACTGTGCACAATTTGGTAAATAAAGTTGCACAAATTTTGGTATTAAATAATACACATTAGCCAAATTTTTAAATACATATATATTTGATTTGGATTAATTTTATTATGATTTTACAATTATGTGTTCACTCGTTGATGGCTGGTAGAAGAGAGTGCTTTTATTTTATTTCAATGGTTTTACAAATTTGATTTTGACATATGTAATTGATTTTGGTTTTGCTGCTTAGTGCAGAGGGCCAAATTTCTACACAACAACATTTGGAGAGTAAATATTTAAATATAATGGGTTTAGGTCTATGATTAAAGGCAGATGGCCCAAGTTCTACACAACAAAATTTGTAGAGTTATTAAGTAGGTACACAATTAATATTATTAAGGTAAGTTTACAAATGGAAATTAAGTATAAATTGTAATGAATTATATAAAAAGAAAAATAATAAAAACTAATGAAATTATTCTAATTGATGATTGTTGTTAGTGTTACTTGAACAATCTGAATTAGGTGGTCTGTAGGTAGCTAATAATTTAGTTGATGCATAATCAGCAAGCTCGATACATATAAAATGAAAGGGGAACTGATTATCATCACACCTTACGACTTTAAATTTCACATTATTTTTTACAAAAATAGCTAGACCACCTCTACTATACTCTATCATTATACTATACATACTCTATCATTATGACAAGAGAAGAGGTCCCATTTGAAAAGCGATATTTCAAAACGCGATTTCCTAGTTCTAATCATTCATGTTCAATTTCATCATAATGGTGAAGGAAAGTTTTATTTAATGAAAGAAGATTAATAATTATTATTATTTTAAATTTTATTATTATTTTAAAATTTTAACTTTAAAATATCGCGCTTTGTACCATATATCTCATTTTGAAATATCGCGTTTTGTACCATATCGCATTTTGAAATATCGCGTTTTAAAATATCGCGTTTCGAGCGGATCCCCCAAGAGAAGATACTCCGAAAATTGTTTAGTTAAACCGAAATACTGTTGTTACTCTTAACCCATATCTCACTAAGCACAATAATGTCAATATCTTCATTCAACCTCTCATTAAATACAATAACATCATCAAACGTATCTATATTATTCATACCGCGTACATTACTTTGAAGAATGTTTATTATTATTTTATATAATCATTACTTTTTTCGTGTACTTAATGGCAAAGAGTGTCATTTCTTGGCTGAAAACAGTAAAGAAAACTGCTACTTTTCTCCTTAGCAACACATTTCTTCACTATAAGCACTTTTCTTCATAGAAACGCTTTTTTTCCAAATGATTTTTGAATTTTTGACTTTTATTTATTTGCTTATTGCGATTGTTATGTACACGCTATGCATACATACTTTGATCCAAACTGGATCTACTTTTTCTATTTTTACCTGGTTTGTCGTCAAATACACGAAAAAATAGCATGTCCGACACGTAAGAAAAGTGGTTTTCCATGCTCGTTAAATTGTTAATGCACTCGCTCACTGGCGCTCGCTCGTAAATTAAACAATTACACTCGCTGGAAAACTATCACTTTTCTTTACTTGTAGAACAATCTACTATTATTGCTCAATGAATAATAATCAACATTCAAGAAATATCATATTTACAATTTTTTTTCTAAAATCTTACTGAACTTACTCAAAAAATTTGTTAATATTATAATATATAGAAAACATAACTATGTGTTTGAAACTATCAGAAATTATGAATGCAGTTAAATTGAAAGTTGGAACCAAAATTTTCAATTCATAAAAGGTACGATGTAGTTACCAACTTAAACAACAAATATAAATAAGATAAATGACACAACTCCTTAATGTAAATAATGAAACGTAATCTGACCTTTAGAAAGACCAAATGGCACTTATATGGGGCAATAAACCTCACTTCTATTTGTGTTAATCTCATCCCTGGGAACGGGACGAAATAACTTATTCACATAATTGATGTTCTTGAGAGAATTTATGCTGTAAACATCACTGCCGCTCGACTTTCTTAGTAAGATTTGGTTGTCCTTTACCCACAAATATTGGAACCGGAGTAAATCTTTGATATCTTTCGCTTTCCCATATAATTTAGCCTGAAGTTTGGTAAAATTGTGCATAGCCAAGATCCGTCTGTGATGCGAGGAAACTATTTTCTTCGGCGGCGGTTCAATTGTCGATAACTCCAGATCACCTAACATCAACGTCTTATTTGCGTAGTATGCTTTCAGTACTTCCGCTTTACTAACATTAGTTGAAAGATTAACAACTAGCACATCATTAGATAACTTTTTTTCTTTAGTGTAATTTACTTCACGCTTGATGGAAATCACATCATTGAAATTTTGTTCAACCCCTAATTTTGTGAACATGCACGACACAATCCTGAAATAATTATGCTGTTAGCTTTTGCATGCTGCTCAGCTTTATCAAACTCGAAGCTTCCAGTTAATTTACACGATATTCCAGCTTTTCATTCACACTCTCAACAATAGAAAATTTGGTTTTAAGTGTGCTATTTTCCTCCAATAATGCTTTTATTTTTGAATTCATGTCATCCGCAGAATCAGACATTTAGCTTTGAGATTTTTCAATTTCATTAATTGTGGTTTTTGGCATCTTCATAACATCAGAAAGGCTTGGATCGTTAAATTTAATTTATTGTTAGTTTCAGAATCAGGAGCAGGACATATACCCAACGATTTTCTACCACGATTTTTACATTGGGAACATCTCCATGCAGCAGAACCAGATTTAATTGCTTGAAAAAGCTCATTTGAGAGGTTTCCACACTTAATTTGTATTGCCGCTGGACAATCCATGCACCGCACATCAGGAAACTTAATATCTGTTATATTACTTGCGCATTTGGAGCATCCCGTCATATTGATATATTGTTTTTAAAGTTAATAACAGAATGAACGCTTCTGTGGATATACTGCGAACTTGATGAATAGTGTGGTATCACTGAAAACTGGAACCACTAAACGATTAATATTTCAATAATATAACGTATTATTAACGGTGAACACACAATAGATATATTCACAAGAATTTACAGTTATAATTATATAAGCAAATTTTAAAATTTTAGGTATTGGAAAATTATTTTTCCTCAGCACAAACAAATACATATCCGTTTCAATCAATGTCTTCATTTTTTGAATCACAATTTCATCGTATCAATTACTACGCGCTGTTTGTTTAGGATTTTTAATTCATGTATGTACGAGGGGAGTTCAATAAGTTCGGTTAAATCTATATGAAATAATGATATTAAAAATTGTTTATTTGGGTTCTTTATTACTCTATATATTCTACCAACAAAAAAAAAATTCATGGAAACAAATTGTTTCATTTAATTTCTGTGAGTGATTTAATACACGCCTGTTTTGAAAATTAAAATAAACGGAAAATATTGAACATCGCGCTGTAATTAAATTCTTTGTAAATGAGAATAATACTTCTAAGGATATCAAAAGAAGAAAGCAAAATGTTTACGGAGAATCTAGTCCGTCTTATAAAACAATAACGAAGTCTATTCAAACAAGGTGGAGAGTCATTGGAAGATGACCCCCGCAGCGGAAGACCGCCATACGCTGTTACTCACCAAATGGTAATTTTAACCGAGGATCTTATATTGGAAGACAGACGAATCTCCATTTCAAAATTAAGTGTGATATTAAATCGCCGATAAATAAGCCAACCTGCATTACAAGCCATTCCGACACCTATTCGAATTTATTTAAAGTTTTAAACGAAGAAAGTTGGTCTTCTATCTACCCTCAAACTGATGTGACGAGCGCTTATAGCTATTTCATAAATCTTTTAAAATTTTATGTTGATGGAAATACTTCGTTGGTTGAGGTTAAAGCGAAAGATAGAATTATTAAGACTTAGATAAAGCCTGCGTCCTTCTTAGAAAATAAACTATATTTATAAAAATAAACTTTCGAAAATTATTAATAATTTAAATGATCTGGACTTTACGAACCGAGTTAAGGCACCAATTAAAGCTGTTAATGGTAACATTAAACAAAATTGGAAATTAGTCGATGAGATTTTAAACAAAAACAGGTCAAAAGCTCAAAATGAAGAAATATGAAATGCTTCAGTAACCGATCCACGCGAATTGATTGATTTGTTTAACAATCACTTCGTAAATGCTGTCTTAAATTTGAAACAATCCATTAACTGTGATGATGAATCCTGCGCCAATCCTATAAACAGTAATTCTCAATTAAAATCGTGTGTGTTCTTAGAAACTTTCCCGCTTGAAATCCTAAATGTAATATCGGAACTTAAAATATCGCATTCGTCTGGAAATGGTCTGTTTAGCAACTTCCTCGTCAAAAAATCTCCATATATATTGTTGATGTTTTTTCACACATAGTAAATTTAAGTTTTTCTTCAGGTGTTTTCCCTTCTAGTTTAAAAGAAGCTGTTGTTATTCAAATTTTTAAAAAAGATATTTCAAACTACAGACCAATCTCATTGCTTTCTGTGTTTGGTAAAATCATTGAGAAGCTAGTCCATTCGAGGGTTACTAGTTTTTTGGGCAGTACCAATTTTTTACATGACTTCAGAAAATCCAGAGGGACTCAAAATGATCTATTAAAATTCACTATTTTTTTTTATGAATGTCTTGAACTGAGAAATGCGGTTGCCTCTATTTTTATTGATCTTACGAAGGCACTCGAAATTGGGAACAGAACCGAATGAAACTACTCCTCCAACTTTTGAGTTATAATATTAGATATACTAAACACCTAGTCTTAATATTTAACAAGACATGTGACCTTTTTAATGTCCACCTGGAAAAAATGTGAAGGTTTCCTCTAGGCCATTACAGATTATGTCACCTGGAAATGGTGATGGAGTCATCCTTAAAAGCTTTACATTTTTCAATGATAAACACATTTTTCAATGATAGCGCTGTTTATCAAGGGCTTAACTCCTTCAATTCGCGTGAACATTTTTCTAGGGCTGAATAATAGTGATACCTAAATAGTCTTAGTTAAAAAATCGAGTGTCCCATTAAAATATTTTAAAAAGATAATTTAAAATGGCATTGAATGATTAATAATATCAAGTATCCACTGGTACGAATGATTTCAGTCAAGTTTAAACACCGCAAAGTTACGAAATTGAATGTGCGAATTATGGAATGAAGCAGAAAGGTAAGCCCGCTATAAGCACTTCATACCACGTTGTGACTGCAAAGAAATTGTCCATGCCACTACCAAGTGTAATATAACAATACATAATTGATTAAATGGTGCCACACGAAAGACAGAGAATACTGACATTGCAAAAATTGATCGCCCCGATGGCACAGTGGTTAGCATGCTTGCTTTAAGCTCCGGAGGTCCCGGGTTCGATTCCCGGCGGGTGATGAAAAAATTACGGCTCGTGGTAGGATCAATGAATTAATCACTGATTATCCTTTAATAAAATGATTACGAAACTTCATCATGAAGCGGCCAAATCCCTCTATGGGATGTAGGGTAGTGCCAGCGAAAAAAAAAAAATTGAACGGAAACAATTCTAGCAGCTGTACATTCCATTATATCAGTTGGCATCTATTTTGCCAAAGATGCTTTACTGGTATGCCAACATATCTTCATAAGGTTACATTTTTCTTATTTTTACTTTAAAATTGTTTCTTTTTTGTAACTAAAAATTAAAATTTTCCGCTTATGTTATATTCGTCTTTTTGCTGTTTGATCCAATAAAAGATACGACCCAGTTAATGATAATGTGTTTAAACCGCAGAAAATAAATTGGGCTATAAAAAAATAAGCCCACAATAAAATAAAAATTCAAATTAATTCTAAAAATTTTGTAGCAAGACATATGTAAGAGAAAATAAAGTTCAAAAATGTATTCTAATTCTGAGAAAATGTGCCGTTAAGAGAAATAAAGTTTCCAAAGTTTCGATGTAAAATTAAATGATTTTTTGAATCAATGTTAAATAATTAATTTATGAAATACCAGAAATATTGCAGTTATTTTGGAAAGGTGGACCAAAATTAAATTTAAAAGTAAGATACCGTATAACAAATTCAACCTTACCTAAAGGAATATATGTATGTATAGGGAACAATAAATATTAAATGAGTCGACCATTCCCCATTGCAATGCATAGATACATTCATAACATTCAACAGAATTTCCAGTGGCACGTTTTAATCTAATACAATGAAAGACGAAAGCTGAATTTTGATTAAACCGGAAACCGGAAATATAAACTATTCCCATAAAATGAATTATAACTTTACGAGTATGTACGTATAATTCATAAAATATTTATATCTACACCCCAACCATTATATCCTTGTTCAGTAAGTTAAATAAGGATTAAATATATTATATCAAAAGTCTTGAGGTTTGAGCTACTTATAACTTTTTGTCGTCTATGTGTACAATGTACAGATTTTTAGCATCTTGCTTTTGATTTATGGTAATTTAATCTTCTTTTTCTAGCTATGCTCGTGTATGTACTACAAAACTTACTATCGTAATGTGTAATAGTATCTGGCGACGTTAATGATTTATTTTTTAGAAGTTGTTGAGAGAATTTGCAATTTAATTTAATGGATTAACCTAATTTGTTCATATTTAATGAATAACTTTTATATCCAATGATATAATCCGGGTATATTTGTGAGTATGTTTATATGCACGCTTTATTTCGAACGAGTCAGTTGAAAATCATTTTAATTCAACGTAAAACAGAAGGAAATATTGTTATTTGAGATACATATATATGTACAGAAATAAATATAAATTTGAAAGAATGTTCTCGATGCAGTTACTTAGAGGGGGGGGGGGGGGGGGGGGGAGGGGGAGCACCTTAAACACAATTGCCTTATGATTTCAATATAAATGCGTATAAATATTTAATATTTATATGAATTTTTTAGACATAATAATGTAAATATTTCCTTAAAGAAATTTGCGAAACGAAACATTTGTCTATATTAAATGAGACAACTTATCTACATAACAAAACAAACCACTGAAACCAAATGGAAAAAATGTTTTTTTTTGTATATTAAAAAGGGAATTTTAATTAATTTTAACAAAAATTTGGGTCTGCCCGACTCCTCGAACGATACTTTTCCCAAAAAGCGTCCCTTATCAAAAAATATAACCAACGACAATGTCCTTAAAAAATTTAAACAATTATTTTATTGGTATAGGGCTCTTTATTTTTATTTTTATTTATTAGTACTTGAGCTTTCAATCCCACTTCGGGATCATTTTCAAAAGCATAATGAAAAATTATTTCCAAAATAGGTTCCTTTTATATAAAAAATTTTTACATAAAACAATCAAACATTTGTTACAAAAACCAATTTTTCATGGAAACGCACAGCCTAGACAATTTTTCGAAAAATAATTTTCTTTTCCTGGCTAAAGCGTTTTTCATGTAGAAAGGTTGTACAATTGAATAAAAATAAAATGAGGTGAGACAAAAAACTTATATAAATAAATCATACGAGTTGCCAATATAAGCATAATCTTCTACAATGTTAATCGAATTTTTACTTGATTTAATATGTAACATTTCCAAAATCGATCTTTTCCTAAAATTGGTTTGTTTATCGAGAATTTTGACGTTATCTAAATTGATTAAATGATTCTCGATAAACAAACCAATTTTAGGAAAAGATCGATTTTGGAAATGTTACATATTAAATCAAGTAAAAATTCGATTAACATTGTAGAAGATTATCCTTATATTGGCAACTCGTATGATTTATTTATATAAGTTTTTTGTCTCACCTCATTTTATTTTTATTCAATTGTACAACCTTTCTACATGAAAAACGCTTTAGCCAGGAAAAGAAAATTATTTTTCGAAAAATTGTCTAGGCTGTGCGTTTCCATGAAAAATTGGTTTTTGTAACAAATGTTTGATTAGGCCTATTTTATTTGCCAAATTCAAAACTGGTATTCATTTCGGAATCGCGTCCCTGCTAAAAAATACTATTGGATTTTTGAAAACCAAGTACACAGTGGGTATTCACGAATACCAAAATGGTATTGGATACAAGCAATTTTTTTTCAAATGGTCAAATAAAATAGGCCTATTGTTTTATGTACAAAATTTTTATATAAAAGGAACCTATTTTGGAAATAATTTTTCATTATGCTTTTGAAAATGATCCCGAAGTGGGATTGAAAGCTCAAGTACTAATAAATAAAAATAAAAATAAAGAGCCCTATACCAATAAAATAATTGTTTAAATTAAAAGATTTGGCTCAATATAAATAAAAATAATCCTTAAAAAATGTCACGGCTTTCACAGACTCACAATTAAGATATATATTTAGGCCCTTTTCCAATTACCGACTTATTTCAGACTTTTGACTTATTTGACGCCATCTTGAATAAGTCAGTGAAATCATTCCAATTGCTTTTATCGACTTATTTTGAAAATTGTTGACAATACACAATAATTAGACAGAATGTTTCCATGACACCAAAAATAAATAAGTTTTCTATAAGAAAAATTACTAAAGAATAAGTCGCCTTTTCAGCAGACTTATTTGAATAAGTTCGAATAAGTCAATAAGTCGGTGTTTGGAAAACAGCCTTAGAGCTGGAACGAATTGCAAAGTCGCATTCGCCATTTTACAGCAATTTGTGCCGTTTGTTCAGATCACAACATTATGTTGTTATTATGAGAATACAAAACAATAAAAGAAAAACAAAACAAAATCAGAATTAACGTTAATTATCTTTTGTCACCGAATCTCACCTACTTTGTCAGAGAGGATTTCATTTTTTAAATCTCCTACCTCCTTTCTCCTAAACCTACCACACCTTGAAAAGCGTGATATTATTTTAAAAGCGACCCATAGTAATTTGCTATTAAGGTTTAACGACCTTTAATACCAAGAAAATTTATTACTCACAAATAATACCTTTAAATTGTGATTTATTAAAGCAATTCACAAATAATGTGCCGATTAAAACATGTCAATGTCAGAAATGTAAAACAGAAATGTCAATGTCACAGAAATGGAAATGTCTTACTATATCTAAAAGCTTACTATAGATATCATATTTTATTTTTAAACGTTGACGATACTATTTGCTACCAGCAAAATATTTTAGGTAAATTTGAAAATTTAAATCCCATATTACACGGTAATCTATTCATTTGGTCTTAAAGACACTTAGGGAACGATTGTTGGAATTTGGATGGTGTATTAACCGTAGAAAATATATCTTCGAAAAGTTCAACATTACTTCGGAAGACAGATCAACAAATTTATATTACTCCTTTTTAGTAAAATGACCAATGCTTCAATTGACTTCTAATTTTTTGAATAGGTAGATGATGGATTGTAAGATTAATCATCAACATAAAACAAAAATCGTCGGCCCCGTTTTTGAGAAAATCTATTTGAAAGGTTTTTCTTCCACTGCAATCCCTTTTATTCCAGACCCGCCTGGGACCCAAAAGTTAACACAAACTGCTTATTACTAAAATCTATGTTTCTATAAAATTTTGACCAAAACTATCAATATTTCTGAGATTGGGAGATAAAACAAAAATAATAAAAATGTATGACTGGAAAGACAAAAGGATGGAAATACATTACAACAATTTTTCAATACTATGAAATAGGACCAGTTACTGTTGACGTCGAATGTTGGTAATTTCCATTAGATATAATGAGGTTTTGAGGTTTACTGTATTGAAGATTGGCTGGACCGTCTATTATCGACTTCGAATGTTAATAATTTTCTTACGAAATACTGAAATTTTAGAGGATCCCTTTATTGAAGATTGCCAAATTCTCAGCGTTGTCCCGCGGATTCGACATATAAGAAAATTTAAATTGGTATCCTATTTAGTCTACATTCAGCCAGATTTACATACGCTGAAATAGAATCATTCGTTGTTGATTTCATACGATATACTGAAAATTTGAGGTTCGCAGAGATGTTCCGCGGGTTCGATATACAATTATAATTAGACATTGGTATCCTATCTGGACTACAAATAGCCATATTTCAATATGATGAAACACAACCATTTATTTTTGACCTCCAATGTTGGTAATTTTCATAAAGCCGTCCTTCTGTAGGAGTTTTTCAGTCTCATCGAAATGCCTTAAAATGATTCAATAGATATTTATTCATGAATTTTTTCACATAAATCTTTTGCGAGTTGAGTATGAACTAGCTCGTTGTTTTTTTTATCGATGTTTTGGAGTCTTGTGGCACTATTCTAGGCCTCCCGATTATTTGGGAATGGGGAATTGGTTTATGGTGACTTTTAGTGAATTTTGATACCATCTTTTCCAAGGCATACTGTGGGCGAGTTTGGGAAAGACTGATGCAGACAAATAGTGCATAGCATGGATGCTATTATTACGTACACCAAAAGTCGATAAACTACAATGACAGAGACCATCGTTTTCGCCTTAACAATCTCTTTTAAATGTGTATGAACGACTGTTAAACATTTTTTTATTTTTATTGAATAGTCGTATCCGAAGTAGGCTTTCTAAATACTCGAAGATTTTCAATACTCGATTACACTACCCTGCAAAATTTTGCCCCTGGCCAATGAATAGTTGTTTCCGAAGTAATTTTTCACGCTGGGTCTGAATCCGGGCTCAGAATTGCTCTATCACGTTTTGAGATATTCTAATCTAAAAGTGCAAAAAACACTGTTTTTTGACATATTTGAGATTAAGCAATGCAGTTTTTACTTTTTTATAAAAGCCATGTATGGGATCTTATTGTACAAGTCTTCCTCTTGCAAATGCCGTGGAAATTGCTAAAATATCATTTTTTTTTCGCCGAGATATCGCATTTTCAAATTTGCATATTCGTGAATTTTTCTGTATAAAAACAATACCCTGCAAAATTTTAAAAATGTTGGTGCCACTTGATAATCCGAATCTGGGCTCAGAATTGCTCTATCACGTCAGGTTTATGAGATATTCTAACCAAAAGTGCATATATACCGCAGGTATAAAAGGTAGTGTATTATACAGTATACCGACAAATTCACGAACATGCAATTTTGAAAATGCGATATCTCAGCGAAAAAAAACATATTTGAGCAAACTCAAAGGCATTTGAAAGAAGAAGACTTGTACTATAAGATCCCACACATGAACTTTTGAAGAAAAAAAAATCGTGGTGCTAGATAACCTCAAATATGTCAAAAAACAGTGTTTTTTGCACTTTTAGGTTAGAATATCTCATAAACCTGACGTGATAGAGCAATTCTGAGCCCTACTACGGAAACAACTATTCATTGTCAAGTGGCACCAAATTTTTAAAATTTTGCAGGGTAGTGTTATCAAGTACTTTAAAATGAGATACACAGCGATCAAGGTATATAGAATAATATGGTATGATATTGCGCATGTATAATGCTATCTCTTTCTCAAATTTTTACGTGAAGTGTATGGTGATGTTTTGCAGTTTTGTTTTATTCGTATGGAATTGCTTGTTAAACGCGGTAGTGAAAAAGGGTTTTATACAAAAATAAAAGTAAAATTTATATAAAATGGTTATTTGTGCTGTATTTAATTGCAATAGCAATAACGATAAACGATTAAAACGAAATGCTATGATAGATAATTCTAATAATTTAGAAAATATTCGGTTCTTTCGATTTCCACAAGATGTTTACTATTCTAATGTATGGGTTCAAAAATGCTGTAGATCAGATAAATTCAACGTTAAAACATCTTGCATTTGTTCGAAACATTTTACAAAAGATCGTTTTAAAAGAAATTTGCAACACGAATTGTTGGGATATTCCCCAAAAAATAGCAGAAAATTGAATACAGACGTGAATATAAAGAATTAAAACAGCCTCCTTCAAAACGTCAAGAACGCTATAATAAACGAGAATCAAACCAGATTGTAACCAGCATCTTGTAAGTTCTCTAAAATATGTATAAACATTTTATTGAGTTTTACTAATAATACATTATTTTACATATAAAGGTCCTGTAATGTTACTGCTGATAATTGCGTTACGAAAATTATTGATAGTGAAAATTCACATCACGAAAACGCTATAACACTAAAAATTGATAAGGGTACAAATACAAGTGATGATTTAAACGAAAAGTTGATAAACGAGAGGTACGAATACCTACATAAAAGTAATATGTTTTCTAATCACAATAAAACATTTTTTGTAGCACAACTCCAACAGAATTATCATCACAAAGTGAATTGTTAAACGAAAACAAGAGAGTCATGGCCGAATGTTATAAACTGAACCAACAAATGAATTGCGTGAATCAAATATTTACCGCTAATCAACTAAATGAAATGAAAAATAAGGGGAAAAGAATTCGATGGGAGTCGATGATATTTCTCAAGCTATTGCTATTTACGCTAGCGGACCAAAAGCTTATCGATTATTATTAAAAAAGAAATATCCATTTCCTGCTGTATCAACATTGAGACGTCGGGCCTCTAAAATTGATATAAATCCTGGATACATTAACGTTGTATTCAAACTAATGGAAAATTTGGTTCTTTCACCTCAACAAAAAGTTTGCGTTTTGATGGCGGATGAGATGAAGATTCAAAAATCTTATGAATATGACCAGAAATCAGATAATATTACTTCGTCCGGCTAATTATGTCCAAGTTGTAATGGTAAGAGGGCTGTTTGAAAATTGGAAACAACCGGTGTTTTACAATTATGATGTAAAACTTACTAAAACCATACTAGAAACGATAATTGTGAAGTGAAATAAAATTAAATATGATGTTGTGGCTGTTGTAAACGATTTAGGAGGGGGTAATCGAGGGCTTTAGAGTCGGTATGGGATAAGCGAGAAGCAGCCCAATTTTGTTAATCCTTGTGATGTTCGGAAGAAAGTATATGTGATTTGTGACACCCCTCACATGGTCAAACTTTTAAGGAATCATTTTTTGGACTCTGGAATCTTACTCAATAACAATTTATTGACAAAAGAACCACTCCATGAACTACTCGAAAATCAATCCAAAAGTGATTTGAAAATCGCAAGCCGATTAACTTCAACTCATCTGAAAGTGAAAGGTGGACACAGCCAAAGGTAAAATTTGCAACCCAGTTATTTTCGCACACTAATTTTTGTGCTCTAATTAGAATGGGTAGTTTGGCAAATTTAATTGCTTAAAAAAGTAAATTAAATTTATTAAATATTTTATTTTTTTTATTTTATTAATTGTGGCTTTTATATATACTATTAGGTTAACGATTGATTTGATACATTTAACTCCAGGGTTCCCAAAATTGACGCTCGCCCAAGAATGGCCGCGTATGGCTTGGCCATGCCAGAACACGAAGACATATTAAATGACATGGAAAATGTTATTAAACAAATGCGGGTCGGTAATAATACAAGACTGTTGCCATTTCAAAAAGGCATACTCATAAACATCTCTGCATTAAGAATGCTATCCGCAGACCTCAAAGAGGAATATAAAATTTCTTATATACTGACATATCGGTTAAATCAGGATCCTCTGGAAATGTTTTTTGGCGTTATGCTGGCAAAAGGGGGTCTCTATGACCATCCAACTGGGTTACAATTTAAATATCGACTTCGTAGTCATTTATTGGGACGATGTAGAATGTGATAATAGCTAATTTATTAAGATAAATGTTGAGGTTGACACACATTTAAGGAATTCTAGCGTTTATGAAACTGAATTAAGGGACGAGAGACTAGATGGTTCCGAAAATTTACTCACATCGAATTTACTTTCCGATATTACAGAAGACGAATTACAGGATTCAACACAATTTATGCCTGATTTGGAGTATGACGGCTTAGAATATATAGCTGGGTACTTCATAAAGCGCCTTCAAATAAAATTGTCCCTTATACTAGAAAAACATACTGAAGTTGGGCCGAGTTATAACTTTGCGTGGATGGATCAAGTGAGTGAAGGAGGGCTAAAAAAACCTAATGTCCAATTTATCCAAAAGCTCAAAAGATTAGATGACTTATTTAACGATTTTAACTCTAATTCATTGAAACCTGGAAGGAATTACATAAAAGCATTATTATCAATTTCCGAACAAATTGAATTAGAGTTAGAAATAAAACAATTATATTTTAGATGTAAAATGTTTTTTAAAATTAGAACCTTAAATGCTCAATTATTAGAGAATATGAATTCAAAAAAACGAAAATTAAATAAAACTTTAAATTAAAAGTTGAGACTTGTATTTTATTTCACCTAAATGGTGTATTTTATATAAATTAAGTTAATTCTACGTTCTTCAAACCAATAGTCAATAAAAATTTTACCATACACGTGACGTATATGCGCGAAGCAAACGAAAATAAAACATGGGAAGATCATACCATATTATTCTATATACCTTGCCCAGCGATATATATACATGGATAGGGGATTGATCAAAAATCACATTGATCTACGTCACAAAAAATGGAGCAAATTTTATTTTATAGTCTTACTACTCTTTTATATACGCCTCTTTATCGAAAAAAGTATTTCCAAATAAGTGCCGTACTTGAATAAATTTCATTTGGAACAAGATTACTTTTTTTAAATTGAATGGAATAAATATTCGATAATGTTTATTTATATTAAAAATAATTAATTAATTATATCAAATTTGAAGAATTTAACATTATGCTACTAGTTTTCGTACACTAAATAACCATTTATTCCTTTAAATTTCAAATACATCCCTGAAAAATAAACAACACCAACAAAAATTCGAGTAAAACGTCAAAAATCTAGCATAAACAAACATTCAAGTGAATTTTCATTTTTTATTTTTAAGATGTTTTTTAAATATGTTACCATGGTTACTACTACTTTTATCTCGGGGTCTACACTATGCAAAATTGCTGACATTTTCTCTCATGAAATTTTATGTATGTGTGTGCTTTTTCAATGTATTGATAAATATTTGTTAAAAAATTATCATAACTGGGCATTTTACTCTCATGATAATTTCATGATAATTTTTTGTTTTTACCAGTTCAACATCTATGTTTAATTCTTTTGCAATTTTTTGGAACGCATCATTTTTTAAATCAGTTCTTTTAAATTGTTTACTGGTTATTTTCCATAAACATTCGTTAATTCTAAACATATGAATTTATTTTATAGTATTTTCAGTATTAATAAACGCCATTGCAAAATATTTTTTTTATGCAGCTATAAACATACGTCTCAACACTCGGAAAAAAATGAAAAACATAACCTTAAAAGTACATTTTAATTTGACATTTCGTACAAATTTCATGATAATTTTTTCGTGAAATAGCCTCCTGATAATTTGCTGAGAATGCCAAAATTTGTATAATATACTTACACATACATTGATAAATTTAATATCATGAGAGAAAATCTCAGCAATTTTGCATAGTGTAGACCCTGTGTATATTATTGTATCTGGCATGCTTTTAATTTGCAACATTTATTTATTCCGTCTCTAGGTTACAGCTACTTTCCTTTACCGCCTCCTACATATAAATTTGAATTTGGTATCCGAAAATTCGGATTTAAAGACAAGGACGAAGGTTTTTTCTTTCTCCGTCACACACTAAATACTTTTTCGGTTTCACCATAAATTTTGTTCTATCCCCTATCCATGTACATAAATCGCTGGAGATACTCGATAATAATCGAGTAATCGATTATTTGAAAAAATGAAAAAAATAAAACAATTTTTATTTTTGAAGCTTTAATTATGAAAAATATATTAATAACAGTATTAACAGTACAATATTCAAAATCATTTTAATTTATTATTATTAAACATGTATTTTAAGAACAAAAGTGAATTGAAGATTTCAATGTTCAATCTGGTTCGCAATTTTGTTTTAACCATTCCAGCAGTCGAAAACACACGTTCAGTTACAGTTGACGTCGGTCTAATAGCTAAATGAGCATGTTACAATATGTATATCAAATAACGGTGTTCTTTGTTTATATAAATCAAATTTGCGAAAATCGTTTTTTAATTGTTTTTGTATATTATTTTCAGTAACACTTTCTGATGCTGATGCTGCATTAGTAATTGAATTTATAGTTATTTTAAGCTCTTTGTGAATATTTTTATCACCAGCTACAGTTTGGTCTTGTACAGAAGCGTTAGGTTCTACAGAAATTTCGAGTTCGTCTAGGCCTAATGAATCTTGAGGAACAAATTTTTCCATAATCTTTACTCCTAACAATTTTGCTGCATTTTTTGATGAGTATTTGAATTGTTCGTTTGACTTAGGAATATTTCCACTATCGAGATATATTAGTAAGGTCATCAAGACTTCATTACGACGTTCATTCATTCTTTTCTTAACTGTAGCTAGTAAATTTGTACTAATGCTATTTTGGTTTTCCTCTAATTTATTAAATATGTATAGATAGGTGTTAAAACTACCAAAAAACTTTTTACTAAAGTAATCTCGTTATCTCTAACTATAGGCAAATGGATTTCTGCAAGTGACTCAATAACGCTATCAACTAAATATATAAATCGTTTCAACATTTTACACATCGAATTCCAACAAGTTTTTACGTCGATAATCAGTTTGATCTTCTTTTTCCCTGTGTCAATAATTTTTTGTTGCAAAATAGAGTTTTTTAAAGCAGACCGCTTATATTAGGATAATTTTCCGAATTTTTTACATTACACTATTTAAATCATCATCGTTTCTATCTAAGAAGCCATTAGTTGGATGATCATCATCTTCACTGTCATCATCATCAACAGTATCATATAGAAATGTTCTTCATTTGCTGCATCGTCCTGGTCCACGATTATATAAACATTACACTCCATGTTTTTCTTATAAAAACTGTTCATGATAGCCAAATGTAATGCGTGGTTGTGGCACAGCTGGCTAACTGGACTTATCATTTCACCATACTAACGCATCACAGATGTAGCGTTATGTGTAAACACCAAATCCCGAATCAAATTCATTTAATTTTTGTTACACCAATAATGTAATTTTATCAGCGTTTCTCTTGCCTTTAATTTCACATAAACTCACACTAGATCGGCCCTCCACCTATTTTTGAGTTTATGTTAATAATTAACAGCAGTATTGCTTTGGTAAAATTGCTTTTAAGAGTTTAGTGGACGTTTTTGGATTTATATAACGCAAGTTTTATAGATTTAAGATTACGAGTAATAATCGATTATTTAAAAATTATAATCGATAAACGAAAGAGGTAAAATGGGGCGAGTAAAATCGAGTAATGTACAATCGATTACTCGATTTGGAAAGCCTAATCCGAAGTAAGTTTTTGCGCTGAATCCGAATCTGGCCACAGAATTATCCTATCACGTCAGGTTTTGAGATATTCTGACCTAAAAATGTCAAAATGCGTCTTTTTGGCACTTTTGTACTTGAAATAACTCAAGGCTAAAAAGAGATAGGAAAAATTTGATAACAGGATCGTATTTAGCGTTCCAAAATCTACGGATAACAGCTCATAAAGGGTGTGGAGGAAACCAGCGATCAGATAGTATGGAGGCAGTAGTGTAATAGTGTGCTAATGCTGGGGCGAAGTCATGAAATCCGTAGGGTAAATTTTAGCGATAGTCAAAAATTCTATGGCAAATTTAGAATAAATTCAACAAATGGTCAAAGTTACCCTAGTTCGGAACCATGACGTTCATTAATCAAAGAAAGTTGTATAAATATTTTGGAGTCCCATTTATTTATATATGCCAATAAAATCGGGATTGCTGACGATTTTATCTTCCAACGAAATACAAAAAAAATCTCTTTTTGCAAAAGAAATAGAAGTAGATACGCTTGTAGAAATTGCAAGTTTACATGTGGAAAACGTATACATAAAATTGGGTATGTACGTAAAAAGTGCACAGAATAAATATTGGTGTTTATTTTTTACAAACCAAATTATAAAGAAAAGTAATTTAAAATATTTTACTCCTCACAAAAGGACCTATGAAATACCGTACAATTTTTATATAGATACAAGCTTCGCTATTCCGTTTATGAAACGGAAAGTCTGTATTGGTACGCATATATGTAATACAATTTACTCTTTCTTTGTTCTTAATTTCAATTTTATTTCTGTAATTTCCGCGTAGGTCGCGTTTTTTAGTAGGGACTAAAAAAAATTAATTTTTAACCAGAAGTAATATTTTCTCTAAATACCGTTGGTAAAAGAATGCTGAGAATGTTTCAGAACATGGGAATTCCATAACAATATGTAATTTTTTATTTCTTACTAAATCTTGCAACATTTTTTTTTTATTTTTTTGTCCGAACTGACCAATCAGCTTGCGAGTTGTCTTTTTATTATTCTGTTGATTTTGATATCAATACACCTGTATAACAATGTTCCTTTAAAAATAAATTACTTATTTTAATGTTTATTTGTTTAACACGCATCAAATTGATGCGTGCCGTAGAGATAGGTATATAAAAAATTTCCGTAAACCTACTTAGTTTTAAAGAATATCTAATAATCATTAATCACATAATTCAAAAGGAGATTTAACGAAAGTTTCGTGTTGTTAGTTATCATGTGAAACATCTTTTTAAATCTTCCACCTAAATATGTACACGTGAAATACATAACATAAAAATATATTTTTCTTACCTACTCAATTTATAAAACAGGCGACAAAATATGTATGCTCACAAAATAATAATATCCTTGACCATAAAAAATAAACACATTGCCTGTCCTCAACAGTTATTATAACAAAACATACAAAAAATGTAACCGATGCATCAAATAGAAATTAATAAAAAAAGACACATATTTAATTCGTTTTCCTTAAAGGATGGAGGCTGCCGCCCCCGAACCCCCGCAGTGTCGATTTTTTGAAATTCTAACATTCATAGAGATTGTGACGTTTTAGAATAATTTATGTTTTTTAATGATAACATGAAATAATTCCTTTTGTTTTCTTATTGTAGTTAACAAAAAATTTAATGGGGTTTTCCTTTTCGAAGGGGCAGGTTACTTTGTATTTTGCGGTATTTTTTTGTGATTTTTCGTTCGGGAATATGATGGTATCTCATTATTTTTTATCGTGTACAATACAATGAGAATACGAAACTGTATTTTAATTTTTTTTGTGTCCTGATTTTTCTCGCCGGCTCTGTAGTGTTTTGGTGAATTGTTTACATTATATAATCAATTCAGAAATTTTGATTCATTATCTACCACAACTGAGTTCCTAAACTCTTCTAGTTTGTTTACATATCGCGGAGCATAATCTAATCATATTTTCGGATCAGACGGTCGTAGAACTGTATGGCGTCTAAAACGTATTGCAGCAAAAAGTAAAAAACTATCCCTACTGTCAAACGGGGTAAAGGAAACGTCATGCTATGGGGTGTAATAAGTGCAGGTGGGGTTAGAGATCTGGTGTTTGAGCAATATCCTAATTTTACGGAACCATTTAAAACCAGTGCAATGAAAATTGGAGTGCCCGCAAATTTCATCTTGGTTCAAGACAATGACCCAAAACATTATATCCTTCTTAGTAAAAAACTGGTTGATCTACAACTACAATGTTAAATCCGTTTTACCACATCCCCACAATCGCCAGAGCTCAACCCCATCGAACATATTTGCATAATCGTCTGAAATCGGTTATTGATCAGAAAAGGTTTATTAATAAATTATAAACAGACACAAATTATTAATTACAGCTAACATTAAAAAACTGTGAACTGTATGTTTTTTTTGATTATGTTTTGTGAAACTTTTGTTATTAAAATAAAGATATTTTTATACCTATTTGTTATTTTCTTAAATAAGATATAGTACTTAGTTAATTAATGTGAAAAAATCAAATGTAAATAAAAATAAGGGATGAGTTTTATTTTTTTATTTCATACTATACCGAAAATCAATGTTTATGTGATTGAATTCAGTCCGGAAAACGACTCATTACGGTACAGAAAAAAGTGTCCAGAAACGAGCTATTACAGTACAGAAAAATATAAAACCAAACAAAAAAAAAATTACTAGGATAACTTGATAATCATTTCGATTGATTTTCTTTAAATTTCAAACTCATATTTTTACTTTAAAATCGAATTCTAAATGAAAAAATCGAATTAATGTCCCATGTAGTATGAAATAAAACGTTGTACGTTACACATACGTTAAATGATCGTTACATACTCGTTCAAAATTCGTAAACGTCGAATTCGTACTGTAACAACTCATTTACCGCCCTTGTGACGTAAATAACTATTGTTGTAGTGCATTTTGTTTGTACCTCCTTGATTATAATTCTTCTTTCTGGGCGGTTGGTCGGCGATTTTTTTTTTTTTTTTTTTTAAGTGATTTATAGCGCTGTTTTTTTATGCAGTATAGGATCCGTGCCGCCCCGGTGACAAGGTTCTTAGCTTGCTTACTTTAAGCTTCGAAGGTCCCGGGTTCGATTCCTGGCGGGTGATGAAAAAATCACGGCTGGTTAATGTAGGATCAATTACGAAACTTAATCATGAAGCGGCTAAATCCCTCTATGAGATGTAGTGCCAGCAAAAAAAAAAAACTAGTAGGATCCAGATTTGCTTCTGGTTTTGTAATTTTTTTGTCGATACTCCTGAGTAGATTCATTGGTGGGCATGATTTTAAGCCCAAAGAGAGCCGACTGATGAGGTATTGACGCACGAGACAATATCTATCTGCGTTACTATTTCTGGGATAGTCAGGTTGTATTGTGTTAGCAGCAGATCGGAGTTCGCCAGCATATGGTGCGGATATTGTACCCATTTCCCCCTAACGATATTATTAAAAGCGGTAAATTCTAGGTTCCAAACGAAAGATATTAAAACAGTCTAAATAATTTTCTTATACCTACTTGCATTTTCATTTGTACAGGTCGATTAGCCGAAAAATACTTAATGCAACCAGATATTGAATTATGAAGTGGTACGTTTTTAAATTAAACTGAATTTTACTAATATCATGAATATTTATTTAATTTAATCAATTTGAAATTAAATAAAGTTATATTGAACTAATAATGCTTCAAACGTATAAATAGTTTTTTGATTCACTGTATTTTGTATTGCGTTGCGAATGTAATCATGCCACAAAGGAAAATATTTTTAATATTAAGATTCTTTTCTACCTACTGATAACGACTGAATTTTTGTTTTGTTTTTGCGTTTCCACAAGAAACATTTTGTATTTTTCAATTCGTTTTACACATTTTTTATTGGCAATATAATGCTACCAAGAACATGATACAAAGGAAGTCATTTTTAATTAAGATTCTTTGTATCTAAATACCGAATTTTTGTTTTTGGCGTAGAGCTACTGTAACGAACGCAAATTGGCATTCATTACTTTTCTCTATATTCAACAATAAAAATTAAGTTAACGAACCATGTTTCTAAATTAGATCAATCCACAATTTTCAATATCATTTAACATTTAATTATTTCCCATGGTCAGCTTGTATGCGCTCAAATGTTTGTTTGAGTGAATACAGGCGTAACCTAATAAAGATAAATAAAATGTACTACCTGAGAATGCTGACACCGGCATACCAAATCAAAACAATAACATATAGTAAATATTTACATCAATAAAATATAGGTAATAAGAAAATTTTTTAAGGCGAATAATTCGAATCAGCAAATTCGGGCCAAGTATGAAGAACTAGACTGGATGAGGAGTCCACTACGCACAACCAAAAGAAAAAGTCCACAAAGAACACCCGTAGAAGGGAGTTAATTGTGTGTTTACAAATAAAGTAGTTTTTAATAACAATCAGAGTGCATAGTGTAATTTTATACCATAATAAAAAAAAGTTATTGGAAAAATTTCAAATTGTATACAAGACCAGAAAAAAAAAATTTTATACGAAATATAGTTCAAAGAAGTTAAAAAAAAACAAAAAAAAAACAAACATAAAATCACATCAGTGTTATCAATTAAAGCAACAGAGAATAAAAAGGCGACAACCATGGTAAGTATAATCATCAAAAACACAACCTACTAAACACCAGACGCACAAATTGGTGAGGTGTCTAGCCAGCTGTCTCATTAGAGACGGGAGAAAGTAAGCGGAAACGCTTCTTCGCCCTTTCTGCTGGAAACGCATCACCAAACCCCCCAAAAGTTATACTAAACCCTGATTTTTTTTCTTCTTTTACATTTAATCTTTAACTATTCATGTTCCTGATGGCTCAGAGCTAAGCTCACCATTGTTGACTATGGTCGACTAACTCTCACCATAATGATTCATCTAAGAGCCCGAAAACCTCATACCTTCTAATTTATACGTCCTTTGACCAAAAATTCAATGTTTTGGTCCCAAGCCTAATTTGCCTTTTCCATATGCGGTATAACTAGGATTCTCAACCGTTGTCACCCAACCCCACGATCAAGTTTACCTCTACCGGCTTTGAGCTCAGGTAAACGCCGCACAGGGTGATGATAGGCGGTTGAGAAACAAAATTTGTAAACGATTGAGTTGAGGTAACTCTATTCTTTCGTTACACTACTGATAACATCTCAAAAATGAGCGAGATATTATCATAAAGAAAGTGGAGGCAAAAGGAAACATTGAAAACTATATTCTTTTGTTTTTGCCGTTTTTATTTATATTTCGGTAACATAATAAATCAAATTCTTGAAATAAACAAACTTAGATGCGGTTAGCCGAGCTATTTGGCTGTATCCGAAATCTGTGATAATTATTTTTTATTACAAATTTTTCTCCGAATAGTGTAATAATCTTTTGGTATATTTGACCACCTTACATATTTGTTGCTTCGTTTCAATTGCATTAAATTCGAGAAATGGGCAGATGTTTAGATAGCAAATGCCTGAGATGGTACATTTATTAAAGCATAATTATGCCACTTCAGTAAAATCGGCACAATAATGTCAATCACGAGAAGTCAATCAGGAGTTGACTAGAATGATTTATGTGTCACCCTATTGATACGCAGAAGATACCAATGTAGTGTAAAAAATCTTGTTTATAATTACCTGTACGGAAAATGTACAGTAGTAAAAGCAGACGGATAACATATCTCGAGAAAGCGAGTCAAAATACATTTTGTGTGTTGTTTTAATTTTTATTCGAGAAATAAAAGGAGTGATTTTCTAGTTTGGTTTGGCGATTTGTGTTTTATTTTTGTTTGTAAACCAAAACTTTCCTACATAAATGTAAAAAAATTGTATTAAAACATATTTATCACAGTTTCGGACCAGCGTCGGCGCGAGGTTATAAGGCACCCATAAGGCACCCCTGCGATGTTTATTTCGGCGCCCATTTGAAAAAAATTCTGAAAAAAATAAATTTAACGACAAACCTACATTTTATTTTTTTAAACCTACAAATTATATTCCTTCACAATTTATCTTGACCAAGAGTTCACAACAAATTGTGCGTACCATGAGGATGATTGGCATAATAAGAAATTAAAAAATATTTACTTCCAGAATAACAATACGGTATTAATTATTGTTTCTGGTTGTTTGGCGCCTATTAGACGGGGGGGGGGGAGGGGGGCTCAGTTGAATATATTAATATACCAGCTCCATAACCTTCTAGAAGGGTGCGCATCACGTGAGCCATTATGTTATGTATTATGCAGCTGCGTGATGGGTACAATTATTTAAGGGAAAATCCTCGTACCAATCACTGGTAACTGAGGCCATTTAGCACAGGATAAAGGAACAGCATATGGCGAGGAATGAATGGCTGATAGGTTAATCAGTCTAAAGTACGTTCCTATAGTAAATCTAGGTAACTTACAGGCGACATTCCATTCCCAGCAATTCGTAAGAAAAAATCAAAACGCTAGACGGGGAAGGGGTAGGAATATACTGGTTTTTAGCCGAAGCCGAATTTTAAAGGTTTAATTACTTTAACGTGGGACACCCATCGAACAGATATTTATTGCAAAATAAACCAATTATGTGATGGAATCTATATTGGCTACTAAGTAGACTGATTAGCAAATGTACAGTACACGGCAGAACAAAGCTAGGTTAACCCCCATTTGAAATACAAGTTCGCCTCTAATATTTTTAATGTCGATATTGATTGCATTTAACTTTACACGAATTATTTGGTCAGTCCAATCTGTTTCGATTTGCTCACAATATTGAAACAAACAAAATGCTCTTCAATTAATAAAATCGTTATTTGGCGCTCTTATTTGTAAGTTTCGAACACAGTCTTTATAAAACAAATTTTATTTGTGGAAATCGCTGCCATTGAAGTGGAGAAAATAGGTAAACTAAATTTTGTTGTTGTGGTTTTTTACAATTTTATTTATACCTCGATAACGGCTGGACGGCCTTTAATGGGACAAACTCCTTTAACGGCGGTTCGACGAGCTCTTTGTATTAGTTTTTATTCGTGAAAATCAAAGGCGTTTAAATCGAGAGAAGTGGAGAAATAAGAAGGTTTTCTCATTATTACAATTTACACTTGTTTACACTTGTTTTATGTGACACTGAATGCCATCGATTTAATTTGAAAACAATAAGCAATTAAATCTAAAATATTTTTTTTGTACAATTAAAAGTCAACACCAATAAAACGAATGATCGATTTAATATTGTTGAGCAATCTTTGACTTATATTTCTACTGAAAGAACGGGTGAACACCTTGGAGCAGCGTACAAATACCTTAGAATAAAGGTAACTGATTAATTCGTTTAAAATAATTCGTTTCCTAAACAGGATAATTAAAACGACACAAATGTCGTCCTACACTGATAAAGAATGGTATGTTACCTTTGGAACCTTAAAACAAACATAAATGCTTTCGTGTGAAGAATTAGGTGGCAATTAAATGTGGGAAAATAATTGTTGTGCTAAAATAGTTTTCGACGAAACGATATATTTTAGCTGTGCTGCAAACTAACACCGTTTGAAACAATATCGGTTAATTCGGTTTAATAAATCCTATGAAACAAAATACAATTAACAAAAATTAGGGTTGACACATTACGGATAAACTCGAAAAATTCATTAAATCCGATTTATTAAATCGCAGTGTGTCAATTCGCTTAACACAAACGAAATCTATCGAAAACTGTGAAAGCGATAAAAATAGAAACAAATCATAAATATTTATGGATCCGCTATGCCAACATCATGATGAGGAAAACAGATGAAAAAATATAATAAAATAAGTACAGCTTAAGGCCTTATGTTGTTCTTTTAATTATCTTTTTGTATTATTTTAATCTTTATTATCGCGTCATATTAACATTAATAACTCTAATTTTGTATCTTTTAGGGGATTGTCAAAAAAAAAATCTTTAACTTAGATAGACTATTTATTGATAGATTTTATTCTATTCAGTACAAATTAATATACACAATTTGAACGCTAATCTCAATCCTTTTTACTTTCTTTTACGTAAGTAAAATAAAGTATAGTAGGTAATCATGAAAATTTTGAACCTTGAGATTTTTAAAGATTTATCTGTTTTGAGGTCCCCTGAGTTCGAAAAAGTGGGTTTCGTAATTTTGTTTGTCTGTCAGTATGTCAGTCTGTGTCCTCGCTACAGGGAAGATGGTTTAACCAATCGAACTGAAACTTCAGATATAAGCTTTTTTTATAAATTGGGTGAACCGAGTGAATTTTACTCCAAATCGTCTAACCAGAAGTGGCCACTGCCTTGGTCCAGAAAATTTATTTTGCAAATATCTTAAAATGTATAAGATTTACAAACAACTACTTAATACAAAATGTTTCGAAAAATTATAAAAAAAAAAAAATAAAAAAAACTTAAGTTTGCAAGAAGTTAAGTTTCTCAAAATTCGCTATTCGTAAGAGAAAGTCGTCTGTTGACCACACCTCAAATTTTTATATCACATTAAGATGCTTTATCATATTATTCCATCAATGATTTTTTAAACTGAAATATGAATTGATGATCGATTGATATCTTTAATGTAGAAGGTTTTAAATTATTCGCTAACTGTAACATAAACCAAACGGCTGATACTGTCGCTTTGTAGATCTTTAAGCTCAGTATTTTAAACTGTAAATTTACCTGGATAACTTACAATCCATTGATGCTATTCGTTTGAATTTCTATAATCAAAATGGAAACCACTTAAAAATTTATTTATATCAACTCCATTCATGTACTGCCAACATTTGCATTGAATAATTTAGTAAATATTTAAATACCATTAAAGTAAAAAATTTAATTATAATTGGCGATTTAACCTTCGATATTTTGAGTGAAAAAACTAAGCAGTGAAATTAAGAAAAAAAAAATGTGAGCTGTGTGTGTCATCGATACGGCGACAAGGTGTAACAATGTCCCTTCTAGCTCGATCAAAGGAAACGAGTTTACAATTCGAGCTTCATAAGTAGATTTAAACTTAGGTACATCTAGGTAACGAAGCACACTATTCAGAGTGGGGCGATGTTATGAGAAGTATCATACGAAGCTCAGTGTTTGGGCGCTTACGTGTCGAGCAAATATTAGAACTTGCAAGGTGCCTCCTGGCGTTGTCGTAGTTAGGATGTTTGACGCACATTCTAAGTTGAAGGTATATTCTTGATGTCACTTCAATTTTGATTAATGGTGGTCACATCGATGTTGATATTACCATCACCACACAGCAGTATCGAATTTTCCGAACCCATATTAATGAAAGGGGTATTCGGAGTAGTGGATTTAAAGAAACAAGGCATAATAAAGAAGCTTACCGATATCTTGTGTAACGTATACTGAACCCAGCATAAATTTGAAATTTGATTCGTCGGTAATAATCGATACCTGAATCGCATACCAATCGCTAACATGAAAATCGCATATAAATGTTGCATGTTTCGATGCGATCTTTCTGTAAATTGGCACACCACTTACTGCCTTGTTGTTGTCGATGCATGATTGTTCATCTGAGAAACGCATTTTATATTGCGTAGTGGTGTCTACTCTTTATCCATGTCTCGTTAAGAGATGAATATATTCGAAGCACTGTATCACTGCTTCAGACTCGATGCCTTAAGAATCCGCCTTCAGATTTTGCACATTAAGATTGAGAGCTAATGTTTGTGTCAGAGAAGCAGATGGTCGCAGAAGGGATGAGCGGTTGGAAGAAGGTGTTTATCGAGTCGATTGAATTTACTGCGGAACGCTTTCGTTGGAAGCGCGTCGCTTCCTCGCATGTTAAGCATGAGCCGAATCGGCACACAATAACCTAATTTGACCGTACATTGATTTTCATTAGATGGTCCGATTTTTTTATGTCCGATGTAGTTTCCTAGTTGTTCAACATACGGCGTGGGATCTAATTGCGGATTGCGACTAGAAGGAACGAACAAATCTCCGGGCACTCGGACTGTTTGTCTCAATGTGAATTTTTTCAAATCGACCCGATGGTAGTTCGACTCTTTGGAATTCGGACCGGATGTATCTTGTTACCTTTGCTTTCTGGCAGTCAATGCAACTTTTTGCCCAGTGTGATCTGTCCTTATTCATTGATGGCCAGAAATATTTTGCCGTTACTTTCTTACTTGATGAGATCCGGGATGAGATAATTTAGGAATATTGTCGAAGATTTGACATCTCATTGGTTCCGGGATGTATGCCTCAGGTTTCGTTCTATTTAGAATTTCTTTTAATTCAAGATCTAATTCCTGTGCTTTAATTAATTTTTCAAGTTCGAAACCAACAAAAGTTAAAACTGAAATGTCGTCAGTTCATGAGAGAGTATCGGCCACTACGTTTTCTGGACCACCCACGTGACGGATATCTGTAGTGAATTAAGTGATGTATTCCAAGTGGCGTGTTTGCCTCGGACTTCGCTTTGTTTTGGTATTAATTGCCGTTGTTAAAGGTTTGTGATATGTATAAATTCGGAATTCACGCCCTTCGAGGAAATACTTAACTTTTTAATTTCGACAAAGACTGGTAATAACTCCTGATCGAAAGTAGAATATTTTGTTCGGGAAGAGTACATTTTCTTGAAAAGTACACTAAAGGGTCACAAATGCTTTCCATTTAGCTGCTCCAATACACATCCACACGCTATATTCGAAGCGTTTTTCCTGATGTAATATGTTGTGTTGTCTTATGGGTGGGCAAGTAACGTACAGTTAACAAGAGAGCTTTTTATTATCTCAAGAGCCTTTTAGCACTCTGAAGACCAAGAAAATGTAGCTTTTTTCCCTTGCTTGATGAAGATATTCATGTGTGCATAGATTGGCGAAAATTGTTCTTCCAAATTCGGTAAAAATCTATGATAATAATTGATCATACCGATACCACGTTGAATATGTCGAACTGTGGTGTGATGTGGAAAGTCTTTCATTGCTTTAATTCTGTCACTTGATGGTTGAATCCCATCATTTGTGATCTTGTGGCTTAAGAAATTCAACTTTGGAACGCCGAACCCACATTTAGACAAACGAATGTTGATACTGTAATCTGATAAACGTTTGAAAACTCTTCGTAAACGTTCGCTATGCTCCTCGGGTGTTTTACTTGCAATCAATATATCGTCCACGTAAGCGAAAAAAAAGTTTAGATCTTTTGTAACTTCGTCAATGAATCGTTGAAAAGCCATGCGACTGAAATCAAACATCCCAAACGGTGTAGTTATTGCAATTTTATATTGATCCTCTTGTGCTACTGGAATTTGATGGTAAGCATGACGAGAACAATCTTTGAAAAAATTGTGCATCCATGCAAATGTCTTGAAAAATCATGGATATGTGGTAGTGGATACCTATTAGGAATTGGGACGGTCCAATCATGTTTTTCATAGTAACTATGTGAAGAGGAGAACATGGTGACGATGAGGATTGTTTGAAAAGACCCAAATTTTGCATATGCTGAAAAGCATCCTTAGCTAATGCAAACTTCTCGGGATCAAGGCGACGTGGTTTGCAGAATGAAAGTTGCCCTTCTGCCACAATTCTGTGAACTAAATTGTACTTCACCGGCAAATCGTGCCTAGGTGGCTGAGTAAGCTCAGGAAATTAGTTTAGTAATGTACTCTATAAACCTTTGATAATAAAAATCCGAGTCGATGGCGAGCTAATGGAATAAACTTGTCTGGTTTATTGACTGCTGCCACAATGAATGGGTGTCGAAATTCTCGGCGAAGTCCCAAATTCAGTGGTGGAAGTCTTGATCCGTATGTTTTAATTGAAGAGCCATTGGCAGCTGTTACTGAAGGTGATGGTCTTCAATAATATTTTTGAATGATGCCGCAGGTATGGCCGAAATGTCAGCACGCCCTCTGTCTATCAGAGAAGTTAGTTTTATGTCTTTACATGTAATGAATAAATGGCGGACTGCGGTTACTCCAGCAACTGCCATAGCGATGTTGGAAAATTCTAATTTTTTTGATTATCATCTTCTTTGAAAGTACAATTAGGTTTTCCACATTTTCGCGCCATGCGTCCAAATTTGTAGTAATACCAACACATTGGATGGCTCACTGACCGAAATTTAGAACTCGATCTAGAAAAATTTCGATCGCGAGATCTAGATCTTCGTGAATTTTCTTGTTGATTCGAGCGTTTCTCAGGATTTTTTTGGATTTACACAGCGTTCAAATCGAAATTGCCATTTGTGCTTGAAAAATTACCTGGCTCTATTTTCGCGACTTGATTTATCTGAATCGTTGTTTGTAGAAATTGATTATGAAACCCATTATTCACTCCCTAAATCCTACAACCGTTTCGCATAATTTACCTATATCGTCTGCTTCTACTACCACTAATATCGCACCTATTGTGAGTGATAATCTTGAGAGCCACAGTTTATTTATAAAGTCTGTTGAAAGTCCACTTGAGTCACCTATTTCCCATTTCCACTGCTCAGAAACCTTGATAATAACACACGTTAAAAAAATCTTTTTGTTGGATTCCACCAACCTCAAAACCTTGTTTGCTTCACCCTGTTTGAAAACGATCATGCTCAAGTCGATCTTTCCAATCAACTTTCTTTGCAAAACATTTTGTTTTACGATGAATTAGAAGAAGGACAAGAAAAAGGCGAGGATAGTGTGCTGTAATCAGCTTAAGAATGCATTGGATTGAGAGTCGCCATCAAGAGATTATTAATGAAATTAAGGGCGTTTAGGGGATACGACAAATCCTTGAAAAACATCAGTATTTAATATATGAAGAACGTAAGGCGCACCACATAACTTCAATTGGATTTTGCGACAAATGAGGAAGGTCTCTTTGATCCAAGAAACCAAGTCATTGGACTTCTCTCAGATTGTACAGTAACCTCCGTCGATAATTCTAAGAATCAAATTTGCTGCTCTTCTTGGACGCAGGATAAACATCACACTTTTCAGATCGAAGAGAAAATGATAATGGCGACGCTGGACAATAAATAATTCGCCACTAGTCTATTTTATCACTACAAAATGTGGACTGTATATTTTTTAACTTTAATTTATATAAATGATTATATTTCACAACAATATATACATGAAGAATTATATTAATTTATAATTTAAATTTATTTAACTTCAACATATTTTTTGTGGACACATCGTGCCGACCGATGTGTTCATCATCAAAGTTAAGCACATAAATTGAAAATGATGTGTATGACACAAACGTTGGAGAAAGAAGAGAATAAAATTATATAAAACAACAATTATAAAGACTAAAGAATACAACACCGAAAAATGAAAGAATATAATACTCGTCTACATAATATGTAGATGTACATGAGTTATAGAAGACTACCAACATCATCATTTACAATATTTATTTTTCAATGTTGGTAGCTGGTGAATTAATAATAATAAACAAATATTTTACTAATCCGTCAACGGATTAGTAACATCGTGACACAATATACAGATATTAGCTTTGCTTTTTATAACAATAATACAATTAAGAAAATGATTTTTAACAATAAACCAAGAATTGATCGCCTTTCCAAGTCTGGCGTTTATAAGATCAATTGCAATGATTGTAGTTCCTCTTATATCGGACAGACTGGGCGTAATTTTGAAGTTAGAGTTAAAGAACATTTATCTGGTAGCCATGAATCATCCCTTTATAATCATTTAACGTTAGAAAATCACACATCCAGTTTAAACAATTTAGAAATATTACATGTACAACCAAAAAGCAGACGTTTAGACAACTTAGAATCTTACGAAATCCGAAAAGCTATATTTCTTAACCAAAATATCCTCAACGAACAGAGAGAAATCCGTTTCTCACCAATTACCGACCCCGCATTGTTTTATTCACATACTCATTCCATACCATAAAATTACTATTACGTCGGGTTATAATAAAATAAAGAAAGGGTAGGTTGTAATTTTGCGAAATATTTAACAAGTGTTTTTAAAAAAATTTTAAAAATGTGTGGAATAAACAAATCAACTATTACATTTTGTGTGTACAATTATTTACAAATGTGTGCATTATTACATTACTAAGTAACATATTTGTTATAATTAATAATTATTGAGTAAGTAGCCAAAATTGAGTTATATATAATTATAACAATTAATAATAATAATAATTTAATACAGTTGACTCTTATGGGTTTTTTAGATACACCCTGGATTCTGGGTTTTGTACCTGTAATTTCGATGTCTTCAATAATCAAAATAGAGGTGAATATTTCTTTGCGTGAACTTTATGAGAAATTGATTTCCTTTTTATTTTAGGAACGCTGGTACATAATTCCGGCGTTAACAGATAAAATCCCAGGATTGGTGGAACATAATAGATGTTTAGCCAAAGAACAAATACAATTGGGGAAATACCGTCAAGACCAGTTGATTTAAGACTTAAAACATGCTGTATATTTTGAGTTATGTCTTATGCCACTTTTTATTGGAATTTCAAAAAAAATATCAGGTGTAGGAAAAATTTAGATGTTTTTAATACTCAACTCTCTCTCTCTCTCTCTGGCGTCTATTGGAGGGGGCTCCGTAAACTTCCAGTAGGCGCAAGTGTACGTACTGCCTCCTCGTGGCAACCACCGGTAACTGTAACCATTAGGCTGAATGTAGACTTTTGTGACAGGCTAAAGTACGGCGCTAAAGGAGAAAACCTTGACAAAAAATCCCTAATCTAAGGTGGAACAGCATATGCCGATGGATGAATGGCTGATAGGTTAATCAGTCTATATATGCGGACTCTAGATACCAGGCACCCTCCAGTTTTATTTAGCCTTCCTTTAGTAAACCTGGGTGACCTTACAAGTGACTTTTTATTCCCAGCAACTCGCAAGAGTCAAATCAAAACGGTAGACGAGGCACGGGAAGGAATACACGGGAGTGGGTCTGCCCTCTAAAAGTCCTTGAGTCCCAATGCTACCGCTTTTCTAGCAGAAGTAAATGTTATTACATCTAGGAGGGAGAGCAATGAGCCCAGATAGTGTGTAACGCGTGTAGAAGTACTTCCTACAGTAAACATCTAGGAGGGAGAGCAATGAGCCCAGATAGTATGTCCCAGCAACTCGCAAGAGTAAAATCAAAACGGTAGACGAGGCACGGGAAGGAATATAAGGGAGTGGGTCTGCCCTCTCGAAGTCCTTGAGTCCCAATGCTACCGCTCTTCTAGCAGAAGTAAATGTTATTACATCTAGGAGGGAGAGCAATGAGCCCAGATAGTATGTATCACGTACCGGTCGGCAGTATTATCAGGTTCATGAAGAGCCTGAATATTGGCTGGACGGATAATTAAAACATCTATGAGGGAGAGCAATGAGCCCAGATAGTATGTATCACGTACCGTTAGGCAGTATTATCAGGTTCATTAAGAGCCTGAACATTGACTGGACGGATAATTAAGTAGGGCTTGATGCACAAAAGATCTTTTAGGTCGCAGTGCGGGGTGGCTTGAGCCCCCACATGGCTCTCAAGTAATAATAATAATAATAATACTCAACTCTGAAAAGTTGTGTCACTTTTGCAATATGTACATGTTTAATCCAACCTACATGATCCAATTTTGAAAGTATCACAACGAATTAAGCTACCAAGCACAACACCAAGAAGCGATACCCGCGCTATTCATCCCCGAAAACAAATTTTTGTTTATTTTTTGCAATAAAAATAATTAGACAAAATGAATTTAATTTAATTGTTCAACTAAATTCAATTTGTAAGACTTATTTTATTTTATTTTTGTTGCTGGTGGTATTAAATTTTTAAAATGCGAATAATGATTCAGAGAAAGATATTTCATCTTAATTCAACCATTTTTAATTCCATGAAACCATAAAATCTCCCACCATTATGCAGAAATTTAACATTTTTTTTTATAAGTAATATGATATTGTCAGTGTTGTTTCTAAATAAAATACAAAATATTCAAAATTAATTCGAGAATTATTTATTCATTTATTTTGTATTAAATCTCAGTTACTAAAAATTAATTTTGTTGAACAATCGTATTTTTATTGATTTTCAGGCCAGAGCATCGAACCGATATTTCTATCGTTCCTATTTTGGATTCAGTTCCATTCAGTTCAGTTTCATCGCAATGTTCCAAAATAATGGTAGAATTTTATTTTTCGGGATGTATCTACGGTATTTATTTGAAGATTATTAGATAAAGCGTTACGTCCTGTTTCTTTTCCCATCATTATATTATGTAGATAATATTGGATTCTTCACCGTTTTTACATGAAACTAGGAATACAAAAAAGCGTTATAGAATTCATTTTTTTTTTATATTAAATCGGATACAATTCGGATTTGTATCTAGAAAATATTTCGGTTAATTGCGGTTTAATGTTTCCGGTTCAGTTCTTGTTCGAAGCTCTGATTTAGACATACATTATGTAACGTTACTCATGATTATTTAAAACAATCCCTTAAATTGCCTCGGGTATAATAAAAGTCTGTATGTTCTATGAAGCAAAACCAGAAATAATTTACTAGAAAGATCAATATTCATACTTCTGTCCGTTGTGAAACCAAAATATACTTAGGATATGAGTATCATGAGTATTAAAATTGGAACTGTAGATTTAAAAATGATATATAATGTGATGCCTAGACAAAATATTTTAGTTGAAGTATTTGAATTATAAAAAAAAAAAATACTCACAACCTACATACATAAGTATATGGTTCTATTTTCAGATTTTGACGACATATTTAATCTGAACTAAAACAAATTCCATTTTGATGATGCATAACGTTTGATAAAGTAAGACGGAGAGACAGACAATTTGTTTTATTTGGGGAAAGAATAAATTCGTAAATGTTAGAGATAATGTTGACTTCGCTAAAAAAAAAGGAAATGCAAACAAGGTAGCAAAAAAACACAATATTCACATTTCTTAAATATCAGAATTTATCTTGAACATGAACTCGTAATGCAAAACAATTTTTTCCCCGACTTAGAGCCTAAAAGTCAGTGAATATATCCTTCGTTATAATTGTTTTATAGGGATATATGGCTACATTTATCATTTTTATGTTCACTTTATATACGAGTATATTTTATATTGTATATCAAGCGAAGATAACGAGTCATTGCAATATGAAAATGAAATTTGCAGCCTGAGCATTATAGGGCTGCAATCATTTGAATGTTTTCAGACGAGTTACATACGATACGTTTTCGATTAAATTAATTCATAATTAAAGTGAAAAAATACAAAAACTGTGGAAATCGTCTAGTCATTGACTATAAAAACAAATCACTCAAATTGTTTCCATGGCAATGAAACAAAATATTATCATGGAAAAATTTCCTAAATCGTAGTGTAATTTAGAAATCGTGTTGCTATTTTGTTTCATCATGATTTCATGCAATCTGTCTTATTTTACACAAAAAAACCTTAATAGAAAGCATCACTTTCGACACGTTCATAGAAAACATTATTTCTAGAACAAAAAAATACATTAAAAATAATATTAATAAGATATTTCGTACATCTTCATGTGCCTTGAATAACATTATTATAAGTGTCGTTCCTTGGGGAATGTTTTTTGTTTGTGTTAGTGCGTTAGTGGCATTATGCACTACACCTGACCTTTTGTGTGTGAGACTATGATCGCATAATAGCTAAAATTTTAAAGGTATATATCCAAAGCAACCTTGATTATACAAAGCCATAGTTAAAAAACGAACCTTTTATAAGGGAATTACTTAGCATCGAGGAAAAAACCACACTTTTCATAGTAAAACACATAAAACATGTGGGAAATCACTTTTATTCCTAAGACAAATTTGTAAATGAAAACGTTACAAATTCTTAATTATAATTTCTGAAATATTTCCATAAATGTTTGTATTTCAACATTTAAGTAAATCGTTTGCATTTTCTTGTAATAATTTATTTATTTAAACCAAAATTTAAAACAAATTTCAAAACAACAGCATTCTGGTCAAATTGAAAAAAAAGCTTGCTCCGAATCGTGTGGTTAGTAAGTCAATATAGATTACATAGATGGCAGTGATGGCAGTAAAAATTTGGTAAAATCGTACCAAAAATTACCACCTGGGGAAATTTAGTGTTCAAAAATTGTAGGAAAATCAATACAATTTCACAAAATGTTAAAAACGTATAATAATTTGGTGTTTAAATTTTTTTTTTTTTTTCTGTAAACATAGACATTTGACGTACACTAGTAAAACTAAAGATAAATTTACCAAGTATTATTTTAATTCGTCAGAGCTATGATGTATTTTTCAAAACGAAAGTTCGAATAATATATTTTAGAAATAATTTAATTTTTATATTTCTACAATTAATATGTAATTAATAACAATAATGCCTTCTTGTATATTGTTGTTAAATATGTGTAGAAAACATTTTTAAATAAACAGTTTACAATATGTTTTGCATTTTTCATTGAAAAACTTGAAGCTAAAAAACAGCATTTTTACTATGGATTCCTATGGAAATTAGTGAAAAGTTATACCACTACAAAAGCTTCTAAAAAATACGTCATGATGATTGTGGCTCTATACTCCAAAAGGCTCCGGTATATCCCCATCCAGTCGAAAATAAACTATTATGACTACTCGATTGATTTTAACAGTGATATTTCATTTGACCAAGGAATTGGAATTTGAATTGGAATTCAAATTTGGTCAAAAGAAATAATCAACCAATTCTCGTGATTTATTTTGAAAAGTTGGTAGTATTTGATATTTCTACTTTCACTGTTTTCTGAAAATCAAATACCAAGACGGCCGTTGCGCATTAAATAATTTCATTGTTAGTTTTTTTTTATAAAATATTCACAAAAATATACAAGATTACAACATTTAAAATAGAAAAAAAAACAACGAGCGAGTTCACCCTCAACTCGCAAAAGATTTATGTGAAAACATTTTTGAATAACTATTGAATCATTTCAAGCCATTTCGTTAAGGCTCAGAAACCCCTCCGTAAAGACGGATGTTGTTCGCTCAGTATTTAAACTAAGTTACATTTTTGGTTCAACAAATCAGTAAGTTATAATTCTATTTTGAATTTGGAGGACGAACCTTACTGACAATAATTAAGCATGAGCAAAGTACAGTTCTGTTAAGTTAATCACCTAAACCTTCATAGTAGTAAATGGTCATGGCAAACTCACTGAACAAAGCAAAATCAGGTTACACGTGCGTTAAATGATCGTTACAGTACTCGTTCAAAATTCTCAAATAAACATCGAACTCGTACTGTAACAATTCATTTACCGCCCTTGTAACGTAAATAACTATTACACTTCACAAGCATAATTTGTGGTCCTTTTACATTTCATTTTCAAAAACACTTGCTGCTGCGGCCATATATAGCAGATAATACAACAAAATAAATTAAAGTAGGCGGTTTTTTTAAATTTTTTTTGTTGTATTCGGCTCACGATGTTTTTGAAATGCCGGATGATGTTGCATATTGCCTGAGTATGCGTAAATTTTGCATTGATTTTACGTTTTATTTATTTTTTGTTTTTATCGATATTCACACATACCAGCAATATTTTTTGTTCGGCATTTTTGTTTCCGTAACCCGATTTCTATACAATTTTTAACTTACTCCTGCCGCTAAAGATGTTTTCACATCAAAAATGAAATACGAAAACTCTGGTGACAAACACAGTAACTACAAAATGGAATTGGAATTGCAATACCATCAACTCAGCAGGAATTCGATGAATTCCAAATTTGAATTCATTGAGCCTATCCACACGAATATTTTTAACACCACCGTATCAACAGCATTCTGTATTCACACTGTTGTTATTCTTCTTTATGTATGTGTAAATTTACTTCATTTTTGGATTGCTTTGTTCGAGGTACGAACTACAAGGAGAAAAACAATTATTTCACTGTGTGCGGTAAACAATAGAAATATACGTGCCAAGCTGCCAATGCACATTCAATTTTTTTATTTATTTAATTTTATATTTGTAGATTAGTGTGTAACAACACGAGAATACCAGAAATTTCATAATGCAAAAGTGCATTACAAATCCCCACCACAACTTTAGGTTTGTTGGCAGAGAGGTAAAGAAACGAGGGTGAATACGGTTGGTAAAAATACTGGTGTGGATAGGCCCATTATATCGCACATGTATTCGAAAAGTGACACAACTCAAAAAACCCGTTTTTGGAGTTATTCGCATAATGTATTATCGTTTCTCATCTACCTAACTCTCTCAATAAGCATATTAACTTATCTTTTCAATTTTTTTCACACGCTCCATTAATGTCACTTTTCAAGGTTAAAATACAATTTCAACACCTGCAACAAAACCGATTTATTTTCAGTTGTAATTAAAACTTCACGGAGAACGTTTGTCTTAACTAGAGTACAAAACCGTGCTATTTTGAGTTGTGTCGTTCATATAAATCAATGACTTAGTGAATTTAGTAATATTTTGAATTAAGTCATTTTAGTCGATTAAAGTGTAATTTAAGATCCGCATTATTAGAAGTTGTGTCACTTTAGAGTAACAAAGGTAAAAATTTAAATTTTAAATATTTTAAGTTATGTCATTGTAATAGAAACATTCTAACGCATTTTGAGTTGTGACACTTTTCATGTCAAAGCAGTTTTCGTAATTTGTGCCTCAGTGAGTTTAGAATGTTTATATTTTTAATTGAGTCGTTCTAGACCATTAAAGTGATCATTTGTTATTGGTTTCAATTTCAACCAATTTGATTGTTTTGCTTGTTTTTTACTCATAATTCGAGTTATGTCACTTTAGATGAAATAATTTGAAACATTTATTTTCAGTTTTAAAATCAGTACAGTAATGGACTTTTCGAGTCGCGCAGGCATTATGGTGCAAATGGCAACCTCGTCATTAAGAAATTCCACGAATTCGACACCAATAAACAACGCTGCAGTGAATGCACATACAAATAATCTGGAGTTCAGCTTCAACCAGAATCCGGTTTAACCCTATCCCATACAGGACCCGATTTAACTACAAATATACCTGAAATCGACACCGGTACTGTTTATACGGCACATCTTAACTCTGAGGACCCGATCAAGATGCGCTTGACTAAAGCAAAACAAAACACATACTGCATATCACCCGTATTTAGCAGTGAAAGCGACGTCGACGATTCGGGCGAAGATCCAAACTTTAATGATAATTTATCAAGCACAAGTGACAGTTTATATCAACAAAATATTCCCGTTGAAGTGCAAATCGAAGGTGAAATTACGAATGTTGTAAAAAAATTAAGAAAACGGCAATGAAAACCGGAAAATTGGGTGGAAAAACAACAAATTATTCAGGAATTCTGGAAAAGCGTACGTATCGGCATCAAAAACTAAAAGAACTGTTCCTGAGAAAAAACTGCGTCCAGGTTGTGGAGCTAAATGCAGATTAGGTTGTAGTAGTAAAATAAATGCCACAAAGTGGGAAAAAATATTTACAAGTTATTGGAACTTAGCTGACTTACACAAACAAAGAGAATACATCTTAAGGAACACTGAACAAATAAAACCCAAATATCGCTACTCAACCACACAGGACTTCAGAAATTTGAACTCAGCATTTTATTTCCAGATAGACGAAACACGCATTAGAGTATGCAAGGCATTCTTTAAGGCTACTCTTGATATCAACGATCGACCTATAAGGACGACATTGTCGAAGAAAAGCGGTACCGGAATCCTTCAGGACGAGATGAAAGGTAAACATGGGAAACAACCTACCGGTGACCCCGAAATTAAAGAAAGCGTGAGAAATTAATAATATTCCGCGGATCGAATCGCACTACTTAAGGGCACAAACTACACGCGAGTTTATCGATTGTTCTAAGAGTATTGCGGATCTTTACCGAGATTATACAGACCACCGTGTGAACCAGAATCTTCAATTTGCACATGTTAGCATGTTCAATCGCATATTTCGGGGAGAGTATAATCTATCATTTCACGTACCGAAGAAGGATCAGTGTGAACTTTGTGAATCCTTTCAAAATGCTGATGATGAGGGGATAAACTTATTGCTGGTTAGTTATGAATCTCACCAAAAAGAAAAGGAATTGTCTCGGAAGGAAAAGAAAAACGACAAGGCAACCCTAAATGGTCAACACGTTGCTGTATATGATTTACAAGCGGTAATGCCATTACCTAGAGGACAAATTTCATCATTTTATTATAAAAGTAAAATGAATTGTTACAATTTCACCATAAGCGACTTGAATTTTAAAAATGTGGAATGTTATTTTTGGGACGAAACAGAAGGGAAACGTGGTGCAGTATAGATCGGAATTTGTGTGCTTAAGTACATAAGAATGGTATCTGAAGATGCTAACGATTCAGAACTATGTATTGTTTTTTATTCAGACAATTGTTGCGGGCAACAAAAGAATAAATATTTACTATCAGCCTACGCATGTGCCGGATAAAAATACGCTATTCGGAGCATAACCCATAAATTTCGCATACGTGGGCACTCCCAAAATGAGGGCGATAATGTTCATAGCGTTATAGAGAAGCAGATTAAGAGACATCTTAATTCTTGTCCGATCTACGTACCACAGCAGTTCGCAACTTTAATTAGAACGGCAAAAAAGAATGGCCCTCCATACCGTGTACATGAAATAAATTATGAAGATTTTTATGATTTAAAAACCCTTCAAGAAGAATGGGGGAATAATTTCACGATTAACACTGATAGGAAAATGTCCGTCCGTCTGTCTGGACGTCTGGATGTCTGGATGGCTGGATGTCTGTACCAGTGGTATCCCAAGAACGGCTTGTCCGATTTTGAATTTTTTTTCGCCAATCTGTTTCTATGGTCAAGGCGGAGATTTGAAAAGCTTTTGGAGACTGCATGTCAAGAGGGTGAGGTATCTGCCATACGAATTGACCCAAAATACCTGGTTTTATAAATATTTACGATTTTTTTTATATAATATGCTGGTTTGATTATTGAATTGGAAATTGATTTGAAGGTTAAGTTAGGGGTCAATTTACAGGTTGAGTTGAAGTCGAATTGGAGTTGAGTTAGGGTTGGATTAGGACGTAGTGAGTAGTTAACAAATTTTTTATATGGTGTAACTTGCCTATTTATCAACCGATTATTATGAAATTCGATATGTGTATTGGAAATGGGATTCTAAAATGTTTTTTTGGATGAAGTTCTGGAATATGGCCAAGCATGATGGAACTTGCCCATTTCTCAACCGATTATAATGAAATTCGACATGTGTACCTACTGGAAATAGGATTCTTAAATGAGTTTTGGATGAAGTACTGGAATATGGCGTGGAATGGGAATATTATGGGATATGTGTGTGGAAATGGGAATATTTGATATGTGTAGGATGGAAACATCCAAGTAGGATGGAACTTGGCCATTCAAGGAAATGGAAATATTTGATATGTGTGGAATATTGGCAAGTAGGATGGAATTTGGTTATTCCTTAACCGCAGGTATCATCAAATTTGACATGTGTGTTAGGAATGGAATTCTAAAATAATTTTTGGATAAAGCTCTGGAATATGGCCAAGTAGGATGGAACTTGGCTATTTCTTAACCGATTATTATGAAATTTCGTGAGGTTTCAGCCGTTTATATTTTTAATGATTAAATGATTTGGTGCTCTGAAATTGATGTATTTATTTCCTCGACGATAATTTTGATTTCAGTTGGTGTTATTCTCGCATGAGTAAGAACCGTAATAAATTGGATTCTAGTGTCAGTTCACGGTATATATTTTATATCGTCGTGTAAATTTAGCGAGATAATTATGTTCGTTTAGTTTCGGATAGCGGCACGAGATCGTCAATGGCTAACGTAGTAATGACTGAGAATCAATTCCAGGCGTTGCTCCAAAAGATTAATAATAATTCAAATCCACCTCATATTGCAAACACTCCAGCAACAGGTAATTTTGCTAAGTGCTCTAATAGATTTAATGGGGGAAAATCAAATAGTGTTGAAGCGTTTATAGAGGCGATTTTAGTTCATAAAGATTGTTGTAACATAATCGAGGAATGCAAAAGTTCGTGGGCATCTCCGGTGGTTATGGTGAAAAAACCAAATGGCTCATTCCGAATTTGTATTGATTATAAGCGTCTCAATTACATCTTTCTACTGTTTCGAACGAGTATCATATGCCTCGTTTCGATGAAATTGCTTCATGTTTCAGAGAAGACCAAGTTTATGAGTACATTAGATTTTCGTGCAGGATATTAGCAAGTACCAATACTTGGGGGTGATAGAGACAAAACATCTTTTATTTGTCCATTTGGACTACTCCGATTTAAACGTATGAGCTTCGGTTTGAAAAATGTACGCGCTACATTTCAGCGAATGATTGATCGCATAAAATCGGGAATTCCCGGTGTAGATGTGGGCTTATTTGGACGATGTCGTGGTGATGTCTGAGACTTTTGAACAGCATTTGAATGACCTTACAAATATCTTTAACCGTTTGTCGCAATTTAATTTGAGGGAAAATCGATAGAAATGAATTTTTTAGGCAGAGTATTAAGTTCTTGGGTATTGATGATCACGGCATTCGCACAAATCCAGGGAAGCTATTTCTGAACGATCTGATCCGTGTAACACAATAGAAGTAAAATCGTTTTTAGAAACATGCAGGTATCGTAAATTCGTCTCTAACTTTTCCGAAATATCGCGGCCACTCAGAAATTTAACAAAAAAAATATCAAATTCACTTGGGATGAAAGTCATAAAAGGTCATTCAATCAATTAAAACACTTACTAGTAAACTCTTTAATCCTCCAACAAGCAGATGAAATATACTGTGAGAACGGATACAAGCAATTATGCGCTAGGTGCGGTTTTGCTCCGGGGGAGGGCGAAAAAGAACGACCAGTAGAATATGCTAGCCGGTTGTTACTTCCGGTTGAATGAAATAACAATACAATGGAACGTGAAGCCCTTGCCGTTGTGTGGGCTCTAAATAAATTCAGAGGATATTTTAGATGGTGCCCGATGGGCTCTACTGATCCAATGATTCAACCTACAAATAACATATATACCTGGTAAAGCCAACGTCGTCGCAGATACATTGCCCAAGCCTTGAATGCCTGTAGATGTACAATGTGCCGTGTTATCATGTCAATTGGATTTTCCAACGTATGACTTTGGAGAAATACGAAATTCACAACTATAAGAGCCGGAAATAGAAAAGGTCATAAAATGCTTCGAAGAACTTGAACATCCAGACCTCGATAACTAAACTAGAAAGAGACATATCAATTTCGCATGGAATTTTATATATGTAGATATGTCCCTCATCAGGATTCTGAAGAAGCTCAACTTGTAGAACCAGTTAGTCAACGCGAATTTATACTGCAAAAATACCATTCTGAGTCTGACCCAACAGCTGTTCATTTTGGAGTAGAAAAAACTATTACTAAAATTCGATCTCGTTATTTTAGGCCATAGGTATGCGCAAAGCAATAGCTGCATAGCTTGTTAGCATATGTATTGAGTGCCAATGTTACAAAATATCAAATTAGTAAAATCGGATATAAAAATATTTTGATTGTCGAAGATATTGCATCTCGCTGGATAGAATTGTACCCGATTAGGTCTGCCACGGCAAATATTTACGCACGAAAACTGATTGATGAGATATTTTTACGATATGGCATTCCAAGGCGTCTCATATCGGATAACGGGCCACAAGTCATCAGCCAAGTTTTACAATACACAACCGATTTTTTTGATGTTCAACAATGTCTTACGCCAATATACTATCCTCAAGCGAATCCGGTGGAAAGAAAAAATCGCGATCTGAAGACGCAGTTAGCAATATTAGTAGATAGGAATCATCGAATCTGGGTTGAGCATTTGCCTTCGATAAGTTATGCAATTAATACGACTCGATGTGATTCAATTCAACAAACCCCAGCTTTTTTGACGTTTGGACGTGAACTTCGAGCATTGGACGATGTCCTTCAGGACAATAGACATATTGGTCGCTTACTAATTATGAATCTCAGGTTGTACCCTGAGATGAACAAATGAATTTTGGAAAAGCCCAAGAAGGACATGAAAAATCACAGAATATTCGAAAGGCACAGCATTATGGTTTACGACGTCGAAACCGATTGTATAAAATTTGTAATTTGGTTCTAGTGGCTGCTCATCCTCGCAGCAATGCCGACAAGGGGTATATTAAAAAGTTTGCTCCACATCGAACCGGTCACATACTTTTGAAGTGTCCACAAACAATAAGAATAAATCACTTTTGGGACGTTATCGTGCGTCGCAGATATTTTCCTACAAGGAGAAGCAAGCGTCAGAACTCTTCATCTGGACGATTAGGAAGTTCTGAGGGGGAGGCTGTAGCGAAATAAATGTTAAGCAGCAATACCAATTTCCTCATCAGCGAGGGAGAAAACATTGCAACACCGATTACGATGACTAAAAAGAAAATTCATTCGTAGATTTGAACTTCGACTATTAACATTGAATAAACCGCTTCGCGGACAAATCTTACCCTTAAGTTTGTATTAATTATCATTTTAATTTATATTTTTGCGAACTAGTAATTTTGTGAAGTTATTAAAATGTAGGAGTATTAAAATTAATATAATTCGAGTTAAGTCTTATTTTGTTCAGTGAAATAAGAGAAAAGAACCCCTGTTACAATACGAACTTACCATAATTAATTGGGAGGGTATCAAAATCTTAATTGTTAAAATCTTACTTTTATTAAAACCTTACTTTCTGACGAATGTTACTTTCTTGAAATCTAAGATTACGCTCCCATTTTCCAAATCAAGTTCTGTGCCACATATTATCCAAATGAGCAACTGTAAGTTTCAATATTGATATGAGTATATTTGATTTGAGTTCTACATTAATTATTTTCGGGATACAAGTGTTTCAATTTCTGGTAGAGTTGTATCACTATCAGAAACCTATTTCTATTAATATTCTGAATACATCTGTAAAAAAAAATACTCAACGTAAATCACGGGATCTGTTTGCCGACTATACTGTTAAAATAGTGAATAATGAAGGATTCTATTATAATTTCAAATTATTTGAAAAAATCAAATTTATTCAATTACTATTTCATTAGTAATGGAACATTTGAGGATATTCGAAATGGCATTATACGCTCAAGTTGTGAAAAAGCTTTAATTATTATTTTTATTGAAATAACTACAAAAGAAATCGTTCATGTGAAAGCCTCCCTTGAAATTTGAACTTTTCAAGAGTATCGTTAATAGTACAGGCGATATTTTAAAATATGTTTTCAATCAGTGTTTCCATCAACGATTTACAACCTTCGCAACTCTAATACTAGTATCATACCGTTTTCTATGATAGCATATTTTAAATGGTTCTTTCTTTCAACACTTCTTTCAAAATGTATAAGGCAAGAATAAGAAAATAAAGGTATGATTATTTTTATTTCAGTAACCATACATGATATTTCCTAAGTAACAAAATAGGAAATTTATTCAAGCCTTTTGTGTAATATATTGCTATTTATGTAGAAATTACATAATTTGTTTGGCTATTTTTCTACTAAAAAAAACTTTCTCCATGTTACTAAAATATATGGTAAATTTTCCAAAAATTCACCCTCATTTTTCTATGTTAAATCAGTATTTACCTTAAGGTAGAATAATAAGAACATTTAACCTTATTTACACCAGCGAAGTGTGTTTATATAGTTGAAATTGGTTTATAGTTGAAAATAAGGTAAATTTTCGTCAGTCTCTACAATGCCCACTTCAAAGAAAATTCAACATTAATATTTTAAAATGTCAGAGAAAATTTCATCAAATACAATGTTCCCAAGTTTTGGCCTTGAGAAGGATTATCCTTTAACAACGATAAATAAGATTTTTTTTTATATTTTTCCCAATTTTTAGAATAGATTCCGTGCACATATTTCTTTATAGTCGAAAATAAGTGAAAGTAATTAAATTAAGTCTTTTGGATTTTATTACATCACTTTCATGTATCACTTTTTTTGTTATTTTTTTTAAGCAGTTCATTCCGCCTCGTATTTTCAAATAAATGTATTGTAATGCATTAATTGATTAATCCAGCAAGATATAAACTGCATCAGTTGAAGGAAACAGATGCTAAACCATAAATGTAAAACCACTATGGCGCACAAAACAGTTTTTCCTGAAGGAATTAATGACCCACTCTACAGTACACAGTGTTGATCGTCCTGAAAAATAAAATAACACCACAAGAAAATTGTCCAAAATTTAAAACTACTTTAGGAAGCTTAGCTGGAAACAATAATGCATTTTTTATTAAAAACAAGTTTGTAATAATTTTGTATTTCACTTTATATACAACGAACACAGTAAACAGTTCAAAATAAAAACCAGCGATTTATATTGTTTTAATAAAACGAAGAAAAAAAAAAAGGAAAAATATTTGTATATGGTCAAATGAAGATAGGGTGTTTTATTTAAATCAAAAACCGGCGAATAATAGAAGCCCTCTTTATCAAGTTTCACATGGTCCTTCGAGCCGGATGCTCCAACTATAAATAAATACACGGCGATTTTGGATATCCAGCAAATTATTTTGGGAAGTTTTCGAGTTATCTGTGATAGCGTCGCTTGAGCAGTTTGGCTCTAAAACAAAAAAAAATTGTAAGTACTACATTCAGTGGAATTATTGTAGTGCAAAAAAGAAATTAAAAGGCAGAAAATCTTGTGGTTAAACACCGGATAATTTAGTTAAGAATTTGCTAAAATTTTGCGTTATTCTGTGGAGTAAAGACTATTGTCTCCGCTACATACATTTTAAGCATTTATTATTATAATATAAGACCGATAATACTCCTATCCAGTGATCAGCAGTTTTTTTGTTGTTTGAGTTTATTAGTGTTAAAAGCTTAACTGTGCATCGCAAGTTTATTTGTTAATAAGCTTTCGTTCCAAAATGTCTACAAACCGTGCGTTTAAACGAATTTCTACGCGCTTTACTAATATTGAAGCTTCGGTAGGAAAATTCGGTGAGGGTACCGGTTTGAAAGAGGTTCAAACCAATATTCAGCTACTCGAGGATGTGTGGAAAGACTACCGCGAGTTAGAGATTTTAATTGGTGATTCGGTCAATCATGCTGATCTGCAAAATGCTATAGAAGCATTATATTTTAAAGTGAAACAAGTGTTAGTGCGAGCCAAAAAGGAGCGTGAAGACGAAGCAGATAAGCGTTCTCATAATACGGCAATCGACGAACTAATGACAAATCAGCAATCTTTCTTGCACGAGGTCTCTCTTATGAATAAAAGAGATAGTGAGGTCAGATTTCCCAGGATTAACGTTCCCACATTTTCCGGTCAATATTCTGAGTTTCCGTCATTCAAGGATCTGTTTGAGGCATCGATCTACAGCAATCCTAAAATATCAAAGGTAATAAAGTTTCAATACCTAAAAGGGCTGCTAACAGGCGAAGCTGCCGCTTTAGTTCGTCACATATCCGTAACTGAGGCGAATTATAAAGAGGCTTGGGACAAAATTAAAGAGAGGTTCGACAAAAAACGACTAGTAGTGGCAAATCTTATTAAGCAGTTTGTTGATCAGCCAGCTATTATAAAGGTTTCGGCAAAAGCGTTACATCAAATGGCTGACGTATCGGATGAAGTGATTAGAGGGTTGAAGGTATTAGGCGGCGAGGCAGAAAAAAGAGACCCATGGCTAATTCATATTTTAGTTAACAAATTGGATAGCGTGACCAGGCAAGCATGGGCAAACGATACGGCTGATGAGGATTTCCCAACGATGGAGCGATTTTTCAGATTTTTAAATAGAAGAAGTGACTCGTTAGATGCCATAGACGTAAATAAAGTAGCACCACCAATATTGAGTAACCGCACTAAATCTTTTCATTCAGAGTCTGCTGCACCAGTGTGCCTCAAATGCTCTCAGGAACATTACCTCAGCAAATGCGAGCAGTTTCTTCTTTTAAGCGTTTCAGAAAGGCGAGGTTTCGTATCTGAGAGAAAGCTATGTTTCAACTGTTTGTCTCCAAGCCATCAGTCAGTCGTATGCAGATCGAAATATAGGTGCGGTAAATGTCATAGGAGGCACCATTTAACTCTGCACACGGAAGATGCAACGGCGCCAAATACCAACGTGGCTACAAGTAGTAATGCACTACACGTCCCAGAAACTACAGCTGATATTTTGTTGCATGCAGCTACGATACCGAGCTTCCAATCATTACTACCAACAGCGATGGTGCAAATTACAGACAGATCGGGAAATTTACAAAAATGTAGAGTGTTACTGGACTCTGGTTCTCAGGCCTCATTTATTACTGAGGCATGTATGCAGCGGCTAGGATTGCCTAGAACTAAGGCAAATATTACAATAACTGGTTTGGGATCTGGACAAGTAGCAACAAGGGGTGCGGCTTCTATCACCGTAAAATCGTTATACTCTACAAACGATGGAATGCAAATCGATGTTCTAGTAATTGGGCAACTTCCAAATAGGCTCCCAAGCTTCACGTTCACGTTCAATGATTGCAGTTTTTTGAATGATTTAAAGTTGGCTGATCCGCAAAATAACCAAGTTGCGCCAATTGATATCCTGATCGGAGCGGATCGATTTTTTCATATATTCCTAGATGGGCGACTCACAAATTCCAGCAATTCCGTATTGGCTCAGCGAACAATCTTTGGTTTAATTATAGCAGGAAGTACAAACCAAGATTGCGTGGAGAGAGTGAAGCAGTACAGTTAAATAACTGCACTTTAAGTCTTAGCTTAGAAATCGATATTGATAACACGTTACAGCGTTTCTTTGAGCAAGAGGAGATCCCTAGCGAGCATATTTTACGTCCAGAAGAAATAGAGTGCGAAGAGCATTACAAGTCTACGTACAAGCGAAATGAAAATGGCAGATATATGGTCGAAATTCCTTTTAAGAAAGTTGCCGCTCAACTGGGAAACTCCGAGATTGCCGCTAAAAGAAGATTTCTTGCTCTGGAAAGAAAGCTGCAGAGGAACACTTTGCTAAAGGACGGTTATTGTAAGTTTATTAATGAATATATCAATTTAGGATACTTGCAGCCTATCACTGATGCTGAACGCCAATTGGAGGAATTCAACTCATGTTATTTACCGCATCACTGCGTATTAAAAGAATCGAGTGAAACGACCAAGCTAAGAGTGGTGTTTGATGGTTCGGGAAAATCTGCGTCTGGAATGTCTCTCAACGAGGCTATGCTAGTGGGCCCGGTGATTCAGCCTACATTATAGTCAATTTTGATGAGGTTTCGCAATCGCAAAATAGCACTGACAGGCGACATTGAGAAGATGTACAATCAAGTTTTGGTCGCTGATAAGGACGCTCAATTTCAGCGAATATTGTGGAGAAACGAGGTAGCCGACGAAATCCAGCATTATAGGCTCAACACTGTCACATTTGGATTGTCAAGTTCGTCATTTTTGGCTATAAGAACCTTGCACCAAGTGGCCTACGATAATCAGCGCGATCATCCAAATATCGCCCAACACATCTTAGATGATTTTTACGTTGATGATTTCGTTTCCGGAGCGGATACGGTTGAAGAAGTGCAACAGCTGAAAAAAGAGATAGATCAAGTATTACGAACTGGTGGATTTAAACTGCGAAAGTGGAAGTCGAATTCATCTAAAGTTATGACGACAGAGAATGCAGATGAAATTTCGATGTTCCAAAATTCGCTAGAAACCAGAATATTAGGCCTCCAATGGAATGTTGTTGATGACGTTTTTTCATTTAGGTTAAACCTGGAGAAATGTGCACAAATAACCAAGCGGCGAATTATCTCTGAATACTCCAGAGTGTTTGATCCTCTCGGATGGCTGTCTCCAGCAATAATCTTAATGAAAATAGTTTTTCAAAATCTTTGGTTGAGGAAGCTGGGTTGGGACGATGAGCTACCCGCTGACATCTCTAACATCTACAACAAAATCCGAAGTGAGCTAAATCTCCTAGAAAATTTACGGATAAACCGGTATATTCCAAAGGACGACAAGATTGAGTTGCATGGTTTCTCAGATGCGAGCGAAAAGGCATATGGTGCCGTAGTGTATTGCAGAACGGTAGACGAAAATGGCGCAGTGAAAGTTAATTTAATGGCGTCCAAAACAAAAGTGACACCCATTAAACAGTTATCATTGCCAAGACTAGAGTTGTGTGGCGCACACTTGCTGACAAGGTTACTAACTTTGGTAAAGGAAACTATGAGGCAGCCAGTAGAATGCTACGCGTGGACGGACTCCACTATTGTGTTGATGTGGCTATCCAGTCACCCGGCAAGATGGAAAACTTTTGTGGCTAATCGCACATCAGAAATTTTAGATAAAATGCCGCGAAAATTATGGAATCATGTGCGATCTGAGCAAAATCCAGCTGATCACGCCTCGCGAAGAGTACTGCCATCAAAATTGGTAAATCTACAGCAATGGTGGCAGGCCCCAGAGTGGCTACTAAAGGCTGATTTGGTTTACAAGTGCCAAGCTGAGGAAGAAGGCCATCCAGAACTCGTAATCGAAGAACGGAAGAGAAGTAAACTTCTCGTATTCAACGCCGAAACCATGGAGGATCTCTTTGATCAATTGATGCAAAGAATTTCATCATATACCAAGCTGATTCGTACCGTCGCTTATGTCTTGCGGTTTATTAGAAACGTGCGTTTACTTAAGGCTGAAAGAGCGTTATGTTACCTCGCTGTAGATGAAATGCGCAATGCCAAAAATTCCATCATACGGTATATACAGAGAGGGTCATTTGGTCAGGAGATCGATTATTTATTGAAAGGGGCAGAAATAAGAAAAACCAGCGATATTCTGTCATTAGCGCCGTTTGTAGACGCGAATGGTATTTTGAGGGTTGGGGGTAGACTGAGACATTCAGATTGTCAATATGACTACAAACATCCGGTGATTCTGCCAAGAGGTCACATATTCAGCAGAATTGTCATACTGCATATGCATATGCATAATCTACACCCGGGTCTATCACTAACGTTTCATCTAATAAGGCAACAATTTTGGATAGTTGGAGGAAGAAGCAGCATAAGAAAAGATGTGGGAAAGTGCGTCATATGCTTTAAAAATAATGCGAAGACATCCAAGCGGTTGATGGGAGATTTGCCAATAGCAAGGTTGAAAGCAGCAAGGCCATTCAGTTCATGTGGAGTTGATTATGCGGGGCCAATACAGATTGCGTCAAAGAAAGGGAGAGGCGCTAGATTCACCAAGGGCTATATTGCTTTATTTATTTGTATGGCAACAAAGGCAATCCACTTAGAGGTTGTCAGCGATCTATCAACTGATGCCTTTATTGCTGCTTTAAAGAGATTTATATCGAGAAGAGGATCCCCGGCCCATATGTACAGTGATAATGGTTCAAATTTCATCGGAGCCAAGCGAAAATTAAATGAGGTATACAGCAATGTTTCAAAAAATAACCATAATTCTATCATTGCAGAGCATTTATCAAAATTTGAAATACAGTGGCACTTCATTCCGCCTGTTTCCCCTCATTTTGGAGGTTTATGGGAGGCGGCTGTTAAGTCCGTAAAATCATATCTTTCAAAATGCACATCAAATACCCACTTGACTTTTGAAGAGATGGCGACATTGTTGAGTCAGGTTGAAGCTATTTTAAACTCCCGGCCGCTTTATGCAACAGCTGATGATGACGCATCGGTTCATATTTTAACACCGGCCCATTTCCTAATTGGTTCAGCAAATTTTTATGTTCCTGAAGAAGAAATAAATAAGGACATCCCTGCTGGTAGACTCACTAGATGGCAATTCATACAGCAGCGTACCCAATCTTTTTGGGAAAAATTCAGCGCAGAATACCTTCATAACCTTCAGCAAAGGGCTAAATGGCGCAAAACAGAAGACAGCTTTAAAATTGGGGATATCGTTTTGATCAAAGAAGATAATTTGCCGAGCTGGAAGTGGGCTTTTGGCCGGATCATTCAACTGCATCCCGATGACCGTGGGCTAGTTAGGGTCGTAACACTGAAGACCGCAACTTCAAGCTTAAAGCGACCGATTATTAAACTCTGCTAGCTGCCAGAACAAGATGATGGTTAACGAAGGAATCGTTAACGGGCGGAAGTATGTTGATCGTCCTGAAAAATAAAATAACACCACACGAAAATTGTCCAAAATTTAAAACTATTTAAAACACTTATTGACGCACATATAATGTTAATGGTTTTTCTAAACATATCTGTCAAAATATGAAGTAAAATTTTAAAATTAATTTGAATTAATTAGATATCGTGTGTATCGCTTTATAAGAAAAGTTGTATCTTTAATATTAAAAAATGTATGAGCAATATTTCCTAGATAGTGAGTCGGATTCATCTGAAGATGATTTTGAGGAAGAAGTGTTACTAAGTTTGTGTAGAAAACGCAAAAGAAATTGTTGGCGCTCTAATTTTTTAACGAAACGGGTAACGTACGACGAATTTCATGCTCTTTTACCGGATTTAACAGATGTAGAGTATTTTAAGTATTTGCGATTAACGAAGAAATAATTTGAAGAAGTCCATAAAATAATCGAGAAGGACATAGAACCTGGACATTCATTTTTTCGAACGTCCATTTCTACTAGAGAGAAATTAGCTGTTTGTTTAAGGTAATTAAAAAATGATTCAATACTGGGGTTAGACCTATTAATAGAGAATTTTGTATTAATTTTTTGTATTTCTGTTTCAGATATTATTCAACTGGGTGTTCTTTCCGCGATTTAAGTTTTAATTTTCGACTTGGTGAGAGCACAGTAGGAAAAATCGTCGAAACTGTGAGCGATGCTATATGGTTGAGAATGCAACCATTAGAAATGCCAGAGCCAGATGAGGCATTTTGGCGTGAAAAGGCTACCGAATTTTATCGAAGATGGCAATTTCCGAATTGCGTTTCGGCGGTTGATGGAAAACACGTAGTTATTCGAAAACCTATTAATTCTGGATCATCTTACTTTAACTACAAGAAAACGTTTTCAATTGTCCTCATGGCTGGTGTAGATGCCTCATATAAATTTACATTTATTGATGTTGGTTCCCAAGGCCGATTCAGTGATGGCAACATTTTTGCAAACAGCAATTTTGGCAAAAGACTTCATACAAATTTGCTTAAATTACCTGTTGCTGAACCAATTTGTACCAAATTCCCTACCGTTTGTTTTAATAGGAGATGAAGCGTTTCCACTAACAAAAAATTTTATGAGACCATATCCAGGGTGTCACACAAAACACGGCACAGAATGTAAAATCTTTAATTATAGATTATCAAGAGCACGTCAAACAGTGGAATGTACCTTTGGTATTTTAAGTGCACGATGGAGAATATATAAAAAACCTTTTGAAGCAAGTCTACGAAAAGTGGATAAAATAATCAAAGCCACTTGCGTGCTTCACAATTATTTACGCAACCAGAACGCAATCCAGCAACAAATAGATGAGTTTGATGCAACAGATTTTGACGATCCCGATAATCAACTTTTACATTTGTCATCATCTAATATAAGAAGTTCCAACGAGGCGTTTCATATCAGGAAACGATTTACAGAGTACTTCACCTCTGAAGAAGGATCTGTTGAATGGCAGATAGAGGCTATCCGAAAAGGAAAATATTAATTTTTAAATCACGGGACTTTATTATATAACTGAAAACGACAGAAAAAAATAACAAAATATTAAATAAAATAACCATAATTAAACAAAATTAATTTTTTATTTCGTAAATTTCAAGAGAGTTACATGTAAACATAGTTTGATAATGTGTTATTTTTTAAATTTCAAAAAAGAACTTAAGTCATTATCCATTTGATAACTGTAGTATGAGCAGGAAGCCTCATCCTCGAATGTTGGGGTGGTAAGTAAACTATCCTCGATGGTTGATACATTTGGCACTGGCACAAATTCAAAAACTCCTGTAGAAAACACGAAACATATACATATTAGTAATTGCTAAAATTAATTACACATCGAAAAGAACTTATAATTTATTTACCTTGACGAACACTTGTATTGCGTTTATTTTCTTCCCTGAATGGTATGTGGCTTGTAACCGGAATTTCATTATCCAGCCTCTCCGGAGTTGAGCAAATATGAATAAAATCTGGTGATAATGATGGTGTTACAGATGCTTCATTCTCAGTCTTTTCCTCCAAATCGTTTATTACGTCGAATACTCCTTTCTTTGCTTGCCGCTGTAAATGTGGAGGAAACTGAACTACACTCTCGTACATGGACAAAAAAAATTGTAAAGACTTGGTTCGCTGGTTTGTTTCGTTCACGAATTTCATTTCGTACTCTAGCTTGCTCGTCTCTTCTTATTCTATCTACTTTTAATTTTATTCTATCTACTTTTAATTAATTTTACAATTTCATCGTCTTTATGTTTTTTATTATTTTTCAAGCAATTTTGTGTACTACTTCCATTTTCTTCTATGGTAGTTTGAGAATCGTCAGAGATTTCGGTTATATTGCTTTGCGATTCTCGTTTATTCATGAATTTTTCCAGATATGCCATTGAGTCATAAAATCTCCATTTCTTAACATTTTTCACTGCCTAGCCGCTTTTAGTTTTTAACCTTCTTAAACATTCTCTGTGAGAATCTCGAAGATTTTTCCACTGTTTCTTTGCCGTAGATGCTGTAAAATAAAAATAAATTTAAATGTATGGTAACCACATACAGACGAGTAATATTAGGTTATATAAAACAAACCAGCGCTTTAACAAATATGCGTTTCGTACCATTTTCAAATTCACATCCTTGAGCAATTTCCGCCCAAAATTTCATCTTTGAACTTCACAGATTTATAATCTTTGTGATCTGTGTCATATAGTTCAGGATGTCTGCGAACACTTTCAATTAGTCGTTCTAGTTGTTCTGTTGACATTACTTTCTTCAATTATACCTTTATAATAATATTAATATATATATATACGATAATTATTTGTAGATTATAATATAGTTTGATAATATTTAATTTAATATTTGGGACTTACGAATTTATTTGAAATAAAATATTGTTTGAATTATATTGGAATGTTTCCTTCCTTATTACTAAATACTGAAATAGTCAATGTTTTATTTGAGTTTGACAAACAAAATCAAATATGAAAAACTTTATATGTGCGTCAACAATATAAAATAAGGAAAGCTCAATGTATGTGTGAGCGATATATTTTATGTTTAGTAAGGAAAACACAACTCGAGCTAAGTTAGTTTGCATCGCTCGAAACAAAAAAACATAGCTCGCATATCTTAGTTCAAATGTGCAGCGACCTATTTAAACGTTTATATTACAAAAACATAGCTGACATCGCATAGCTTAGCTTATCTCAAATGTGCAACGGGCCTAATGCATTTTTTATTAAAAACAAGTTTGTAATAATTTTGTATTTCACTTTATATACAACGAACACAGTAAACAGTTCAAAATAAAAACCAGCGATTTATATTGTTTTAATAAAACGAAGAAAAAAAAAAAGGAAAAATATTTGTATATGGTCAAATGAAGATAGGGTGTTTTATTTAAATCAAAAACCGGCGAATAATAGAAGCCCTCTTTATCAAGTTTCACACACAGCACATACCAAATTATCGGAAAAGTCAAATAGATTTATATGAAAGTCACCAAAAACAACTGACTGAGGATAAGTTTGCAATTTGATTTCTAAATAATGAATAAAATCGTCGATACCGAGATCAGGGGACGATATAATGCAAGTATTCTGGTACCGCCTAACTTTAGTGCCATAAAATCAAAGTCCCCTTTGACTTCCTTTTCTTCTAAAACAACATCTAATTCATTTTGTACAAACATAGAAATACCGCAACGTACATGTCTAGGCGATGCCACTTGGCGAACTAGATGAAAAGCTTTGAAATCATCAATACCCACAAAACTTAAATTATCATACTGGCTAAGAAATGTTTCTACAAGAACAATCACATCTACACGAATACATATTTAGGTTATGCAAAAAATATACTAATCATTCTACTTTAACTTTCTACTAATCTTTTTCAATCTGTTTATGTATATTAAAATAAAGCACAGTTTAATCACTGATTACTAAGTTTGATATGTCGAGAAAAATGTCTCAATTCCAAAAAATGACTGTCACTTTCACTAACGCTACTGAATCTACACTATTCATAATTGCAAAATATGTATAAGAACAGCAAAATACAAATTATATGATATGATTATGAGAGTATTATAGTAGTAAGATAAATAAACACTTACAATTATTGATTTTGAACCAAAAACAGAAAAATAATTTAATTCAGAATATAATTTAGTAATTTCTATTTTTAAGTTCGTTGTTTTCAGTTATCTATTTCATTGTAGATGTAATGTTATTGATTCCAGATTCATCAGCTGTTTTTATTACAATAGGAACATCGTTTGCAGTGACGCGTATATTAAAATATTTGAATGACTGTACCATACGTATCTTGATTGTTGCTAGTCACCTTATGATTTATATAATATGTAAATCATCTTAGTATCATCGATATTAATATTTGCTAGTAGCTAGGCTTTCCAAATCGAGTAATCGATTATCGATTACTCGATTTTACTCGCTTCATTTTACCTCTTTCGATTATCGATTATTATTTTTAAATAATCGATTATTACTCGTAATCTTAAATCTATAAAACTTGTATTATATAAATCCAAAAACGTCTACTAAATTCCTTAAAAGCAATTTTACCAAAGCACTACAGCTGTTAATCATTAACATTACAAAGCTCAAAAATATATGGAGGGCCGATCATGGAAAAATTTGTTTCTCAAGATTCATTAGGCCTAGACGACCACGAAATTTCTGTAGAACCCAACACTTCTGTACAAGAACAAACTGTAGTTGGTGATCAAAATATTCATGAAGAGCTTAAAATAACTATAAATTCAATAACTAATGCAGCATCAGCATCAGAAAGTGTTGCTGAAAATAATATACAAAATCAATTAAAAAACGATTTTCGAAAATATGATTTATATAAACAAAGATCACCGTTATTGGATATATTGTATCATGCTCTTTTAGCTATTAGACCGACGTCAACTGCAACTGAACGTGTGTTTTCAACTGCTGGAATGATTAAAACAAAATTGCGAACCAGATTGAATTTTGAAATCTTCAATTCACTTTTATTCATAAAATACATGTTTAATAATAATAAATTAAAATGATTTTGAATATTATACTGTTATTAGTAAATTTTTGTTGTTTATTTACCTGAATTTTCGTTACATAATTAAAGCTTAAAAAACAAAAATTGTTTTATTTTTTTCATTTTTTCAAATAATCGATTACTCGATTATTATCGAGTATCTCATTTTAAAGTACTTGATAATCGAGTATTGAAAATCTTCGAGTATTTGGAAAGCCTACTAGTAGCTGACTAACCATTATTGGCCCGTGAGATTTATGTATTTAGAAGAAATTCAATTTACTTTGCAAATCGATAAACTTTATTTGAATCTGCAGAAACTGTAGACTGTCACCAAATTTGTCACTTGGTTTGTTTTTGTTTATAATGTACGAATAAGCTTTGATTATCATTTTGGAACTCTTTTTGTTGTAATTGAATTACGATTGCTTTTAACTTGGCTATATAGAATTGTTCATACACTTATCATCCACAGATTTAATTTTAGTGCCCATTTCGCTGTTTTATTGTTGTAATACTTTTATGTGGTTATTGCGGTTAAATTAATTTTTTGTGTGATCATTGATTATTTATTTTATTCGTTTTGCCACCTTTTCGTGTGTTAACACCGCAGCTTTGGAGGACATGATTTGTAAAACAAAGATTGAAATAACACTTCAACGCATGTACACAAGACAAAAATTTATGTATTAAGTATATTGGTGAATGGGATAGTTTTTTAACACTTTTCAGTACATATTTTAATTTACAGTTAATCGAAATTCACTATTAATTAGTCACTAATGATTGAATTTATATTTACTAAAATTGTATGAAAAATAAATTTACAATTTATAGACACTGATTACAATTAGACGTGTATTTACTCGTTCGCCATCTCTCATTCATTCCACTTTAGGAGTACGAGTATTTTCTTGAATCAGGTATTTATATTAATTTTATTAACTAACTACCTATACGTGATTTATTGAAAATGCACTCAATTATTTTTCAATGCATAACGTGGTTGATTTATACGAAATAATTGTGCATCGAAAATGTTGAAAAAAAAAAAAATTATAATCGATGTATGTATGTTGCATCACATATGAAAAAACAGAAAAAATACCGTTAGCTAAACATTAATGCTCAACTGAATTTTATAGCTGCTATACATGAAAATATTTCTGGTTACGAAATTCATTATTTTATGGACCCATTTGACATGGTTTTGAAAAATTTCAGTAAAAAATAGGTGTAGAGCGCTGCCAAGGAAAATTGATCACTACTCCATTGATGAGCAGATGATCCCATATATCGGCCGTTGCCCAGCGAGACAATTTGTGAAAAATAAACCAAGGCCGGTTGGTTTGAAAAATTTTGTAGTAACGACATCCGGTGGATTTGTCATAGATTTCGAAATATACAAAGGTGATAAAACCAACTTTGATGATCGATCATTAGGATTAGGGCCAGCTGTTGTCCTCCACCTAGTAAAAACTCTCTCATTTATTTCGATCGATATTTCACCACAGTGCCACTAATGTTACAATTGCTCGATTTAGGGTACCGAGCGGTAGGTAAATATGTCTGCAAAAAAATGTTGATTTTTTATGTATTAACTTATTAATTGTTTCACTTTTAGGAACGATCATGTTAGATCGATTGAAAAATGTGAAATTTAAACCCGATAACGAACGGAACCCATGAAATCACAGTTGTCAAGTGGAAAGACACAAAATGTTTTACCGCTCTGTGATCGATCGCGAGATCTAATCCAATAACAATTGGGTGTAGTTGATTTACTAGATCAAATGAAGGAATATTATAGGTGTTTTATTAAAACGAAAAAGTGGATATTGAAGGCAACGAACCATTTTATAAACTTGGCTGTTGTGAATGCGTGGATGAAATACCGATTAGACTGTAAGGCTTGTGATTTTCACCAAATTTTTAACTAAAATATTTTGAACATATTCACTCATGGCCTTATATACAAAATAAAATTGAATTTGCAACTTTCTATTAAAATCTGAGTCTATTATTTTAATTTCACCTGAATCGGAATCAAATGCCCACCGTAATAGTTCTACACTTATTCAACTTCATGATTCGTCAATCGATTGGGAGATAAAAGGCAGGGAAACGCCCAACATTTCTGAATTGCAACTTATATAAATTACACTTTTAAATGTACCTATACTTAATTAGATTACCATTTGTAGTTTTTGTAAGCTTATTTCTAGTTCCATTAAATGAACGGAATTTAATGGATTATTGGAGCAGCGGCGGCAAACAAATTCCGTTGCCGCTGCTGGCCATCCTCTACTAATCCGTTACATTTGGTCCATTTAATAGAACATTAAATAATATCACAAAAGACTACAAAATGTGGACCGAAAAATATCTACATTTTATAGTTCATTCGATCTATCCATTGAAAGACGAAAAAGACATCAACATTTCTGAACCACAACTGACTGTCAATTACATTGTTCCATGCAACTGACCATTTCGTCGATCTTTAGAAAATTGAAATTGCTGGGCAAATGATCAACATTTCTGAGCCGCTGCTGGTTGCTTATTTAAACCACCAAAAGTTTATCGGACAAGTCCTGATATAGATAAGCGCATTCCGCCTGTTTATTGTAATAAAAACAGATTTACAAAAGACCATCTTTTTCGATTTACCTATGCCCGCCATTATTACCGCCAATCTGGGGGTATTTATTAATGATATGATATCTTGTTTAGAAAAAGGTGCCCAAGTTGACACTATCTATACAGATTTCAGAAAGACCTTTAACAAAATTAAGCACAAGTTATTAATTGGTAAATTGATAAAGGTGAATTCTAATTTTATTCCTATAAAATGGATATCATCTTATTTGTCGCAAAGGTTTCAACTGGTACGTATTGGTCAAAATTATTCTGAGAAGTTCACAGTCTCATCTGGTGTTCCTCAGGGTAGTCATTTTGGTCATTATTATTTATTCTGTTGGTTATATGCAGATGACCTAAAAATTAACGCTAATATCCGAAATGGTGCTAACGTTTTATTGGTACAACAGGACCTCAATCGGTTTAGTGATTGGACTGTTGAAAATCGAGACATGCTCGTCAATTTTCTGACCCATACACTCTCAAGACATTATATATTTCTTTTGTTAGGCCTATTTTAGAATACGCTGTAATTATCTGGAGTTCAAGTTATAAAATCTTTAGCGATCGTATTGAACGGATTCAAAAAAAGTTCTTATTATGTGCCCTTCGAAGACTTCCGAGGTCAACTGCCGTATTTAGTTTAACTTCTTATATTGGTCGTTGTAAACTTTTGAACCTTCGTAGTTTTGAATTCAGAAGGGGGTGATTCATGCCGAATTTGTTCGGGACGTAATTTCTGCTAAGATTGATTGCCCGGTATTGCTTGACTTATATTCATTTTACGTTCCTACGAGAAGTCTTCGTCCACGACAGTTAATGTTGAGTATTGATTTTCATCGTACGAATTATGGAATTGATGAACCCGTCGCGCGTACCAAAAAATATTTTAACCAATAGATCTTTTTAAGAGTCGTATTCAAAATAATGATAATTTGTAATACATTTTTTGTATACAAAATTATATGCTATTAACCTATGATATCTGGTAGTGCTGGTAAATAAATAAATAAATAAAATAAATAACTGATAATTGTTAGCACTATTCAAAAAAGATAATGCGGCCGCTTTTTGTCAGTCTATTGAGTTAGTCAAATGTAAGTCAAATCTATAAAGAAAAAATTGTCTTTAAATTTCGACCATTTTCTGGCAATGATTAGGATAACAAAATGGCTGAACAATAGACCGACATATGACCTATTTCGCCTCTTATGGCCGAATGGTTAATTTTATGTCATTTTATGGACATACATTGAAAAATTATTTTGCGAGGTAACTGAGGCGATTTGGCATATTTTGGCCATTTGGCACTGGCTAAAGCACGGCGCTAAAGGATAAATCGTTAACAGAAAACCCTAGTCTAACGTGGAACAGCATATACCGATGGATGAATGGCTGATAGACAATTTTATTTAGCCTTCCTATAGTAAAACTGGGTGACCTACAGGCGACTTTCCGAATTTTTGCGTATATAAAAATGTTTATACTAGTTACATAATTACATTTACTTGATAAAAAGATACGGTATTCCCAAGGTAAATTATTTATCCGTTTTCTTCATTTATGCCATTCCAATCTTAAGTAATGTTAACTTAACTTCTAAAGATTAATTTTTGAAAGAATCAAATTTTTATAGAACATGTACTTAAAATTTAATGTATCCTAATAATTTACAGATATTATGTAATTAATTAACTTAAATTAAGTACTCGTATATACCATATACATATACATACATACAAACAAAAAAACGTCTTTTCGAACTTAAAACAAAACATTTTAGAATCCTTGTCGTACGGTATCTCGCCGTTGTAATGCACCATTTAGTTATCTTGCTACTTTCTGCCCTATTTTTTATAAGTGAATATTAGTCAAACACGGCTGAGATACAGGAGACAACAATAAAATTACTAGAAGATGTAAGCCAAAAACTACCAAACAGATTTTCTCAAAAACGGAATCAACGATTTTTTTTATTTGGATGAAAAATGTGACAATCCATCATCTACCTGTTTATTGAAGTCAATTGTAGCATTGAGTGGGATCATTTTAACAAAAAACTGAACAAAAAACAGAAAAAAAGTTCAACTGTTTTCCGAGATAATATTAAAGTTTTCGTAGAAATATTTTTCTAAATTTAATACACTTTCCATATTCCAACAATTGTCCCATAGGTATCTTTAAGATAAAATTAATAGGTTACCGTACAACACCAAATTTAAATTTCAAATTTATCTAAAATATTTTGCTGGTGGCAAATAATATCCTCAATATTTAAAAATAAAAAAATATATCTAGTAAGCTTTTAAATATAAATTCTTTCTGTGACGTTTTATTGACATTTTATCACACATTGTATTGATCAAAAATTGCAAATACATATTAATCGATACATTACTTTAATAAAATCGCCTTTCACGTTATTATTTCTGAGTAATAAATTCTCTTGGTATTAAACGTCATATAACGTCCACAGCGATGCTCTATCCCGACTGAAGCACTGAGTAAAAAATTATATTAGCCAATTCTCACGTTGCTATAACTGGAGCTAATTCTTAAAGGCCAAAGATGGAAAATGGCGAATGCGATTTCTATTGCTGTTCAACACGTCTCAGTTCTAAATAATTTAACATTAATTGTAAGTTCGCGATTTGGCGTCTTGTGAATAGAAGATTTATATTGTCATGACCAATTTGATTTAAGGGAACGGGTATCCAAATAGAAAGAACACCCGTGAAATCTTTTAAGGGCTATTTGGTGACTTGTAACGAACGTTTTGTGGAAAAGTGTCGTTCATTCTGAAATGTGTTGTCTAAAATAGATAAATGCGTAATAAAATTTCTGAATAGTGTTTGTGTTTCAAAAAATATTAGTATGTTCAACGTATATAAATTGTTCAACGGCCCCTTTAATCCCAAAACCACTAAACACACAGAATTGCAAATAAATATTCAAACTATAGTAACTTTTCCACATCAGTAATCGATAAATTAAGCAGTATAAAAATGACACTGAAAGATATAAAAGGTTGAACTGAAAAAAAAAAAAAAATTGATTTGGAAAAGGAGCAACTGGCAGTGAAAAAAGAATACATATTTACTCCGGAAAATATTAAGATTTAAGTACGAAAAATTTAAAATTGAAACGATAAAAACTTGAAATTGAGGAATTAAAATTAATAATTTAAAGTTTTAAGTAATTTACTAAATGAATATTTGTTAATATCGAAAACGTTTATAACTTTATTTGACGGAGTCTGAGTAGATTACTGGGGTTGTGAAACATCCTTTGATTACCGTAATGTATTTCACTATATGCAGGCAAGTGGTTTCTGTAAACTTTCATATTGAGAAACAACTTTCAGATCGGGTTTATTACCTGACCAGAATACAGAGTAGGCCTACTGAACCTCCACCAACGGATTGATTATACCTATCTCAGTTTTAGAATGTTTGAAAACTTGATATCAAATTTCCCGAACCATCTTTAGATAAAATCCGGAGACGCTATTAGAATAATGCGAATACAGAATTTTCCAGAATAAATATAGAATAATTTCCTGCTGATCTGGATTTACCTTAAAATATTCAAGAAACAAATTTGATCTGAATCGATCGTAAAAAGGACCAGTTCTAAAAACTTCGAAAGTCAGCAATCAAAATTTCCTTGGGGTTAATTGTCTATAATACTAACACTTTTCAATATAACGTGTTTAATTAATTAATTAATATTTCAATCAATTATTTATTTATTTATTAATTATTCCATTTTTATTACAACATGACAACTAGGTCATGTTATGTAATTACAATGTAATTACAATGAATAAATAGCAACAAGTCCACTTAAGCTACATTAGTATGTACCACAAATCAATATAGACACAAATAAAAAAAAATAAAAAATATATGAAGAAATAAAACTAAAACTTAGTCTTCAAATTTATAACTAATTATAAGTAACTATAAAGCAATGATTATCTACAGCTATTGATCATTAAGATAATTCACACAATCCACCCTGAACCTGTCCAAACGTGTTAAACATTTAATATTTGTTGGAATAGTATTCCAAAGCCTAGCACCTCACCGTATAAATGACCCCTTCATATAATTAGTACGAATGTTTGGCAATATTTAGTTTTGTGTTCGTAATGATTAACCAAAAACAAGTTTATCATAAAGATATTTTGGCTCGCGAGTAGTAATAATTTTAAACATTAAAATTAGTATTCTAAGACTAAAATAATTATTCAAAGAGCATCCAAAAATCTTATTATAATAAGGTGTCAATCTATCCCTACGTTTTAAGCCAAAAATGTATCTTAAACATAAATTATATATTAACTTAATTCAGAAAACACCACCTAACAATAAAACAAATTACTTAGAATTAAAGATCTAGCTAGTAGCATCCTCACCTTAATTGGACTTAAAATCAGAGTTATCAATTGAACATTTTTTGCATAATAGAATTCACATGCATATTCCACTTAAAGTGTATATCCAAGATCACACCCATACCAACTCTAATACTATGATAGTTAAGATCACGTCATAAAGAAAAGGATTACGCTTCTGAGAAAACATAATTACCTGAGACTTTTTCGAATTTAATAACAATTGATTCTCCGCCAACCACGCAATAATATTTATAATATCACTGTTCATATTTGCAATTACTTCGTTTATGGCTAAATGATATTGAGAGTGTCATTTATAAACATCGCAAATATTAAGGGCCCCATTATAGATCCCTGAAAGACACCTGTAGGCAAAGACAAGTAACTAGATTTAACTCCATTAATTTCAACAAATTGAAGGCGATCAGTTAAATAAGACAACATTAATTCCGACGCATTAGATGAAAAATTAAAGCAGTTTCTCAATTTATTAAAAAATTTAACGAATGATATGCAGTTAAAAGCTTTACTGAAATCAAGTAAGCATATTCTAACAGTATCCAAGCAGTTCCTAACAAATTCCATCAAATCCACTAGCACCGTTGCAGTAATATGTTTCTCCCTAAACCCGGACTGAAGGGAAGATAATAAATTACTTGTATTAAGATATTGTTTAATCTGATCAGAAATAATCCTTTCAAACACTTTATTCAGTCAAAGGACTGAGAGTTGAACAATAGGTCATTAGACATTAGGTAGCGCAATAACTTTACTAACTTTCCAAACTTTAGGATAACATTTATGTTCCATGATACTATTAAACAAATACGTTAAATGAGGTACAATCATAGGAGCTATGATTTTTAAAAATTTTAGTGGTAAATTGTCAGCACCCATTGCATTAGACATTAGAGAGCCTATTGCATTAAGCACATCATCATCAGATATAATAGTATAACTAAAACAATTATAATCATTAAGAGAGGTTCCAGTTTCAGTTTCAGTATCCTGAACCAAATTCATTATTGACACTTTAACAAACTCCTCATTAAGTTCATAAGGAGAAAATTTAGAAACAATTTCAGCTGAATCATTAGTTTTAAACTCGTATTTTTCCAAATTCCTCCATGATATTTTAGTGCCAAGTTTCGGGTCTAAACATGTCTCTTATTAAGTTCTTTTTCATAACACTTATACATAAGTTCGTTTGTCCTCCTCACAACCAGATCTTTTCCACACATTTTTAGCCATATCAACAAGTTGTTTTTTATTTTTAATAGCATAACTAAACCATAGACAATCATAATAGATCTCTCATTTGACTAAAAACAGAAAATAAAAACAAAAATTTTCCATTCAAATATTATCGGTGTATTGCATATACGTATTATATTTGCAACGCATTCTAAAATCATTGCCTTATAAAATACACAACACAACGATACATTGGAATTATCAGAAGTTTTTGTTTTTTTCCTTTAGTTACTATGAAATGAGAAATCTAGTATGAATGTCTATGACTAAACCATGGGATATGCTTGAATTTTTGCTTAATCATTTTAAAGGGAGCATACTGGTGCAACCATATCGAGATTTTATCATCTAAAAACTCAAATTTACCCAAATCAGTCCAATCAACATTAAGTATATCACAATGAAGGCTGGGAATATCAACATTATCATAGTTGTGCACAAATCTAATTTCATCATTGAATTGAACCAGTATATTAAAGTCAATTGATATAAGATCATGGTCCGTGACCAAGGAGCATTAGAAACAATGTAATCTAGAAGTCTTTCAGTTGTACACTCTTGTTGGTTGAGTTTGCGTTGTATGTAAATTAAGTGAATCAATGATGCTTCTTAACTCACGGCTTTCAACCCTATCTAAAAATCAATATTAAGGTCACCCACTAAAATAGCCATATACCGGAAGGTTTCGAACACGCATATAATCAACACAAACAACTATTTTTAATGAATTTATAATAAATTCAATTGTATAAGATATTCTAAAAACTCAGAAGAGCCCTTAGAAAGTATCTTCACATGATAATATTTAGAAAAGTCACTACATACATAGAACGCAACTCCACTACCTCTTCTTCCCACTCTATCATTCCTTGGCAACTTATAACCATCTATTTCAACACTTTTAAATGTATGCGATGACTTCAGATTTGATTCACATACTCCAATATTATGATGTGACATATCCTTAAATTGCATTTTCAATTTATCAATATTAACCGAAACACTGCGCGCATTAATATGACATATTTTCAAGCGATTCATCGAAACGGGGGAAATGCTAGAAAAATTACCATTACAGCTCACAATCGCAACACAAATGACAAGCCAGGATTCCCTGCGTGAAATAAAAGAATAAGCAAAATAATATGTAAGATAAACTATAAAATCTGAAGACTGTAACACTACTAATTACAAAATTTCAGATTAACCTAACCCTTAACGGCCACACCTCAGCCAGGCCACATAGCGGCCACATGGGGTAACTCATCACCCCACGCTGAAAAACCTAGTTGTACAAGACATATGGGTGTTTTAAGACTTCTAACCGATTGTTTCATGTTTGTTGAAGAGTTCTTCAACATTTCTAATGATTTTTATCGGTAAATTTATAGATGGCGTTCTAAAAACTGATCATATATGTGAAAATTCAGCAAAAATGGCTTTTTTCAGAAAAAAATTCATTACTCCGCCATTTTTCAATATTAAGGGCTAAAATTTTAGGATTGTATGCACAACATATACCACTACCATAAAAAATAACAGTATCCGCTGATCATTCAAAAAATATATTTATTTTGTAAAATTACTGGAGGGAAAAATGAAAAAAATTACAAATCGTAAAATTTGCTTTTTTTTTGTGTTTTATTAGCTTCTAAATACATAGTTACGTCTGGGGGTCAATTCTCGTTCTATGAAAAAATCCAATGAAAAAAAATCTTTTCATTTACATCCAGTTAACCATTTTTATTTTTTGAATGCAAAAAACAAAATTATATGATATAATTTTCACAACACTGTGGGCCGATTCTGTTTCCATGAAAAACAACGTGAAAAGATTTCTCAGTGGAAAAAATCATAATTCGAAAGTGTTTTTTATGAATACTTGATTATTTTCGTCAAAATATTCTCATATGAAAAGAATTTATTCATTGAGGATTTTGGTGGTGAGAAAATCAATAAATGTGTATCGATATACCGATAAACCAAAATTTGTATTCCAAATCGCGAAGGGTTGTGGTTGATCGCAATCAACTGATCATACTTCAACTATTTGTAGTACAATGAGAGCAAGCAAACTTAGTAGGTTTGATAGTTTATGAAAATATTGAAAAACGGAAAGAACTTTTGTTCATTTTCCAAAATTACAAACTATTTTAAATGTATATTTTTGAAACTTTTTGGTTCACGTTATTCTAATGGTTTTAGTTTCGAAATATCTCTATAAATAAACCTCAAATTTCTTATTGTAAATTTCTTGAATTATTAAAATCGACTTAATTCCTCAATCTCTAAAATATCCCTTTTCAGTCTTAATTTCCAAGTTTTATAATTCCCTAAGCTTCTTTAGAAGCTTCTTTATGTAAATTTAGAATATCTTATTGAATCTAAGATTTCAAAATTATCATATTCGAATTTTGATGTAGTAAATTAAATTTAACAGTTTTACCAAACAAGAAACTAAAATGTTTTAATGATTTTAGAATACCGCTTCACATACTTAGAATATTGTCGATATTTGAAGATTCTTCATATTCTAGATGTTTCAAAATAAAGAAAATTCGTAAATTCAAAAATATTTACAACCTGAAACTATGTATATAGAACATTTTAACTTTTTTTGAAATTCCTAATATCGCATTTTCAAAAATTTAACAATTAATACAGATTATTGGTGAAATTGTGAAAATTATGAATTGTTTGGACTTTTTAGGATTTCAAATTCCGATATAACCTATCTTTTAAACATTTTAATATTAGGTAATTCAAACTCTCTTGTATTTTGTCCTAGTACGAATTTTAAAAACTAATTTTAAGTATGGATGAACAAAACTTCAGTGTAAAATCTCAAAATACAAATTCCACAAATATGCCCTCAGTTAAATGTTAAGCCTAGTTTAAACCTCTGGTGAACATGAACGTGGAATATGTTGAATTAACTAGTTTGTTTCATAGCGAAAATCGCCATGAACAAAACTCAGTGGTATAACCTGAATTTTATTCATGTTCACAATTGCATTTGCGAATTGCCAGTAAAACTTCACTTATCTCAGGCAAGCATAATTCATTGAACAAGCAGAAACGGTATGTTCACGACGCGACGTTTGTTTACTCTCCATTGCCGTTTGGCATTCGAAAATTAACTGCAGCTGTAAATATCAGCCTCTTGATACAAAAATCGATTAGTAAGTGTCTTGTGTAAACGAATAATAATTACTTGTTGTTTACTGTTCCTTCGTTATAAAATGTATACATACATATATTTAAATTTCATAGTAGGCGCAAACCAAAAAAAAATTCAAATTGGAGCTTGGTTTACACAGCATTATTTTTTCATTTCATTTTTTCATAGAACGAGAATTGACCCCCAGAAAAGTGAAAACAAATATTATTTTTATGATATTTGAACAAAAAAAAAATTATTTTGGATCCTATTTTATAGACCAGCACACGTCATGCACAAAGGAAACCGATATTCATCGCAAACCGGTCTTCCACAGGCCGAACATCCAACACGCGTTTTTTGTGGTGTCAAACAAGTCGATTTGAAAAAAAAAATGATCTGTGCCGAACAACGGTTGCGGCCACACTGGGGTAACTAGTTACCCCACGCCGAGAAAACGAACGCTCAAAGCGCCGCCACGCATTTTCTCGGCTTCCTATGTAATGGAGTCACATCTCACACTTGTCTACTACCGGCAGATGTCGTTGCTTGTATCAATTTCAAAGGTTTTAAACCTCTAATTTTAGTTTTTCTGAGCCTGGGGTAACTAGTAACCCCGTGTGGCCGCTAAGGGTTAATAACTAAAAAATCCATATTTACTGACTAAACTGCATAAGGCTAAAGAAACAAGATATAAGCTAATCATGCACTAACTGTATTCAAAAATAGGCTATAGGAACAAAATACACTGCGCCAATTAAAAAACGGAACAGAAATTTTCTTCGAAAAAATACCCAGATTTTGAACGTTTATATCTTGGTGAAATAACACCATCCAAACAAATATTTTTGTTTCTGGTTGAAGGAAATTTTGTTTTCTTTTCGATACTGGAAACCATTTTACTTTATTTTGTTTTTGTATGACTTTTTTGAGTAAAACAAAAGGTGTCTAAAACAAAAATTTTTTTGTTGCTGTTTAAAACTGTAAACGAACTTGCTCGATATTTCATTCAAAAATCCAAATCGGCCATTTTATAGAGAATTTAGAAACCTTGCAAAATGATACTAGGAAAATTTCTGTGCGACCACTCCTTGTTGAGTTATTGAAGTTTTAGTGTGTTAAAGTCTTGGTGTTAAAGTGACTTAACATTTTATCGTAGAGTGCTAAGTTTACAAGATAAAAAAATTTACTTCCACGCTTTTTGATACGTTTTATCTAAAACGGCAATAACTCGACAAGGAGTGGCCGCACAGAAATTTTCCTAGTATCATTTTGCAAGGTTTCTAAATTCTCTATAAAATGGCCAATTTGGATTTTTGAATGAAATATCGAGCAAGTTCGTTTACAGTTTCAAACAGCAGCAAAAAAATTTTTTTTTTTAGACACATTTTGTTTTACTCAAAAAAGTCATACAAAAACAAAATAAAGTAAAATGGTTTCCAGTATCGAAAAGAAACCAAAATTTCCTTCAACCAGAAACAAAGATTTTTTTTTGAAATGTGGTGTTTCACCAAGATACAACCGTTCAAATCTGGGTATTTTTTCGAAGAAAATTTCTGTTCCGTTTTTTAATTGGCGCAGTGTTATATACACTAATCATGCACTAATATCAGGGATTCGGAGCGAGGAGCGGAGCGGAGCGACAGATTTTGGCCGGAGCGTGGAGCGGAGTTGGAGCAAGTAAAGTGATTAATGCAGGAGTGGAAATGAGCGAGGAGCGTTTAAAAAATTTAATATATTTTCGCTCTCCTAAAAAAAAAGCTATACCTTACTTCCTATGTTTCCTTAACTATTACATATTATGTACATAACAATAAGTTTATTACATATTATTAAATTTTTTAATGTAGACGTCTAGCGATGGTTTTTTATAAAAACAACCATTCCTAACTTCATTTTATATAAAAGAATAGCAGAAATATAACGATATGTATCTATTAATTTTCTCATAAATATCTCCAGTGCCATTCCGTGTGTTCGCTGATGGCTTTTTGACAGAAAATACCCGAGTTTTTTGGACAGATTTTACCCCCGCAAACTTCACTTCAATAAAAAACTCGGGTTTTTTTATGACATCAGCGAACAACTTTTTTACTTAGCAAATAATGTTGGTGTTTTAAATGTCAACTTTACATTTTCTTTATATTATTTTAATATTTTTTATTAATATCATTATCCAAATCGAAGCATTTCATATTATTTTACTTTAAATTTTTCAATTTACAGAAATTTTGGATTTTTTTACGCCGATAAAAGAAATAATTTTCGGTTGTCAAAAAAACCCAAATAAAAGTAGAGTTAAAAATACACCGACTCTTCTTATGCGTTCATTTTTTTGCTCAAAAAAAATCCGATCTGTTTTACCCCGGTGGTCATCAGCGAACACTGGGATTGGAGTGGAGCGAATTGAAGGAGCGGAGCGGAGCGAATCGGACAAATTTTTCCCGGAGCGGAGCAAGAGTGGAGCGAATTTCTATCCATGCGGAGTGAGAGCGGAGCCGGAGCGGTATTTCTTTCGCTCCGAATCCCTGACTAATATACTAAGATAATACCTTAACTAATCAATAAGTAACTAAGAAATTAATACCCAAAAAATTGTGAGCATATCACCGTCACAATATTCATCTCAATCAACCATCTTACTATTACGTTTTAAATTGATCCAATTCCCTCCTTCCTTCGCTTTAACTACACTAAGAGAAATGATTCGTTGGCATGATGTCGCGAGAAAATACTTTACATTGCGATGAACTAAATGTAGTTGCTAAAACAATAATTTCGATAGGACCAATTGACATGAGGTTGGTACAAACAAGCTATGGTAGGCACTAATGCACATATAGTTGCAACAACTTCGTTTCCAAAAGCTAGTTTCCTAGACATTCGTTGTTCGAACCGAATGAGCCTCATCGTTTTTAAAGTATCAACCTCGTTTCAATCGCCACAAACGTAATTTTGTTACACCAATTATATGTGGCTTTTGTGTCAACTGCGAAGAAACCAAACTGACTAATGCTGTTGCGAGAACAATATTGTAGTCCAATGTAATCATATCATTCTGTCGTTGTACCAAAATATCAAAGTTGATTAATTTATTTTGAAATTCCTTTGCTACAACTATACATTTCAAGTGGTTCAGTTTCATTAACTCCTATACTGGTTTATTGTGATTGAAAATTTGCTGTCTAAAATGTTTAATATGTTGTTGGAATATTCGAATTACAAAGTGAAGAGGGCATTATATGAGAAGAATGTGAATTCACTATTAATACCTAAACAACTACAAACAATTCTGCAATATTTGATGGAATTTAGGATAGAGAAAACTATTCCCAGCTTTCCATGTCTCTTTATAGTTTTTATATTAAATATTTATCTCGAGCTATAACGAAGTTGCGATGGTGTTAGGACAACCGACAACTACCTTTTCGATTAGGCCAAACGAATTACGTTTATAGCCAACTCTACCGCAATGATAATAAACGATTCAACATTGCGCTTTATTGTCAATGACAATTTTTTTTCTTAATCGTTCGTCTTGGCATAAATACACACACAAATGAGGTCTCTCCTTTGTTTTTTTTTGATTTTAGTGAATATAATTCGCTAAGTCAATACTTTCTGCTTGATACTTAAGGTATTAAGCGAGAATTGTATTTATGTAGTTTTGTCGTAGCTACCTGATGAGTAGACCTTACTTTTACGAACTACCAACATAATTGAACTCAAGAAGGGTGCACTCATGTTTTGAGAGTCGACTCGGGGGTAAAGTATTTGTATTGCCATTTCATTAAACATTGAGTATTTGTATTGACATTTCATTGACATTAAATGAACTGGCAACAATCCTATTCTGTTAGAGAAAACAACTGAATGCGGTTGTGTCAACTATTTCTGATTATATAGTAACCGAAATAGGATTGCACTAACTGTGCAGAGAAAGTTGCTTTAATAACCAAATCTATTATTATAATCCATCAGTGGTCACGACAACTATAATTTATAATATTCCTAAACCAATAATCGATTAACTCAACCGAATGATCGATAAGCTCAACAGATGGTCGGTCATGTAATGCAGTATATTTCGTTCTTTCTACAAGCTAATTCCTTTAGGCTAACTAAAAAGAGACAGTCACAACTTCCTTCTCAGTTCTGATAAACAAGTAAAAGAGGTTATCGTAAAGTTTAATTAAAATTTATACCTGACCGAATAGTTCGGTAGGGTAATTTTTTCGGTTGTCGCGAACGGGTAGTTCTCTGGGTGCAGGACTAAGTGAAGTGAAACAATTGACTTGTGGCAGATTTGGTTTCGAAGAGGCTGTCTTCGACCATATAACTGGTAAATTTATATATCAAAACTTAATGAGCGCGTGCCGACAAAACTTTTCCTCTGTGCAAAATTTTCCAATTTATCAAATTTATAAATTTGTAATAAATTTGATTGTTTAATTTTCGACATAAACACATACTATATATAATAAGTAACGGTAAATTACATTTTAATATTTTCTCGTACGAGTAAATTATTAAATTTGAAAAATAATATCTAATTTTCGAAAAAGAGTAAACCCATTATGGAAAAAACCCGGCCAGTCATAGAATTTTTAATAGAAAATAGAAATTTATATTAATATGTATTTTATCTGAAAAGATTGTAAAGTGGATATCGAGAGTCTGCTAGTACTAACGGACAAAGATATTGCCGATCTTTTCCCCGTCGAATAGCTAGGAATAAGAGCAAAATTTAGATACCATTTAAAGTTATGGATACGAGATGTAAATCGTTATACATTGCTATTTTTATAAAATTATTGTACAATTTTTATTTGTTCAGGCAAGCACCGTCTCAATAACATATACATGCCGGGAGTGGATTGAGCGACACTGTTCTTCGGCAGTAACTGAAACAGAATTTCATTCACCATCAACAAGTACTACGACTTTTAATTCCTCGTCCAACAGAAGTTGCAGTTTTACTAGAACATGTTTAGTAGAATTATTAACAACATCCCAAAAAGGCATTAACATAACAAAACATTATCAAGAAACAAATTCGCTCTATCATAGAGAATCATTAACTTCTTTAATTGTTGATAGTTTCACTGACAAAAACATTGCAATGCAAATGGGCGATATAGTGAGTAGCACAAATGCTATTAAAGAAATATTTACTACAGAGTCTACTGTGAGGAATATTCTGTTTATGGTTCTTAAACTGTCTGTTATTCTAATTTTTTATATTAAAAGACAGCTTTTTATAGACAGTATTAATTATAAATTTATTTTTATGACTCATGCACATTTTCCATCGAAGGGGTAATGAGATCGAGGTACGAGTATTCTGTCATATATATATATATATATATATATATATATATATATATATATATATATATATATATATATATATATATATATATATATATATATATATATATATATACATATGTATATATAATATATATATATATCATATATATATATATATATAATATATATATATATATATATATATATATATATATATATATATATATATATATATATATATATATATTTTAATGTAATTTATTCTATCATGAACAATCGCACACCCCCTTGTTGGTTATCTTAGATTGTATTCATTGCTAAAATGCTAACCTTATGTCCCTATGGATACAATACCTTCCCTACATACATAGACGATAGTGTGACCATTTATGGTATAATCGCATCATACATCTATTTTTCGGGGTTGTCTGTCTATTAATTTCTTATATTCCATTTTTATTGTTTTGGCTGTCTTTAAGGTTTCTACGATTTTCATTTGATTGTTTTCATAGGAATATTATTCACAGAAACGTGACCGCGAACTTAATCCTATATGAAAACTGCACGATAAAGCTATAAATGCGTGGATAAAACTCGGAAATCGTAAAAGATCACAGGTTGATGAAATAAAAGGTGTAAATGATTTCCCTGTTGATCAGACAGCATTCACTTTAGCAGCTACAGTAGTATCGGAAGAGGAAGATACTACAAAAATTTGGTTGACGCATAACAATGAACCATGGTCGGTCGTTGAACAGAAATGGACCTAAGTTCATGCAGTTCGTCGAAAAGACTTATTAAACAATAGTGCAAACGTTTTGAAAAAGTGGCCACTTTTCAAAAATAGCCTTGGACATACTTTGGTAAACAAAAAATTACGAAATATCTCTATACATAAAGTGGCCAACATTCGTGGAAAAAATTATACCATATTTAAAAATAAACATAAAAGACAGACCTACAATCCGTTTACTGAGCCAGTTAGAAGGGGAGCGAATTGACGATAGTAAGTTTTCAGTTTTTTATTTTCACAATCATGATAACCTTAATAAATATTTTTTATTGCCAGGTTCACGTGATTGCTTCATATTTTTGCTGCTACATTCAGTTTTAAAATCAGCAATAATTTTCCATAAAACAAAGGACAAGAAAATTATAAAGTGGAAACCAAACATCATAGATTCTCAAGAAGCAACTCTGCAGCATTGTACTTGTGTTAGCCAATATCAGTCAAAGGTCGAGGCTATAAAACTAAAATATTTTGAAAAAGGTATGACCTTTCAGCTTATCATTATAGTAATTGGTCCAGAGAAGCATTGTTTACAACATTTCTACACAATTTTTTATGGAATTATTTATAAATTTTCATCGTTTTTGAAATGTTTAGATACGACGTTTAAATTGTATCAGGTCATGAATTCATAATATCCCATTGAAGGGAGAAATGTATATTGTTTTTTAGAGAATTACAACAATTTACAACTTTCAAACCGTTAAAAATCCAAATGTAATCAGTTTGATCAATTTTCTTAAAGAATAATAACTTAATTTTTTGCTGAATTCGAATATTTAATAGAAATTTCTATAATGATATTGTAAAAAATAATAATTTTTCTTTCAAAGTTCTTTTCAATATTAAACTTTCTGAATATATAGTGGAATTATAAATAGGTAAAATGTTTAAGTGCTCCTTACGCAACGAATGTTCAGATACTTTTCCATCAACAAAAGCTTTAATAGACCACATTAAATTAAGCCATGTTTTAATGAAAAATGAAAATATTGGATGTGGTCAAGATAACGGTTGCGTAATGTAAACAACATCTTGACCGGGTTCATAAAAATATATTATACTCAGTTAGAAATATAAAACATCCAGGATGCAGTAAAATTACAATTGTTGAAAATAATATTAGCACTCAAAATATAAATGAACATCAACAAATAACTGAGCATCAGAATTTATCGAAACGAATTGGCCACAAATTTTAAGCTCTCCGAATAAATTTACCGGAATTTCTTTCGCACTATCTTTACATAATAATAGTAATTTTAATAGAAAGAACGTGTCTTATATTATAGAAACTTTAGAAAAACAAATTACAGACCCTATAGCACATGTCATTAATTCAAAAATATTGCCTTTAATAGAGAATTCCGGAAAATAAGCTGCAGCTTTTAATTTAGTACAGGAGGTTATTTATCCATTCAAAACTAATTCCGAATATAAACTTATTCAAGTACTAGAATGCAAGGGATTGTTAAAAAAACTTATACATTATACAATTAATGAAGAAGTTTGCGAAATAATTGTTAATAATACACCAACAATCGACTCAAATAAAACAACCGGAATTATAATGCACCTAGAGTTCTAATTCAAAAAATATTTTGAATGCAGAAGTATATTAAAACATACCTTAGACAATACAAAAATATTGCTTGGAAATCATCCTGGTGTGTTTGCCAATTTAATAAATGGTAGCATATGGGAAAATAAAATTCAGTCTTATCAAGGTAAATTAGTAATACCTTACTTGTTATATTTTGATGATTACTCGTTTGACAATCCGTTAGGGTCCCATGCTACAGAACAATCGGTTTGTGGGATATATTACACATTTCCAACAATATCGAAACATCATTTTTCTAAACTGAACAATATTTTTGTTGCCGGTTTTTTTTAAGACAAAAGATAGATCAAGTTTTGAAAATATCTATGCGTTAAGACCTTTTGTTGATCAAATAAAAAAGATGGAAACTGAGGATATACCCATTGAAATCAGTGAAGAAAAATTTCTTGTTGATTTTATTTTAGCTTTTGCCCTGGGTGACAATCTAGGCCTTAATACTTTCTGGGATTCTGCACCAGCTTTAATTCAAATTTTTATTGCCGAAATATCCACAACTATGTTTTTGATCTTACGATGAAAAAACAACAGGCATAAAAGAAAATTCCATTTTCAGCAGTAATATCCCAAGAGCATTGATAATTTCCCGAAATAATTTTATTATATTTTTCGAAAGCACGTTGCTTGGTAACAGCCCGAAGCCGAAAATTTTTTGCAATTTTATTTTATTCTAGTAGTAAGGCTGCTAGATTGTAAATTGTTCTATGAAAGTGTCATTTTGAAACAGTATTTATTGTAAAATAAAACTATAAATTCTTTTCATCTAGTAGCCAGAGTATATTTTTCTAAAATAGCAAGCCTATTAAATCGGTCAATTTCGAGTCACATGTACGAAATAAACCAATCAAAATAACATTAGACTGATAACTTCCCTAGGGAAATTATCAGTGTAATGTTATTTTGATTGGTTTATTTCGTACACGTGACTCAAAATAGGCCGATTTAATAGGCTTGCTATTTTAGCAAGAAATTTTCAATGAAATTGAATCATTCCATGTTACGGATAATTTTGAATTTTTTTTAAAATTATTTATAACTCGTTATGGTTATCTTCTGGTAAGAAATAAACATAAAAGGTTAGGCGTAAAACGTTCATTAACTCAAAATAGCTCGGGTTTATCTTGAATAGCTCGTCAACTCGTCGTTCAATAAAGAAGTCATCTAACTCGATTTGCATAAGTTTGAGAAACACCGAATTTAAACAATTAAAATTAAGGTTAACAATTTTTTTATTAAACGAAAATAAAATAAAAAAATATTTGTTTAATTGTTTTACAAAACGAACAACTAAAAACCAGTTCAAATTTAATTATCCATTCATTCAGCTTAATTGTATGATATTTGAATGGCCCTAAAATCTTCTTGATTTTTGTTGCCTTAATAATGGCGTAGGAGTTGTTTATTTCTTAAATTGTATTATATTTTAAGAGGTCCTCTTTTGAAATACTACAGTCTACAACACCTTCTTATGTTATTCAAAAAAGGGAATATTTGAGTACTGTCCAAAAAAAAAAATAAAATGCTGATTATAATTTATGGAAACCGTGAATTTTTGTACAGTAAAATTATATACATAAATTCAGTAAAACTCATAACCAAAAAAAAAAAAAAAAATGATAACAGCATGTTGCTGGCACACACAATATACATACATAATAAACGAGACACCAAGGCATCAAAGAAACATAATTTAATATTTATGAATATGTATTAAATAACCGTCAGTGAATGTGATTGGTTTCGACAAAACAAATTTTTACCTTAGGTATAAAATTCACACCAACCCACGGTGCAAAAAATTTGCTTACTAATCAAATTTTTCTTCACTGTTATCAGCACAATTTGGTTTGAATATTTTATTTATGTATATGTACTTACTTTTTACCACTTACGGGAATAGATCGTTTACAGAATAATGCCGGTATATTCTTTTCGATCAACTCATCTTTTTTGCAGGCCATCGGCGGTGATAATTTCCCAGACATTTTAAAGCGTTTAATTTGCCTAAACAAATTTTACCACAAATCTTATCAATTACTAAACAAATTATGCTTAGACATTGTTTATTTTGATATGCTAATTATTTTCAATCATGCTGCATAATAATGAATAATGAATGTTAATTTAACGTTTAAATATGATTTGTTATTCATTTTGCGACTACTTGAATATTCTATTATGTAGTTGAATAAATACACAATAATTCACTTTACAAAGCACTGAGAAGAAAAGTCCCCGGTACACATTAATTCAAAAAACTGAACAGTCGGATCCGATTATGTATGCGAAAAATTTCCATATGTTTTTACTAATTTTCTGTAAATAGAAAATTAATTTTCCAAAAAAAATAAAAACATTTTAATGATCACAATGCTTTTATTATATTTATTCGTCACTTAAACTTTTAATTAAAACCAGAAAAAATGAGTCAAAATTCCACACGCGCTAAACAAATAAAAAATTCAACAAAACAGAACTCGAAAAAAAATTATTTCGCATAAAAGCACATCAAATCACAGACACAAAAAAAAAAAAAACTAAACAAGAAATTGAATTAAGTACAAAACCGAAAACCACTTCAAGACATTTCCATTCAATCAACTTTGAATAACGAACAATTTTTTTTTACGGTTGTTAATTTTTTAAAATTTAATATTTCTATTTATCAATGAAATGATTACAATGTGAAAGTTAGAAACAAACTAAAACACAATTTGTGTAGCATGGAAAATGGTAAATTAATTTTCATACTAAATTTTCGTTTTTCCAGTATCCTGATGATGATACGCTCTGTAACTTGTATAAATATTTCCATTATTTTGGTTTTTCGCTTTTATAAAATGAAAATGAAAAATTTATCTCAATTTTTCGCTCTCGTTCTGTAGCTTTAGTACTTTTCCCTCTCTCTCTGTTGTTATCAATAAACAAAACAAAAAAAAAAAAAAGGAAAACATTTTTGTTATTCTAACATACTTAAAATTTATACTCATGCATTAACCAAAGTTACGTAAATTAAAAATGAATATAAGAGATGAATTTATTCTCTTACACATGTTGCTTACGTGCTTTGTGTTGTGTGGAGAGATAATGAAAAAAATTGCAACGGAAGGATAATGTGTAGTTGGGGAAATTTTTTGAAATCGATTCACGTTAGTAATTTGTTTACAAAAATATGTTAGATTTAGAAAATCACGCTTTTAGGCTCTTGCCACATTCTTATGATTAATTGGCACATTCCTAAAATGTGAAATGGTGAATTTTGTTTCAATTTTTCTCGGAAGCTTTCTTTAATAACATTTTTGATCCGAACTTAAATCGAAAATTAAACTAACAAAATGTTATAACAAAACAAATTGTCTGTTGGGGGTTACCTTGTGTAATTTACTGCGGCAATAGGCGAGTTGATTTTCCTTCGCGTTTATCCCAATTTTTCTTAATAAATTCGAACTTATAAATTTCCAAAAATAAAAAATGTACCGAAAATATATTTTGAGGAATATGTATATTGAAATTAATAATTTTCTTTTCCTTTTTATATTTTCAAACCGGATTGTTATACAATTTTTACTTTTCCCACTATAACGAAGTTATATTGGATAAGTATTGTAATCGCGAAAAAAAATTTGTTCCAGATTTTCACATTTTTCGACGAATTTGGTTACCAGGACCCCGAAACACCGATCAGAAAAATGTCGTGTCCGTCCTTCCGTCCTTCCGGTCGCACAGTTTTATTATTTTTGTTTTGAATCCCATTCTCACAAATATTGATAGTTTTGGACCCTGTTAAAGTTAGCCGAAAGTTTCCAGCCGAAAGTAAAAAATCGATAATGCAGATTACCTTATCATTATACTCTAGCCGAAAATAAAAAATTTTGTGGTTATCAGCCGAAAGTAAATAGGATACATGGCTTGTAATAAACAATTTTGTAAAGAGTCTTACGTGGAAAATCACGGAAAATTCGATTTTCCAAAAATTATTAGAAATTTTATATAAAATCAGCCTCTAGAGTGTTATGTCTAGAGATGTATTTTATTGATGTGACTTGTCAATAGCTATTGCAGGAAAAAATTTCAGTTCCAGTTTCCCGTGGAAATTATTGGAAAATTTGAAAAACGTTCCAGCCGAAAGTAAAAACAGAATGTCAGCCTCTAGATTCGAAAAACGTTCCAGCCGAAAGTCAAATTTTTAAATGAAATTTTTACAAATAACTATGGTCTTTGAAATATTTTCATAAATGTTCGGATTTAATCATATATGTATGATACCTACCAAAATCATTTTCATTTTCTTGTAATAATTAATTTTAGTCAATAATCGTAAAATTTGAACTAATTTTTTTCCCTGCCATTGTACTGAATTTTATTCCAGCGATAGCTATTAACAAGTCACATCAATAAAATACATCTCTAGACATAACACTCTAGAAGCTGAATTTATACAAAATTTCTAATAATTTTTGGAAAATCGAATTTTCCGAGATTTGTCACGGGAAACTTGAACCGAAATTTTTTCCTGCGATGGCTATTGACAAGTCACATCAATAAAATACATCTCTAGACATAACACTCCAGAGGCTGACATTTATTTTTTACTTTCGGCTGGAACGTTTATCAAATTTTCCGAGAATTTCCACGGGAAACTTGAACTGAATCTCTTTCCAGCGATAGCTTTTGACAAGTCACACCAATTAAACACATATCTAGACATAACACTCTAGAGGCTGATTTTATTCCAATTAAAATTTTTTTTGTGTTTCTCGAGTTTTCCACAATTTTGCACGAGGAACTGCAGCCAGGTTTTGTCATATAAGAATATTAAGAAAAGTATTCAATGATAATCATGCATCCTTACATTCCTTAGTAGTTTTTAGGTTAAGCAATACCGATTGATATCGACTTCATTTTTTATTTTCGGCTGGGATAACACATTCTGAATTACCGATTTTTTTTTACTTTCGACTGGAGTAATTCAGTCTGCATTACTGACTTTTCACTTTCGGCTGGCAACTTTCGGCTAACATTAACAGTATGCACAATTACAGATTTTCGATTTTTCTGGCTCTCTTCTTCGACTCTTCTGGCTCAACGCCTATTGATCCGGAGCACACTTGAAGATTTTCGATTTGTCTGGCTCTCAATTTGTGGGCTATAGTTCAGTTGATTTTCAATAAAATTGAATTTTCTGCGAAATGTGTAGAAATATTCGGGCGATCCAAATGACCGTTGGCATGACGATTATTGGTCTCAACGCCTATTGATAGAGGTATAAACCATCGAAATCGGAGCACAATTGCAGATTTTCGATTTTTCTGGCTTTGAATTTGTGGGCTATAATTCAGTTGATTTTTAATAAAATTGAATTTTCTGCGAAATGTGTAGAAATATTCGGGCGATCCCAATGACCGTTGGCATGACGATTGTAGGTCTCAACGCCTATTAATAGAGGTATTAACCATCGAAATCGAAGCAGATTTGAAGATTTTCGATTTTTCTGACTCTGAATTTGTGGTTCAGTTGATTTTCAATAAAACTGAATTTTCTGCGAAATGTTTAGAAATATTCGGGCGATCCAAATGACCGTTGGCATGAAGATTGTAGGTCTCAACGCCTATTGATAGAGGTATCAACCATCGAAATCGGAGCAGATTTGAAGATTTTCGATTTTTCTGGCTCTGAATTTGTGGGCAATAGTTCAGTTGATTTTCAATAAAATTGAATTTTCTGCGAAATGTATAGAAATATTCAGGCGATCCAAATGACCGTTGGCATGACGATTGTAGGTCTCAACGCCTATTGATAGATCAACCATCAAAATCGGAGCACATTTGAAGATTTTCGATTTGTCTGGCTCTGAATTTGTGGGCTATAGTTCAGTTGATTTTCAATAAAATTGAATTTTCTGCGAAATGTGTAGAAATATTCGGGCGATCGAAATGACCGTTGGCATGACGATTATTGGTCTCAACGCCTATTGATAGAGGTATCAACCATCGAAATCGGAGCACAATTGCAGATTTTCGATTTTTCTGACTCTGAATTTGTGGGCTATAGTTCAGTTGATTTTCAATAAAATTGAATTTTCTGCGAAATGTGTAGAAATATTCGGGCGATCCAAATGACCGTTGGCATGACGATTATTGGTCTCAACGCCTATTGATAGAAGTATCAACCATCGAAATCGGAGCACAATTGCAGATTTTCGATTTTTCTGACTCTGAATTTGTGGGCTATAGTTCAGTTGATTTTCAATAAAATTGAATTTTCTGCGAAATGTGTAGAAATATTCGGGCGATCCAAATGACCGTTGGCATGACGATTATTAGTCTCAACGCCTATTGATAGAAGTATCAACCATCGAAATCGGAGCACAATTGCAGATTTTCGATTTTTCTGGCTCTGAATTTGTGGGCTATAGTTCAGTTGATTTTCAATAAAATTGAATTTTCTGCGAAATGTGTAGAAATATTCGGGCGATCCAAATGACCGTTGGCATGATGATTGTAGGTCTCAACGCCTATTGATAGAGGTATCAACCATCGAAATCGGAAAACAATTGCAGATTTTCGATTTTTCTGGCTCCGAATTTGTGGGCTATAGTTCAGTTGATTTTCAATAAAATTGAATTTTCTGCGAAATGTGTAGAAATATTCGGGCGATCCAAATGACCGTTGGCATGACGATTACTGGTCTCAACGCCTATTGATAGAGGTATCAACCATCGAAATCGGAGCACAATTGCAGATTTTCGAATTTTCTGGCTCCGAATTTGTGGGCTATAGTTCAGTTGATTTTCAATAAAATTGAATTTGTGCGAAATGTGTAGAAATATTCGGGCGATCCAAATGACCGTTGGCATGACGATTATTAGTCTCAACGCCTATTGATAGAAGTATCACCCATCGAAATCGGAGCACAATTGCAGATTTTCGAATTTTCTGGCTCCGAATTTGTGGGCTATAGTTCAGTTGATTTTCAATAAAATTGAATTTTCTGCGAAATGTTTAGACATATTCGGGCGATCCAAATGACCATTGGCATGACGATTGTAGGTCTCAACGCCTATTGATAGAGGTATCAACCATCGAAATCGGAAAACAATTGCAGATTTTCGATTTTTCTGGCTCCGAATTTGTGGGCTATAGTTCAGTTGATTTTCAGTAAAATTGAATTTTCTGCGAAATGTGTAGAAATATTCGGGCGATCCAAATGACCGTTGGCATGACGATTACTGGTCTCAACGCCTATTGATAGAGGTATCAACCATCGAAATCGGAGCACAATTGCAGAATTTCGATTTTTCTGGCTCTGAATTTGTGGGCTATAGTTCAGTTGATTTTCAATAAAATTGAATTTTCTGCGAAATGTGTAGAAATATTCGGGCGATCCAAATGACCGTTGGCATGACGATTATTAGTCTCAACGCCTATTGATAGAAGTATCAACCATCGAAGTCGGAGCACAATTGCAGATTTTCGATTTTCCGACTCTGAATTTGTCGGCTATAGTTCAGTTGATTTTCAATAAAATTGAATTTTCTGCGAAATGTGTAGAAATATTCGGGCGATCCAAATGACCGTTGGCATGACGATTATTAGTCTCAACGCCTATTGATAGAAGTATCAACCATCGAAATCGGAGCACAATTGCAGATTTTCGATTTTTCTGGCTCTGAATTTGTGGGCTATAGTTCAGTTGATTTTCAATAAAATTGAATTTTCTGCGAAATGTGTAGAAATATTCGGGCGATCCAAATGACCGTTGGCATGATGATTGTAGGTCTCAACGCCTACTGATAGAGGTATCAACCATCGAAATCGGAGCACAATTGCAGAATTTCGATTTTTCTGGCTCTGAATTTGTGGGCTATAGTTCATTTGATTTTCAGTAAAGTTGATTTTGCTGCAAAATGTGTAGAAATCTGCTAGCGATCCAAATGACCGTTGGCATGACGATTATTGGTCTCAACGCCTATTGATGGAGGTATCACCCATCGAAATCGGAGCACAATTGCAGATTTTCGAATTTTCTGGCTCCGAATTTGTGGGCTATAGTTCAGTTGATTTTCAATAAAATTGAATTTTCTGCGAAATGTTTAGACATATTCGGGCGATCCAAATGACCATTGGCATGACGATTGTAGGTCTCAACGCCTATTGATAGAGGTATCAACCATCGAAATCGGAAAACAATTGCAGATTTTCGATTTTTCTGGCTCCGAATTTGTGGGCTATAGTTCAGTTGATTTTCAATAAAATTGAATTTTCTGCGAAATGTGTAGAAATATTCGGGCGATCCAAATGACCATTGGCATGACGATTATTGGTCTCAACGCCTATTGATGGAGGTATCAACCATCGAAATCGGAGCACAATTGCAGATTTTCGATTTTTCTGGCTCTGAATTTGTGGGCTATAGTTCAGTTGATTTTCAATAAAATTGAATTGTCTGCGAAATGTGTAGAAATATTCGGGCGATCCAAATGACCGTTGGCATGATGATTGTAGGTCTCAACGCCTACTGATAGAGGTATCAACCATCGAAATCGGAGCACAATTGCCGAATTTCGATTTTTCTGGCTCTGAATTTGTGGGCTATAGTTCATTTGATTTTCAGTAAAGTTGATTTTGCTGCAAAATGTGTAGAAATCTGCTAGCGATCCAAATGACCGTTGGCAAGACGATTATTGGTCTCAACGCCTATTGATGGAGGTATCACCCATCGAAATCGGAGCACAATTGCAGATTTTCGAATTTTCTGGCTCTGAATTTGTGGGCTATAGTTCAGTTGATTTTCAATAAAATTGAATTTTCTGCGAAATGTGTAGAAATATTCGGGCGATCCAAATGACCGTTGGCATGACGATTATTAGTCTCAACGCCTATTGATAGAAGTATCAACCATCGAAATCGGAGCACAATTGCAGATTTTCGATTTTTCTGACTCTGAATTTGTGGGCTATAGTTCAGTTGATTTTCAATAAAATTGAATTTTCTGCGAAATGTGTAGAAATATTCGGGCGATCCAAATGACCGTTGGCATGACGATTATTAGTCTCAACGCCTATTGATAGAAGTATCAACCATCGAAATCGGAGCACAATTGCAGATTTTCGATTTTTCTGACACTGAATTTGTCGGCTATAGTTCAGTTGATTTTCAATAAAATTGAATTTTCTGCGAAATGTGTAGAAATATTCGGGCGATCCAAATGACCGTTGGCATGACGATTATTAGTCTCAACGCCTATTGATAGAAGTATCAACCATCGAAATCGGAGCACAATTGCAGATTTTCGAATTTTCTGGCTCCGAATTTGTGGGCTATAGTTCAGTTGATTTTCAATAAAATTGAATTTTCTGCGAAATGTTTAGACATATTCGGGCGATCCAAATGACCATTGGCATGACGATTGTAGGTCTCAACGCCTATTGATAGAGGTATCAACCATCGAAATCGGAAAACAATTGAAGATTTTCGATTTTTCTGGCTCTGAATTTGTGGGCTATAGTTCATTTGATTTTCAGTAAAGTTGATTTTGCTGCAAAATGTGTAGAAATCTGCTAGCGATCCAAATGACCGTTGGCAAGACGATTATTGGTCTCAACGCCTATTGATGAAGGTATCACCCATCGAAATCGGAGCACAATTGCAGATTTTCGAATTTTCTGGCTCCGAATTTGTGGGCTATAGTTCAGTTGATTTTCAATAAAATTGAATTTTCTGCGAAATGTTTAGACATATTCGGGCGATCCAAATGACCATTGGCATGACGATTGTAGGTCTCAACGCCTATTGATAGAGGTATCAACCATCGAAATCGGAAAACAATTGAAGATTTTCGATTTTTCTGGCTCCGAATTTGTGGGCTATAGTTCAGTTGATTTTCAATAAAATTGAATTTTCTACGAAATGTGTAGAAATATTCGGGCGATCCAAATGACCATTGGCATGACGATTGTAGGTCTCAACGCCTACTGATAAAGGTATCAACCATCGAAACCGGAGCACAATTGCAGAATTTCGATTTTTCTGGCTCTGAATTTGTGGGCTATAGTTCAGTTGATTTTCAATAAAATTGAATTGTCTGCGAAATGTGTAGAAATATTCGGGCCATCCCAATGACCGTTGGCATGATGATTGTAGGTCTCAACGCCTACTGATAGAGGTATCAAAAACTCTGTCTCTGAATTTGTGGGCTATAGTTCAGTTGATTTTCAATAAAATTGAATTTTCTGCGAAATGTGTAGAAATATTCGGGCGATCCAAATGACCGTTTACATGACGATTACTGGTCTCAACGCCTATTGATGGAGGTATCAACCATCGAAATCGGAGCACAATTGCAGATTTTCGATTTTTCTGGCTCTGAATTTGTGGGCTATAGTTCAGTTGATTTTCAATAAAATTGAATTTTCTGCGAAAATGTGTAGAAATATTCGGGCGATCCAAATGACCGTTGGCATGACGATTATTAGTCTCAACGCCTATTGATAGAAGTATCAACCATCGAAATCGGAGCACAATTGCCGAATTTCGATTTTTCTGGCTCTGAATTTGTGGGCTATAGTTCAGTTGATTTTCAATAAAATTGAATTTTCTGCGAAATGTGTAGAAATATTCGGGCGATCCAAATGACCGTTTTACATGACGATTACTGGTCTCAACGCCTATTGATGGAGGTATCAACCATCGAAATCGGAGCACAATTGCAGATTTTCGATTTTTCTGGCTCTGAATTTGTGGGCTATAGTTCAGTTGATTTTCAATAAAATTGAATTTTCTGCGAAATGTGTAGAAATATTCGGGCGATCCAAATGACCATTAGCATGACGATTGTAGGTGTCAACGCCTATTGATAGTGGTATCAACCATCGAAATCGGAGCACAATTGCAGAATTTCGATTTTTCTGGCTCTGAATTTGTGTCCAGTTGATTTTCAATAAAATTGAATTTTCTGCGAAATGTGTAGAAATATTCGGGCGATCCAAATGACCATTGGCATGACGATTCTAGGTCTCAACGCCTACTGATAGAGGTGTCAACCATTGAAATCGGAGCACAATTGCCGAATTTCGATTTTTCTGGCTCTGAATTTGTGGGCTATAGTTCAGTTGATTTTCAATAAAATTGAATTTTCTGCGAAATGTGTAGAAATATTCGGGCGATCCAAATGACCATTAGCATGACGATTGTAGGTGTCAACGCCTATTGATAGTGGTATCAACCATCGAAATCGGAGCACAATTGCAGAATTTCGATTTTTCTGGCTCTGAATTTGTGTCCAGTTGATTTTCAATAAAATTGAATTTTTCTACGAAATGTGTAGAAATATTCGGGCGATCCAAATGACCATTAGCATGACGATTCTAGGTCTCAACGCATACTGATAGAGGTATCAACCATTGAAATCGGAGCACAATTGCCAAATTTCGATTTTTCTGGCTCTGAATTTGTGGGCTATAGTTCAGTTGATTTTCAATAAAATTGAATTTTCTGCGAAATGTGTAGAAATATTCGGGCGATCCAAATGACCATTTACATGACGATTACTGGTCTCAACGCCTATTGATGGAGGTATCAACCATCGAAATCGGAGCACAATTGCAGATTTTCGATTTTTCTGGCTCTGAATTTGTGGGCTATAGTTCAGTTGATTTTCAATAAAATTGAATTTTCTGCGAAATGTGTAGAAATATTCGGGCGATCCAAATGACCATTAGCATGACGATTGTAGGTGTCAACGCCTATTGATAGTGGTATCAACCATCGAAATCGGAGCACAATTGCAGAATTTCGATTTTTCTGGCTCTGAATTTGTGTCCAGTTGATTTTCAATAAAATTGAATTTTCTGCGAAATGTGTAGAAATATTCGGGCGATCCAAATGACCATTAGCATGACGATTGTAGGTCTCAACGCCTATTGATAGTGGTATCAACCATCGAAATCGGAGCACAATTGCAGAATTTCGATTTTTCTGGCTCTGAATTTGTGTCCAGTTGATTTTCAATAAAATTGAATTTTCTGCGAAATGTGTAGAAATATTCGGGGCGATCCAAATGACCATTGGCATGACGATTGTAGGTCTCAACGCCTACTGATAGAGGTATCAACCATTGAAATCGGAGCACAATTGCAGAATTTCGATTTTTCTGGCTCTGAATTTGTGGGCTATAGTTCAGTTGATTTTCAATAAAATTGAATTTTCTGCGAAATGTGTAGAAATATTCGGGCGATCCAAATGACCATTAGCATGACGATTGTAGGTCTCAACGCCTATTGATAGTAGTATCAACCATCGAAATCGGAGCACAATTGCAGAATTTCGATTTTTCTGGCTCTGAATTTGTGTCCAGTTGATTTTCAATAAAATTGAATTTTCTGCGAAATGTGTAGAAATATTCGGGCGATCCAAATGACCATTGGCATGACGATTGTAGGTCTCAACGCCTATTGATAGAGGTATCAACCATCGAAAATCGGAGCACAATTGCAGAATTTCGATTTTTCTGGCTCTGAATTTGTGGGCGCTATAGTTCAGTTGATTTTCAATAAAATTGAATTTTCTGCGAAATGTGTAGAAATATTCGGGCGATCCAAATGACCGTTGGCATCACGATTGTAGGTCTCAACGCCTACTGATAGAGGTATCAACCATCGAAATCGGAGCACAATTGCAGAATTTCGATTTTTCTGGCTCTGAATTTGTGGGCTATAGTTCAGTTGATTTTCAATAAAATTGAATTTTCTGCGAAATGTGTAGAAATATTCGGGCGATCCAAATGACCATTGGCATGACGATTATTGGTCTCAACGCCTATTGATGGAGGTATCAACCATCGAAATCGGAGCACAATTGCAGAATTTCGATTTTTCTGGCTCTGAATTTGTGGGCTATAGTTCAGTTGATTTTCAATAAAATTGAATTTTCTGCGAAATGTGTAGGAATATTCGGGCGATCCAAATGACCGTTGGCATGACGATTGTAGGTCTCAACGTCTACTGATAGAGGTATCAACCATCGAAATCGGAGCACAATTGCAGAATTTCGATTTTTCTGGCTCTGAATTTGTGGGCTATAGTTCAGTTGATTTTCAATAAAATTGAATTTTCTGCGAAATGTGTAGAAATATTGGGGCGATCCAAATGACCATTGGCATGACGATTATTGGTCTCAACGCCTATTGATGGAGGTATCAACCATCGAAATCGGAGCACAATTGCAGAATTTCGATTTTTCTGGCTCTGAATTTGTGGGCTATAGTTCAGTTGATTTTCAATAAAATTGAATTTTCTGCGAAATGTGTAGAAATATTCGGGCGATCGAAATGACCGTTGGCATGACGATTATTGGTCTCAACGCCTATTGATAGAGGTATCAACCATCGAAATCGGAGCACAATTGCAGAATTTCGATTTTTCTGGCTCTGAATTTGTGGGCTATAGTTCAGTTGATTTTCAATAAAATTGAATTTTCTGCGAAATGTGTAGAAATATTCGGGCGATCGAAATGACCGTTGGCATGACGATTATTGGTCTCAACGCCTATTGATAGAGGTATCAACCATCGAAATCGGAGCACAATTGCAGATTTTCGATTTTTCTGGCTCTGAATTTGTGGGCTATAGTTCAGTTGATTTTCAATAAAATTGAATTTTCTGCGAAATGTGTAGAAATATTCGGGCGATCCAAATGACCATTGGCATGACGATTATTGGTCTCAACGCCTATTGATGGAGGTATCAACCATCGAAATCGGAGCACAATTGCAGAATTTCGATTTTTCTGGCTCTGAATTTGTGGGCTATAGTTCAGTTGATTTTCAATAAAATTGAATTTTCTGCGAAATGTGTAGAAATATTCGGGCGATCCAAATGACCGTTGGCATGACGATTGTAGGTCTCAACGCCTACTGATAGAGGTATCAACCATCGAAATCGGAGCACAATTGCAGAATTTCGATTTTTCTGGCTCTGAATTTGTGGGCTATAGTTCAGTTGATTTTCAATAAAATTGAATTTTCTGCGAAATGTGTAGAAATATTCGGGCGATCCAAATGACCGTTGGCATGACGATTGTAGGTCTCAACGCCTACTGATAGAGGTATCAACCATCGAAATCGGAGCACAATTGCAGAATTTCGATTTTTCTGGCTCTGAATTTGTGGGCTATAGTTCAGTTGATTTTCAATAAAATTGAATTTTCTGCGAAATGTGTAGAAATATTCGGGCGATCCAAATGACCATTGGCATGACGATTATTGGTCTCAACGCCTATTGATGGAGGTATCAACCATCGAAATCGGAGCACAATTGCAGAATTTCGATTTTTCTGGCTCTGAATTTGTGGGCTATAGTTCAGTTGATTTTCAATAAAATTGAATTTTCTGCGAAATGTGTAGAAATATTCGGGCGATCGAAATGACCGTTGGCATGACGATTATTGGTCTCAACGCCTATTGATAGAGGTATCAACCATCGAAATCGGAGCACAATTGCAGAATTTCGATTTTTCTGGCTCTGAATTTGTGGGCTATAGTTCAGTTGATTTTCAATAAAATTGAATTTTCTGCGAAATGTGTAGAAATATTCGGGCGATCGAAATGACCGTTGGCATGACGATTATTGGTCTCAACGCCTATTGATAGAGGTATCAACCATTGAAATCGGAGCACAATTGCAGATTTTCGATTTTTCTGGCTCTGAATTTGTGGGCTATAGTTCAGTTGATTTTCAATAAAATTGAATTTTCTGCGAAATGTGTAGAAATATTCGGGCGATCCAAATGACCATTGGCATGACGATTATTGGTCTCAACGCCTATTGATGGAGGTATCAACCATCGAAATCGGAGCACAATTGCAGAATTTCGATTTTTCTGGCTCTGAATTTGTGGGCTATAGTTCAGTTGATTTTCAATAAAATTGAATTTTCTGCGAAATGTGTAGAAATATTCGGGCGATCCAAATGACCATTGGCATGACGATTATTGGTCTCAACGCCTATTGATGGAGGTATCAACCATCGAAGTCGGAGCACAATTGCAGAATTTCGATTTTTCTGGCTCTGAATTTGTGGGCTATAGTTCAGTTGATTTTCAATAAAATTGAATTTTCTGCGAAATGTGTAGAAATATTCGGGCGATCCAAATGACCGTTGGCATGACGATTGTAGGTCTCAACGCCTACTGATAGAGGTATCAACCATCGAAATCGGAGCACAATTGCAGAATTTCGATTTTTCTGGCTCTGAATTTGTGGGCTATGAGTTGATTTTCAATAAAATTGAATTTTCTGCGAAATGTGTAGAAATATTCGGGCGATCCAAATGACCATTGGCATGACGATTATTGGTCTCAACGCCTATTGATGGAGGTATCAACCATCGAAATCGGAGCACAATTGCAGAATTTCGATTTTTCTGGCTCTGAATTTGTGGGCTAGAGTTCAGTTGATTTTCAATAAAATTGAATTTTCTGCGAAATGTGTAGGAATATTCGGGCGATCCAAATGACCGTTGGCATGACGATTGTAGGTCTCAACGTCTACTGATAGAGGTATCAACCATCGAAATCGGAGCACAATTGCAGAATTTCGATTTTTCTGGCTCTGAATTTGTGGGCTATAGTTCAGTTGATTTTCAATAAAATTGAATTTTCTGCGAAATGTGTAGAAATATTCGGGCGATCCAAATGACCATTGGCATGACGATTATTGGTCTCAACGCCTATTGATGGAGGTATCAACCATCGAAATCGGAGCACAATTGCAGAATTTCGATTTTTCTGGCTCTGAATTTGTGGGCTATAGTTCAGTTGATTTTCAATAAAATTGAATTTTCTGCGAAATGTGTAGAAATATTCGGGCGATCCAAATGACCATTGGCATGACGATTATTGGTCTCAACGCCTATTGATGGAGGTATCAACCATCGAAATCGGAGCACAATTGCAGAATTTCGATTTTTCTGGCTCTGAATTTTCTGCGAAATGTGTAGAAATATTCGGGCGAACCAAATGACCATTGGCATGACGATTGTAGGTCTCAACGCCTACTGATAGAGGTATCAACCATCGAAATCGGAGCACAATTGCAGAATTTCGATTTTTCTGGCTCTGAATTTGTGGGCTATAGTTCAGTTGATTTTCAATAAAATTGAATTTTCTGCGAAATGTGTAGAAACATTAGGGCGATCCAAATGACCATTGGCATGACGATTATTGGTCTCAACGCCTATTGATGGAGGTATCAACCATCGAAATCGGAGCACAATTGCAGAATTTCGATTTTTCTGGCTCTGAATTTGTGGGCTATAGTTCAGTTGATTTTCAATAAAATTGAATTTTCTGCGAAATGTGTAGAAATATTCGGGCGATCCCAATGACCATTGGCATGACGATTGTAGGTCTCAACACCTACTGATAGAGGTATCAACCATCGAAATCGGAGCACAATTGCAGATTTTCGATTTTTCTGGCTCTGAATTTGTGGGCTATAGTTCAGTTGATTTTCAATAAAATTGAATTTTCTGCGAAATGTGTAGAAATATTCGGGCGATCCAAATGACCGTTGGCATGACGATTGTAGGTCTCAACGCCTACTGATAGAGGTATCAACCATCGAAATCGGAGCACAATTGCAGAATTTCGATTTTTCTGGCTCTGAATTTGTGGGCTATAGTTCAGTTGATTTTCAATAAAATTGAATTTTCTGCGAAATGTGTAGAAATATTCGGGCGATCCAAATGACCGTTGGCATGACGATTATTGGTCTCAACGCCTATTGATAGAGGTATCAGCCATCGAAATCGGAGCACAATTGCAGATTTTCGATTTTTCTGGCTCTGAATTTGTGGGCTATAGTTCAGTTGATTTTCAATAAAATTGAATTTTCTGCGAAATGTGTAGAAATATTCGGGCGATCCAAATGACCGTTGGCATGACGATTGTAGGTCTCAACGCCTACTGATAGAGGTATCAACCATCGAAATCGGAGCACAATTGCAGAATTTCGATTTTTCTGGCTCTGAATTTGTGGGCTATGAGTTGATTTTCAATAAAATTGAATTTTCTGCGAAATGTGTAGAAATATTCGGGCGATCCAAATGACCATTGGCATGACGATTATTGGTCTCAACGCCTATTGATGGAGGTATCAACCATCGAAATCGGAGCACAATTGCAGAATTTCGATTTTTCTGGCTCTGAATTTGTGGGCTAGAGTTCAGTTGATTTTCAATAAAATTGAATTTTCTGCGAAATGTGTAGGAATATTCGGGCGATCCAAATGACCGTTGGCATGACGATTGTAGGTCTCAACGTCTACTGATAGAGGTATCAACCATCGAAATCGGAGCACAATTGCAGAATTTCGATTTTTCTGGCTCTGAATTTGTGGGCTATAGTTCAGTTGATTTTCAATAAAATTGAATTTTCTGCGAAATGTGTAGAAATATTCGGGCGATCCAAATGACCATTGGCATGACGATTATTGGTCTCAACGCCTATTGATGGAGGTATCAACCATCGAAATCGGAGCACAATTGCAGAATTTCGATTTTTCTGGCTCTGAATTTGTGGGCTATAGTTCAGTTGATTTTCAATAAAATTGAATTTTCTGCGAAATGTGTAGAAATATTCGGGCGATCCAAATGACCATTGGCATGACGATTATTGGTCTCAACGCCTATTGATGGAGGTATCAACCATCGAAATCGGAGCTCAATTGCAGAATTTCGATTTTTCTGGCTCTGAATTTTCTGCGAAATGTGTAGAAATATTCGGGCGAACCAAATGACCATTGGCATGACGATTGTAGGTCTCAACGCCTACTGATAGAGGTATCAACCATCGAAATCGGAGCACAATTGCAGAATTTCGATTTTTCTGGCTCTGAATTTGTGGGCTATAGTTCAGTTGATTTTCAATAAAATTGAATTTTCTGCGAAATGTGTAGAAACATTAGGGCGATCCAAATGACCATTGGCATGACGATTATTGGTCTCAACGCCTATTGATGGAGGTATCAACCATCGAAGTCGGAGCACAATTGCAGAATTTCGATTTTTCTGGCTCTGAATTTGTGGGCTAGAGTTCAGTTGATTTTCAATAAAATTGAATTTTCTGCGAAATGTGTAGGAATATTCGGGCGATCCAAATGACCGTTGGCATGACGATTGTAGGTCTCAACGCCTACTGATAGAGGTATCAACCATCGAAATCGGAGCACAATTGCAGAATTTCGATTTTTCTGGCTCTGAATTTGTGGGCTATGAGTTGATTTTCAATAAAATTGAATTTTCTGCGAAATGTGTAGAAATATTCGGGCGATCCAAATGACCATTGGCATGACGATTATTGGTCTCAACGCCTATTGATGGAGGTATCAACCATCGAAATCGGAGCACAATTGCAGAATTTCGATTTTTCTGGCTCTGAATTTGTGGGCTAGAGTTCAGTTGATTTTCAATAAAATTGAATTTTCTGCGAAATGTGTAGGAATATTCGGGCGATCCAAATGACCGTTGGCATGACGATTGTAGGTCTCAACGTCTACTGATAGAGGTATCAACCATCGAAATCGGAGCACAATTGCAGAATTTCGATTTTTCTGGCTCTGAATTTGTGGGCTATAGTTCAGTTGATTTTCAATAAAATTGAATTTTCTGCGAAATGTGTAGAAATATTCGGGCGATCCAAATGACCATTGGCATGACGATTATTGGTCTCAACGCCTATTGATGGAGGTATCAACCATCGAAATCGGAGCACAATTGCAGAATTGCGATTTTTCTGGCTCTGAATTTGTGGGCTATAGTTCAGTTGATTTTCAATAAAATTGAATTTTCTGCGAAATGTGTAGAAATATTCGGGCGATCCAAATGACCATTGGCATGACGATTATTGGTCTCAACGCCTATTGATGGAGGTATCAACCATCGAAATCGGAGCACAATTGCAGAATTTCGATTTTTCTGGCTCTGAATTTTCTGCGAAATGTGTAGAAATATTCGGGCGAACCAAATGACCATTGGCATGACGATTGTAGGTCTCAACGCCTACTGATAGAGGTATCAACCATCGAAATCGGAGCACAATTGCAGAATTTCGATTTTTCTGGCTCTGAATTTGTGGGCTATAGTTCAGTTGATTTTCAATAAAATTGAATTTTCTGCGAAATGTGTAGAAACATTAGGGCGATCCAAATGACCATTGGCATGACGATTATTGGTCTCAACGCCTATTGATGGAGGTATCAACCATCGAAATCGGAGCACAATTGCAGAATTTCGATTTTTCTGGCTCTGAATTTGTGGGCTATAGTTCAGTTGATTTTCAATAAAATTGAATTTTCTGCGAAATGTGTAGAAATATTCGGGCGATCCCAATGACCATTGGCATGACGATTGTAGGTCTCAACACCTACTGATAGAGGTATCAACCATCGAAATCGGAGCACAATTGCAGATTTTCGATTTTTCTGGCTCTGAATTTGTGGGCTATAGTTCAGTTGATTTTCAATAAAATTGAATTTTCTGCGAAATGTGTAGAAATATTCGGGCGATCCAAATGACCGTTGGCATGACGATTGTAGGTCTCAACGCCTACTGATAGAGGTATCAACCATCGAAATCGGAGCACAATTGCAGAATTTCGATTTTTCTGGCTCTGAATTTGTGGGCTATAGTTCAGTTGATTTTCAATAAAATTGAATTTTCTGCGAAATGTGTAGAAATATTCGGGCGATCCAAATGACCGTTGGCATGACGATTATTGGTCTCAACGCCTATTGATAGAGGTATCAGCCATCGAAATCGGAGCACAATTGCAGATTTTCGATTTTTCTGGCTCTGAATTTGTGGGCTATAGTTCAGTTGATTTTCAATAAAATTGAATTTTCTGCGAAATGTGTAGAAATATTCGGGCGATCCAAATGACCGTTGGCATGACGATTGTAGGTCTCAACGCCTACTGATAGAGGTATCAACCATCGAAATCGGAGCACAATTGCAGAATTTCGATTTTTCTGGCTCTGAATTTGTGGGCTATGAGTTGATTTTCAATAAAATTGAATTTTCTGCGAAATGTGTAGAAATATTCGGGCGATCCAAATGACCATTGGCATGACGATTATTGGTCTCAACGCCTATTGATGGAGGTATCAACCATCGAAATCGGAGCACAATTGCAGAATTTCGATTTTTCTGGCTCTGAATTTGTGGGCTAGAGTTCAGTTGATTTTCAATAAAATTGAATTTTCTGCGAAATGTGTAGGAATATTCGGGCGATCCAAATGACCGTTGGCATGACGATTGTAGGTCTCAACGTCTACTGATAGAGGTATCAACCATCGAAATCGGAGCACAATTGCAGAATTTCGATTTTTCTGGCTCTGAATTTGTGGGCTATAGTTCAGTTGATTTTCAATAAAATTGAATTTTCTGCGAAATGTGTAGAAATATTCGGGCGATCCAAATGACCATTGGCATGACGATTATTGGTCTCAACGCCTATTGATGGAGGTATCAACCATCGAAATCGGAGCACAATTGCAGAATTTCGATTTTTCTGGCTCTGAATTTGTGGGCTATAGTTCAGTTGATTTTCAATAAAATTGAATTTTCTGCGAAATGTGTAGAAATATTCGGGCGATCCAAATGACCATTGGCATGACGATTATTGGTCTCAACGCCTACTGATAGAGGTATCAACCATCGAAATCGGAGCACAATTGCAGAATTTCGATTTTTCTGGCTCTGAATTTGTGGGCTATAGTTCAGTTGATTTTCAATAAAATTGAATTTTCTGCGAAATGTGTAGAAACATTAGGGCGATCCAAATGACCATTGGCATGACGATTATTGGTCTCAACGCCTATTGATGGAGGTATCAACCATCGAAATCGGAGCACAATTGCAGAATTTCGATTTTTCTGGCTCTGAATTTTCTGCGAAATGTGTAGAAATATTCGGGCGAACCAAATGACCATTGGCATGACGATTGTAGGTCTCAACGCCTACTGATAGAGGTATCAACCATCGAAATCGGAGCACAATTGCAGAATTTCGATTTTTCTGGCTCTGAATTTGTGGGCTATAGTTCAGTTGATTTTCAATAAAATTGAATTTTCTGCGAAATGTGTAGAAACATTAGGGCGATCCAAATGACCATTGGCATGACGATTATTGGTCTCAACGCCTATTGATGGAGGTATCAACCATCGAAATCGGAGCACAATTGCAGAATTTCGATTTTTCTGGCTCTGAATTTGTGGGCTATAGTTCAGTTGATTTTCAATAAAATTGAATTTTCTGCGAAATGTGTAGAAATATTCGGGCGATCCCAATGACCATTGGCATGACGATTGTAGGTCTCAACACCTACTGATAGAGGTATCAACCATCGAAATCGGAGCACAATTGCAGATTTTCGATTTTTCTGGCTCTGAATTTGTGGGCTATAGTTCAGTTGATTTTCAATAAAATTGAATTTTCTGCGAAATGTGTAGAAATATTCGGGCGATCCAAATGACCGTTGGCATGACGATTGTAGGTCTCAACGCCTACTGATAGAGGTATCAACCATCGAAATCGGAGCACAATTGCAGAATTTCGATTTTTCTGGCTCTGAATTTGTGGGCTATAGTTCAGTTGATTTTCAATAAAATTGAATTTTCTGCGAAATGTGTAGAAATATTCGGGCGATCCAAATGACCGTTGGCATGACGATTATTGGTCTCAACGCCTATTGATAGAGGTATCAGCCATCGAAATCGGAGCACAATTGCAGATTTTCGATTTTTCTGGCTCTGAATTTGTGGGCTATAGTTCAGTTGATTTTCAATAAAATTGAATTTTCTGCGAAATGTGTAGAAATATTCGGGCGATCCAAATGACCGTTGGCATGACGATTGTAGGTCTCAACGCCTACTGATAGAGGTATCAACCATCGAAATCGGAGCACAATTGCAGAATTTCGATTTTTCTGGCTCTGAATTTGTGGGCTATAGTTCAGTTGATTTTCAATAAAATTGAATTTTCTGCGAAATGTGTAGAAATATTCGGGCGATCCAAATGACCGTTGGCATGACGATTATTGGTCTCAACGCCTATTGATAGAGGTATCAGCCATCGAAATCGGAGCACAATTGCAGATTTTCGATTTTTCTGGCTCTGAATTTGTGGGCTATAGTTCAGTTGATTTTCAATAAAATTGAATTTTCTGCGAAATGTGTAGAAATATTCGGGCGATCCAAATGACCGTTGGCATGACGATTGTAGGTCTCAACGCCTACTGATAGAGGTATCAACCATCGAAATCGGAGCACAATTGCAGAATTTCGATTTTTCTGGCTCTGAATTTGTGGGCTATAGTTCAGTTGATTTTCAATAAAATTGAATTTTCTGCGAAATGTGTAGAAATATTCGGGCGATCCAAATGACCATTGACATGACGATTATTGGTCTCAACGCCTATTGATGGAGGTATCAACCATCGAAATCGGAGCACAATTGCAGAATTTCGATTTTTCTGGCTCTGAATTTGTGGGCTATAGTTCAGTTGATTTTCAATAAAATTGAATTTTCTGCGAAATGTGAAGAAATATTCGGGCGATCGAAATGACCGTTGGCATGACGATTATTGGTCTCAACGCCTGTTGATTGAGGTATCAACCATCGAAATCGGAGCACAATTGCAGAATTTCGATTTTTCTGGCTCTGAATTTGTGGGCTATAGTTCAGTTGATTTTCAATAAAATTGAATTTTCTGCGAAATGTGTAGAAATATTCGGGCGATCCAAATGACCATTGGCATGACGATTATTGGTCTCAACGCCTATTGATGGAGGTATCAACCATCGAAATCGGAGCACAATTGCAGAATTTCGATTTTTCTGGCTCTGAATTTGTGGGCTATAGTTCAGTTGATTTTCAATAAAATTGAATTTTCTGCGAAATGTGTAGAAATATTCGGGCGATCCCAATGACCATTGGCATGACGATTGTAGGTCTCAACACCTACTGATAGAGGTATCAACCATCGAAATCGGAGCACAATTGCAGAATTTCGATTTTTCTGGCTCTGAATTTGTGGGCTATAGTTCAGTTGATTTTCAATAAAATTGAATTTTCTGCGAAATGTGTAGAAATATTCGGGCGATCGAAATGACCGTTGGCATGACGATTATTGGTCTCAACGCCTATTGATAGAGGTATCAGCCATCGAAATCGGAGCACAATTGCAGATTTTCGATTTTTCTGGCTCTGAATTTGTGGGCTATAGTTCAGTTGATTTTCAATAAAATTGAATTTTCTGCGAAATGTGTAGAAATATTCGGGCGATCCAAATGACCATTGGCATGACGATTATTGGTCTCAACGCCTATTGATGGAGGTATCAGCCATCGAAATCGGAGCACAATTGCAGATTTTCGATTTTTCTGGCTCTGAATTTGTGGGCTATAGTTCAGTTGATTTTCAATAAAATTGAATTTTCTGCGAAATGTGAAGTAATATTCGGGCGATCGAAATGACCGTTGGCATGACGATTATTGGTCTCAACGCCTGTTGATTGAGGTATCAACCATCGAAATCGGAGCACAATTGCAGAATTTCGATTTTTCTGGCTCTGAATTTGTGGGCTATAGTTCAGTTGATTTTCAATAAAATTGAATTTTCTGCGAAATGTGTAGAAATATTCGGGCGATCCAAATGACCATTGGCATGACGATTATTGGTCTCAACGCCTATTGATGGAGGTATCAACCATCGAAATCGGAGCACAATTGCAGAATTTCGATTTTTCTGGCTCTGAATTTGTGGGCTATAGTTCAGTTGATTTTCAATAAAATTGAATTTTCTGCGAAATGTGTAGAAATATTCGGGCGATCCCAATGACCATTGGCATGACGATTGTAGGTCTCAACACCTACTGATAGAGGTATCAACCATCGAAATCGGAGCACAATTGCAGAATTTCGATTTTTCTGGCTCTGAATTTGTGGGCTATAGTTCAGTTGATTTTCAATAAAATTGAATTTTCTGCGAAATGTGAAGTAATATTCGGGCGATCGAAATGACCGTTGGCATGACGATTATTGGTCTCAACGCCTGTTGATTGAGGTATCAACCATCGAAATCGGAGCACAATTGCAGAATTTCGATTTTTCTGGCTCTGAATTTGTGGGCTATAGTTCAGTTGATTTTCAATAAAATTGAATTTTCTGCGAAATGTGAAGTAATATTCGGGCGATCGAAATGACCGTTGGCATGACGATTATTGGTCTCAACGCCTGTTGATTGAGGTATCAACCATCGAAATCGGAGCACAATTGCAGAATTTAGATTTTTCTGGCTCTGAATTTGTGGGCTATAGTTCAGTTGATTTTCAATAAAATTGAATTTTCTGCGAAATGTGTAGAAATATTCGGGCGATCCAAATGACCATTGGCATGACGATTATTGGTCTCAACGCCTATTGATGGAGGTATCAACCATCGAAATCGGAGCACAATTGCAGAATTTCGATTTTTCTGGCTCTGAATTTGTGGGCTATAGTTCAGTTGATTTTCAATAAAATTGAATTTTCTGCGAAATGTGTAGAAATATTCGGGCGATCCCAATGACCATTGGCATGACGATTGTAGGTCTCAACACCTACTGATAGAGGTATCAACCATCGAAATCGGAGCACAATTGCAGAATTTCGATTTTTCTGGCTCTGAATTTGTGGGCTATAGTTCAGTTGATTTTCAATAAAATTGAATTTTCTGCGAAATGTGTAGAAATATTCGGGCGATCCAAATGACCGTTGGCATGACGATTGTAGGTCTCAACGCCTACTGATAGAGGTATCAACCATCGAAATCGGAGCACAATTGCAGAATTTCGATTTTTCTGGCTCTGAATTTGTGGGCTATAGTTCAGTTGATTTTCAATAAAATTGAATTTTCTGCGAAATGTGTAGAAATATTCGGGCGATCCAAATGACCATTGGCATGACGATTATTGGTCTCAACGCCTATTGATGGAGGTATCAACCATCGAAATCGGAGCACAATTGCAGAATTTCGATTTTTCTGGCTCTGAATTTGTGGGCTATAGTTCAGTTGATTTTCAATAAAATTGAATTTTCTGCGAAATGTGTAGGAATATTCGGGCGATTTAAATGACCGTTGGCATGACGATTGTAGGTCTCAACGTCTACTGATAGAGGTATCAACCATCGAAATCGGAGCACAATTGCAGAATTTCGATTTTTCTGGCTCTGAATTTGTGGGCTATAGTTCAGTTGATTTTCAATAAAATTGAATTTTCTGCGAAATGTGTAGAAATATTCGGGCGATCCAAATGACCATTGGCATGACGATTATTGGTCTCAACGCCTATTGATGGAGGTATCAACCATCGAAGTCGGAGCACAATTGCAGAATTTCGATTTTTCTGGCTCTGAATTTGTGGGCTATAGTTCAGTTGATTTTCAATAAAATTGAATTTTCTGCGAAATGTGTAGAAATATTCGGGCGATCGAAATGACCGTTGGCATGACGATTATTGGTCTCAACGCCTATTGATAGAGGTATCAACCATCGAAATCGGAGCACAATTGCAGATTTTCGATTTTTCTGGCTCTGAATTTGTGGGCTATAGTTCAGTTGATTTTCAATAAAATTGAATTTTCTGCGAAATGTGTAGAAATATTCGGGCGATCCAAATGACCATTGGCATGACGATTATTGGTCTCAACGCCTATTGATGGAGGTATCAACCATCGAAGTCGGAGCACAATTGCAGAATTTCGATTTTTCTGGCTCTGAATTTGTGGGCTATAGTTCAGTTGATTTTCAATAAAATTGAATTTTCTGCGAAATGTGTAGAAATATTCGGGCGATCGAAATGACCGTTCCGTTGGCATGACGATTGTAGGTCTCAACGCCTACTGATAGAGGTATCACCATCGAAATCGGAGCACAATTGCAGAATTTCGATTTTTCTGGCTCTGAATTTGTGGGCTATAGTTCAGTTGATTTTCAATAAAATTGAATTTTCTGCGAAATGTGTAGAAATATTCGGGCGATCCAAATGACCATTGGCATGACGATTATTGGTCTCAACGCCTATTGATGAGGTATCAACCATCGAAATCGGAGCACAATTGCAGATTTTCGATTTTTCTGGCTCTGAATTTGTGGGCTATAGTTCAGTTGATTTTCATAAAATTGAATTTCTGCGAAATGTGTAGAAATATTCGGGCGATCCAAATGACCGTTGGCATGACGATTGTAGGTCTCAACGCCTACTGATAGAGGTATCAACCATCGAAATCGGAGCACAATTGCAGAATTTCGATTTTTCTGGCTCTGAATTTGTGGGCTATAGTTCAGTTGATTTTCAATAAAATTGAATTTTCTGCGAAATGTGTAGAAATATTCGGGCGATCCAAATGACCATTGGCATGACGATTATTGGTCTCAACGCCTATTGATGGAGGTATCAACCATCGAAATCGGAGCACAATTGCAGATTTCGATTTTTCTGGCTCTGAATTTGTGGGCTATAGTTCAGTTGATTTTCAATAAAATTGAATTTTCTGCGAAATGTGTAGAAATATTCGGGCGATCCAAATGACCATTGGCATGACGATTATTGGTCTCAACGCCTATTGATGGAGGTATCAACCATCGAAATCGGAGCACAATTGCAGAATTTCGATTTTCTGGCTCTGAATTTGTGGGCTATAGTTCAGTTGATTTTCAATAAAATTGAATTTTCTGCGAAATGTGTAGAAATATTCGGGCGATCGAAATGACCATTGGCATGACGATTATTGGTCTCAACGCCTATTGATGAGAGGTATCAACCATCGAAATCGAGCACAATTGCAGATTTTCGATTTTTCTGGCTCTGAATTTGTGGGCTATAGTTCAGTTGATTTTCAATAAAATTGAATTTTCTGCGAAATGTGTAGGAAATATTCGGGGCGATCCAAATGACCGTGGCATGACGATTGTAGGTCTCAACGCCTACTGATAGAGGTATCAACCATCGAAATCGGAGCACAATTGCAGATTTCGATTTTTCTGGCTCTGAATTTGTGGGCTATAGTTCAGTTGATTTTCAATGAAAATTGAATTTTATGCGAAATGTGTAGAAATATTCGGGCGATCCAAATTACCGTTGGCATGACGATTATTGGTCTCAACGCCTATTGATAGAGGTATCAACCATCGAAATCGGAGCACAATTGCAGAATTTCGATTTTTCTGGCTCTGAATTTGTGGGCTATAGTTCAGTTGATTTTCAATAAAATTGAATTTTCTGCGAAATGTGTAGAAATATTCGGGCGATCCAAATGACCGTTGGCATGACGATTATTGGTCTCAACGCCTATTGATAGAGGTATCAACCATCGAAATCGGAGCACAAATTGCAGATTTTCGATTTTTCTGGCTCTGAATTTGTGGGCTATAGTTCAGTTGATTTTCAATCAAATTGAATTTTCTGCGAAATGTGTAGAAATATTCGGGCGATCCAAATGACGTTGGCATGACGATTGTAGGTCTCAACGCCTACTGATAGAGGTATCAACCATCGAAATCGGAGCACAATTGCAGAATTTCGATTTTTTCTGGCTCTGAATTTGTGGGCTATAGTTCAGTTGATTTTCAATAAAATTGAATTTCTGCGAAATGTGTAGAAATATTCGGGCGATCCAAATGACCATTGGCATGACGATTATTGGTCTCAACGCCTATTGATGGAGGTATCAACCATCGAAATCGGAGCACAATTGCAGAATTTCGATTTTTCTGGCTCTGAATTTGTGGGCTATAGTTCAGTTGATTTTCAATAAAATTGAATTTTCTGCGAAATGTGTAGAAATATTCGGGCGATCCAAATGACCATTGGCATGACGATTATTGGTCTCAACGCCTATTGATGGAGGTATCAACCATCGAAATCGGAGCACAATTGCAGAATTTCGATTTTTCTGGCTCTGAATTTGTGGGCTATAGTTCAGTTGATTTTCAATAAAATTGAATTTTCTGCGAAATGTGTAGAAATATTCGGGCGATCGAAATGACCGTTGGCATGACGATTATTGGTCTCAACGCCTATTGATAGAGGTATCAACCATCGAAATCGGAGCACAATTGCAGATTTTCGATTTTTCTGGCTCTGAATTTGTGGGCTATAGTTCAGTTGATTTTCAATAAAATTGAATTTTCTGCGAAATGTGTAGAAATATTCGGGCGATCCAAATGACCGTTGGCATGACGATTGTAGGTCTCAACGCCTACTGATAGAGGTATCAACCATCGAAATCGGAGCACAATTGCAGAATTTCGATTTTTCTGGCTCTGAATTTGTGGGCTATAGTTCAGTTGATTTTCAATAAAATTGAATTTTCTGCGAAATGTGTAGAAATATTCGGGCGATCCAAATTACCGTTGGCATGACGATTATTGGTCTCAACGCTATTGATAGAGGTATCAACCATCGAAATCGGAGCACAATTGCAGAATTTCGATTTTTCTGGCTCTGAATTTGTGGGCTATAGTTCAGTTGATTTTCAATAAAATTGAATTTTCTGCGAAATGTGTAGAAATATTCGGGCGATCGAAATGACCGTTGGCATGACGATTATTGGTCTCAACGCCTATTGATAGAGTATCAACCATCGAAATCGGAGCACAATTGCAGATTTTCGATTTTTCTGGCTCTGAATTTGTGGGCTATAGTTCAGTTGATTTCAATAAAATTGAATTTTCTGCGAAATGTGTAGAAATATTCGGGCGATCGAAATGACCGTTGGCATGACGATTATGGTCTCAACGCTATTGATAGAGTATCAACCATCGAAATCGGAGCACAATTGCAGATTTTCGATTTTTCTGGCTCTGAATTGTGGCTATAGTTCAGTTGATTTTCAATAAAATTGAATTTTCTGCGAAATGTGTAGAAATATTCGGGCGATCCAAATGACCATTGGCATGACGATTATTGGTCTCAACGCCTATTGATGGAGGTATCAACCATCGAAATCGGAGCACAATTGCAGAATTTCGATTTTTCTGGCTCTGAATTTGTGGGCTATAGTTCAGTGATTTTCAATAAAATTGAATTTTCTGCGAAATGTGTAGAAATATTCGGGCGATCCAAATGACCGTTGGCATGACGATTATTGGTCTCAACGCCTATTGATGGAGGTATCAACCATCGAAATCGGAGCACAATTGCAGAATTTCGATTTTTCTGGCTCTGAATTTGTGGGCTATAGTTCAGTTGATTTTCAATAAAATTGAATTTTCTGCGAAATGTGTAGAAATATTCGGGCGATCCAAATGACCGTTGGCATGACGATTATTGGTCTCAACGCCTATTGATAGAGGTATCAACCATCGAAATCGGAGCACAATTGCAGATTTTCGATTTTTCTGGCTCTGAATTTGTGGCTATAGTTCAGTTGATTTTCAATAAAATTGAATTTTCCTGCGAAATGTGTAGAAATATTCGGGCGATCCAAATGACCGTTGGCATGACGATTATTGGTCTCAACGCCTATTGATGGAGGTATCAACCATCGAAATCGGAGCACAATTGCAGATTTTCGATTTTTCTGGCTCAGAATTTGTGGCTATAGTTCAGTTGATTTTCAATAAAATTGAATTTTCTGCGAAATGTGTAGAAATATTCGGGCGATCCAAATGACCATTGGCATGACGATTATTGGTCTCAACGCCTATTGATGGAGGTATCAACCATCGAAATCGGAGCACAATTGCAGATTTTCGATTTTTCTGGCTCTGAATTTGTGGGCTATAGTCAGTTGATTTTCAATAAAATTGAATTTTCTGCGAAATGTGTAGAAATATTCGGGCGATCCAAATGACCGTTGGCATGACGATTATTGGTCTCAACGCCTATTGATGGAGGTATCAACCATCGAAATCGGAGCACAATTGCAGATTTTCGATTTTTCTGGCTCTGAATTTGTGGGCTATAGTTCAGTTGATTTTCAATAAAATTGAATTTTCTGCGAAATGTGTAGAAATATTCGGGCGATCCAAATGACCGTTGGCATGACGATTGTAGGTCTCAACGCCTACTGATAGAGGTATCAACCATCGAAATCGGAGCACAATTGCAGAATTTCGATTTTTCTGGCTCTGAATTTGTGGGCTATAGTTCAGTTGATTTTCAATAAAATTGAATTTTCTGCGAAATGTGTAGAAATATTCGGGCGATCCAAATGACCATTGGCATGACGATTATTGGTCTCAACGCCTATTGATGGAGGTATCAACCATCGAAATCGGAGCACAATTGCAGATTTCGATTTTTCTGGCTCTGAATTTGTGGGCTATAGTTCAGTTGATTTTCAATAAAATTGAATTTTCTGCGAAATGTGTAGAAATATTCGGGCGATCCAAATGACCGTTGGCATGACGATTATTGGTCTCAACGCCTATTGATGGAGGTATCAACCATCGAAATCGGAGCACAATTGCAGAATTTCGATTTTTCTGGCTCTGAATTTGTGGGCTATAGTTCAGTTGATTTTCAATAAAATTGAATTTTCTGCGAAATATGTAGAAATATTCGGGCGATCCAAATGACCGTTGGCATGACGATTATTGGTCTCAACGCCTATTGATGGAGGTATCAACCATCGAAATCGGAGCACAATTGCAGATTTCGATTTTTCTGGCTCTGAATTTGTGGGCTATAGTTCAGTTGATTTTCAATAAAATTGAATTTTCTGCGAAATGTGTAGAAATATTCGGGCGATCCAAATGACCGTTGGCATGACGATTATTGGTCTCAACGCCTATTGATAGAGGTATCAACCATCGAAATCGGAGCACAATTGCAGATTTTCGATTTTTCTGGCTCTGAATTTGTGGGCTATAGTTCAGTTGATTTTCAATAAAATTGAATTTTCTGCGAAATGTGTAGAAATATTCGGGCGATCCAAATGACCGTTGGCATGACGATTATTGGTCTCAACGCCTATTGATGGAGGTATCAACCATCGAAATCGGAGCACAATTGCAGATTTTCGATTTTTCTGGCTCTGAATTTGTGGCTATAGTTCAGTTGATTTTCAATAAAATTGAATTTTCTGCGAAATGTGTAGAAATATTCGGGCGATCCAAATGACCATTGGCATGACGATTATTGGTCTCAACGCCTATTGATGGAGGTATCAACCATCGAAATCGGAGCACAATTGCAGATTTTCGATTTTTCTGGCTCTGAATTTGTGGGCTATAGTTCAGTTGATTTTCAATAAAATTGAATTTTCTGCGAAATGTGTAGAAATATTCGGGCGATCCAAATGACCGTTGGCATGACGATTATTGGTCTCAACGCCTATTGATGGAGGTATCAACCATCGAAATCGGAGCACAATTGCAGATTTTCGATTTTTCTGGCTCTGAATTTGTGGGCTATAGTTCAGTTGATTTTCAATAAAATTGAATTTTCTGCGAAATGTGTAGAAATATTCGGGCGATCCAAATGACCGTTGGCATGACGATTGTAGGTCTCAACGCCTACTGATAGAGGTATCAACCATCGAAATCGGAGCACAACAGAATTTCGATTTTTCTGGCTCTGAATTTGTGGGCTATAGTTCAGTTGATTTTCAATAAAATTGAATTTTCTGCGAAATGTGTAGAAATATTCGGGCGATCCAAATGACCATTGGCATGACGATTATTGGTCTCAACGCCTATTGATGGAGGTATCAACCATCGAAATCGGAGCACAATTGCAGATTTTCGATTTTTCTGGCTCTGAATTTGTGGGCTATAGTTCAGTTGATTTTCAATAAAATTGAATTTTCTGCGAAATGTGTAGAAATATTCGGGCGATCCAAATGACCGTTGGCATGACGATTATTGGTCTCAACGCCTATTGATGGAGGTATCAACCATCGAAATCGGAGCACAATTGCAGAATTTCGATTTTTCTGGCTCTGAATTTGTGGGCTATAGTTCAGTTGATTTTCAATAAAATTGAATTTTCTGCGAAATGTGTAGAAATATTCGGGCGATCCAAATGACCATTGGCATGACGATTATTGGTCTCAACGCCTATTGATGGAGGTATCAACCATCGAAATCGGAGCACAATTGCAGATTTTCGATTTTTCTGGCTCTGAATTTGTGGGCTATAGTTCAGTTGATTTTCAATAAAATTGAATTTTCTGCGAAATGTGTAGAAATATTCGGGCGATCCAAATGACCGTTGGCATGACGATTATTGGTCTCAACGCCTATTGATGGAGGTATCAACCATCGAAATCGGAGCACAATTGCAGATTTTCGATTTTTCTGGCTCTGAATTTGTGGGCTATAGTTCAGTTGATTTTCAATAAAATTGAATTTTCTGCGAAATGTGTAGAAATATTCGGGCGATCCAAATGACCGTTGGCATGACGATTGTAGGTCTCAACGCCTACTGATAGAGGTATCAACCATCGAAATCGGAGCACAATTGCAGAATTTCGATTTTTCTGGCTCTGAATTTGTGGGCTATAGTTCAGTTGATTTTCAATAAAATTGAATTTTCTGCGAAATGTGTAGAAATATTCGGGCGATCCAAATGACCATTGGCATGACGATTATTGGTCTCAACGCCTATTGATGGAGGTATCAACCATCGAAATCGGAGCACAATTGCAGAATTTCGATTTTTCTGGCTCTGAATTTGTGGGCTATAGTTCAGTTGATTTTCAATAAAATTGAATTTTCTGCGAAATGTGTAGAAATATTCGGGCGATCCAAATGACCGTTGGCATGACGATTGTAGGTCTCAACGCCTACTGATAGAGGTATCAACCATCGAAATCGGAGCACAATTGCAGAATTTCGATTTTTCTGGCTCTGAATTTGTGGGCTATAGTTCAGTTGATTTTCAATAAAATTGAATTTTCTGCGAAATGTGTAGAAATATTCGGGCGATCCAAATGACCATTGGCATGACGATTATTGGTCTCAACGCCTATTGATGGAGGTATCAACCATCGAAATCGGAGCACAATTGCAGATTTTCGATTTTTCTGGCTCTGAATTTGTGGGCTATAGTTCAGTTGATTTTCAATAAAATTGAATTTTCTGCGAAATGTGTAGAAATATTCGGGCGATCCAAATGACCGTTGGCATGACGATTGTAGGTCTCAACGCCTACTGATAGAGGTATCAACCATCGAAATCGGAGCACAATTGCAGAATTTCGATTTTTCTGGCTCTGAATTTGTGGGCTATAGTTCAGTTGATTTTCAATAAAATTGAATTTTCTGCGAAATGTGTAGAAATATTCGGGCGATCCAAATGACCATTGGCATGACGATTATTGGTCTCAACGCCTATTGATGGAGGTATCAACCATCGAAATCGGAGCACAATTGCAGAATTTCGATTTTTCTGGCTCTGAATTTGTGGGCTATAGTTCAGTTGATTTTCAATAAAATTGAATTTTCTGCGAAATGTGTAGAAATATGCGGGCGATCCAAATGACCATTGGCATGACGATTATTGGTCTCAACGCCTATTGATGGAGGTATCAACCATCGAAATCGGAGCACAATTGCAGAATTTCGATTTTTCTGGCTCTGAATTTGTGGGCTATAGTTCAGTTGATTTTCAATAAAATTGAATTTTCTGCGAAATGTGTAGAAATATTCGGGCGATCGAAATGACCGTTGGCATGACGATTATTGGTCTCAACGCCTATTGATAGAGGTATCAACCATCGAAATCGGAGCACAATTGCAGATTTTCGATTTTTCTGGCTCTGAATTTGTGGGCTATAGTTCAGTTGATTTTCAATAAAATTGAATTTTCTGCGAAATGTGTAGAAATATTCGGGCGATCCAAATGACCGTTGGCATGACGATTGTAGGTCTCAACGCCTACTGATAGAGGTATCAACCATCGAAATCGGAGCACAATTGCAGAATTTCGATTTTTCTGGCTCTGAATTTGTGGGCTATAGTTCAGTTGATTTTCAATAAAATTGAATTTTATGCGAAATGTGTAGAAATATTCGGGCGATCCAAATTACCGTTGGCATGACGATTATTGGTCTCAACGCCTATTGATAGAGGTATCAACCATCGAAATCGGAGCACAATTGCAGAATTTCGATTTTTCTGGCTCTGAATTTGTGGGCTATAGTTCAGTTGATTTTCAATAAAATTGAATTTTCTGCGAAATGTGTAGAAATATTCGGGCGATCCAAATGACCATTGGCATGACGATTATTGGTCTCAACGCCTATTGATGGAGGTATCAACCATCGAAATCGGAGCACAATTGCAGATTTTCGATTTTTCTGGCTCTGAATTTGTGGGCTATAGTTCAGTTGATTTTCAATAAAATTGAATTTTCTGCGAAATGTGTAGAAATATTCGGGCGATCCAAATGACCGTTGGCATGACGATTGTAGGTCTCAACGCCTACTGATAGAGGTATCAACCATCGAAATCGGAGCACAATTGCAGAATTTCGATTTTTCTGGCTCTGAATTTGTGGGCTATAGTTCAGTTGATTTTCAATAAAATTGAATTTTCTGCGAAATGTGTAGAAATATTCGGGCGATCCAAATGACCATTGGCATGACGATTATTGGTCTCAACGCCTATTGATGGAGGTATCAACCATCGAAATCGGAGCACAATTGCAGATTTTCGATTTTTCTGGCTCTGAATTTGTGGGCTATAGTTCAGTTGATTTTCAATAAAATTGAATTTTCTGCGAAATGTGTAGAAATATTCGGGCGATCCAAATGACCGTTGGCATGACGATTGTAGGTCTCAACGCCTACTGATAGAGGTATCAACCATCGAAATCGGAGCACAATTGCAGAATTTCGATTTTTCTGGCTCTGAATTTGTGGGCTATAGTTCAGTTGATTTTCAATAAAATTGAATTTTCTGCGAAATGTGTAGAAATATTCGGGCGATCCAAATGACCATTGGCATGACGATTATTGGTCTCAACGCCTATTGATGGAGGTATCAACCATCGAAATCGGAGCACAATTGCAGATTTTCGATTTTTCTGGCTCTGAATTTGTGGGCTATAGTTCAGTTGATTTTCAATAAAATTGAATTTTCTGCGAAATGTGTAGAAATATTCGGGCGATCCAAATGACCGTTGGCATGACGATTGTAGGTCTCAACGCCTACTGATAGAGGTATCAACCATCGAAATCGGAGCACAATTGCAGAATTTCGATTTTTCTGGCTCTGAATTTGTGGGCTATAGTTCAGTTGATTTTCAATAAAATTGAATTTTCTGCGAAATGTGTAGAAATATTCGGGCGATCCAAATGACCATTGGCATGACGATTATTGGTCTCAACGCCTATTGATGGAGGTATCAACCATCGAAATCGGAGCACAATTGCAGAATTTCGATTTTTCTGGCTCTGAATTTGTGGGCTATAGTTCAGTTGATTTTCAATAAAATTGAATTTTCTGCGAAATGTGTAGAAATATTCGGGCGATCCAAATGACCGTTGGCATGACGATTGTAGGTCTCAACGCCTACTGATAGAGGTATCAACCATCGAAATCGGAGCACAATTGCAGAATTTCGATTTTTCTGGCTCTGAATTTGTGGGCTATAGTTCAGTTGATTTTCAATAAAATTGAATTTTCTGCGAAATGTGTAGAAATATTCGGGCGATCCAAATGACCATTGGCATGACGATTATTGGTCTCAACGCCTATTGATGGAGGTATCAACCATCGAAATCGGAGCACAATTGCAGATTTTCGATTTTTCTGGCTCTGAATTTGTGGGCTATAGTTCAGTTGATTTTCAATAAAATTGAATTTTCTGCGAAATGTGTAGAAATATTCGGGCGATCCAAATGACCGTTGGCATGACGATTGTAGGTCTCAACGCCTACTGATAGAGGTATCAACCATCGAAATCGGAGCACAATTGCAGAATTTCGATTTTTCTGGCTCTGAATTTGTGGGCTATAGTTCAGTTGATTTTCAATAAAATTGAATTTTCTGCGAAATGTGTAGAAATATTCGGGCGATCCAAATGACCATTGGCATGACGATTATTGGTCTCAACGCCTATTGATGGAGGTATCAACCATCGAAATCGGAGCACAATTGCAGAATTTCGATTTTTCTGGCTCTGAATTTGTGGGCTATAGTTCAGTTGATTTTCAATAAAATTGAATTTTCTGCGAAATGTGTAGAAATATGCGGGCGATCCAAATGACCATTGGCATGACGATTATTGGTCTCAACGCCTATTGATGGAGGTATCAACCATCGAAATCGGAGCACAATTGCAGAATTTCGATTTTTCTGGCTCTGAATTTGTGGGCTATAGTTCAGTTGATTTTCAATAAAATTGAATTTTCTGCGAAATGTGTAGAAATATTCGGGCGATCGAAATGACCGTTGGCATGACGATTATTGGTCTCAACGCCTATTGATAGAGGTATCAACCATCGAAATCGGAGCACAATTGCAGATTTTCGATTTTTCTGGCTCTGAATTTGTGGGCTATAGTTCAGTTGATTTTCAATAAAATTGAATTTTCTGCGAAATGTGTAGAAATATTCGGGCGATCCAAATGACCGTTGGCATGACGATTGTAGGTCTCAACGCCTACTGATAGAGGTATCAACCATCGAAATCGGAGCACAATTGCAGAATTTCGATTTTTCTGGCTCTGAATTTGTGGGCTATAGTTCAGTTGATTTTCAATAAAATTGAATTTTATGCGAAATGTGTAGAAATATTCGGGCGATCCAAATTACCGTTGGCATGACGATTATTGGTCTCAACGCCTATTGATAGAGGTATCAACCATCGAAATCGGAGCACAATTGCAGAATTTCGATTTTTCTGGCTCTGAATTTGTGGGCTATAGTTCAGTTGATTTTCAATAAAATTGAATTTTCTGCGAAATGTGTAGAAATATTCGGGCGATCCAAATGACCGTTGGCATGACGATTATTGGTCTCAACGCCTATTGATAGAGGTATCAACCATCGAAATCGGAGCACAATTGCAGATTTTCGATTTTTCTGGCTCTGAATTTGTGGGCTATAGTTCAGTTGATTTTCAATCAAATTGAATTTTCTGCGAAATGTGTAGAAATATTCGGGCGATCCAAATGACCGTTGGCATGACGATTGTAGGTCTCAACGCCTACTGATAGAGGTATCAACCATCGAAATCGGAGCACAATTGCAGAATTTCGATTTTTCTGGCTCTGAATTTGTGGGCTATAGTTCAGTTGATTTTCAATAAAATTGAATTTTCTGCGAAATGTGTAGAAATATTCGGGCGATCCAAATGACCATTGGCATGACGATTATTGGTCTCAACGCCTATTGATGGAGGTATCAACCATCGAAATCGGAGCACAATTGCAGAATTTCGATTTTTCTGGCTCTGAATTTGTGGGCTATAGTTCAGTTGATTTTCAATAAAATTGAATTTTCTGCGAAATGTGTAGAAATATTCGGGCGATCCAAATGACCATTGGCATGACGATTATTGGTCTCAACGCCTATTGATGGAGGTATCAACCATCGAAATCGGAGCACAATTGCAGAATTTCGATTTTTCTGGCTCTGAATTTGTGGGCTATAGTTCAGTTGATTTTCAATAAAATTGAATTTTCTGCGAAATGTGTAGAAATATTCGGGCGATCGAAATGACCGTTGGCATGACGATTATTGGTCTCAACGCCTATTGATAGAGGTATCAACCATCGAAATCGGAGCACAATTGCAGATTTTCGATTTTTCTGGCTCTGAATTTGTGGGCTATAGTTCAGTTGATTTTCAATAAAATTGAATTTTCTGCGAAATGTGTAGAAATATTCGGGCGATCCAAATGACCGTTGGCATGACGATTGTAGGTCTCAACGCCTACTGATAGAGGTATCAACCATCGAAATCGGAGCACAATTGCAGAATTTCGATTTTTCTGGCTCTGAATTTGTGGGCTATAGTTCAGTTGATTTTCAATAAAATTGAATTTTCTGCGAAATGTGTAGAAATATTCGGGCGATCCAAATTACCGTTGGCATGACGATTATTGGTCTCAACGCCTATTGATAGAGGTATCAACCATCGAAATCGGAGCACAATTGCAGAATTTCGATTTTTCTGGCTCTGAATTTGTGGGCTATAGTTCAGTTGATTTTCAATAAAATTGAATTTTCTGCGAAATGTGTAGAAATATTCGGGCGATCGAAATGACCGTTGGCATGACGATTATTGGTCTCAACGCCTATTGATAGAGGTATCAACCATCGAAATCGGAGCACAATTGCAGATTTTCGATTTTTCTGGCTCTGAATTTGTGGGCTATAGTTCAGTTGATTTTCAATAAAATTGAATTTTCTGCGAAATGTGTAGAAATATTCGGGCGATCGAAATGACCGTTGGCATGACGATTATTGGTCTCAACGCCTATTGATAGAGGTATCAACCATCGAAATCGGAGCACAATTGCAGATTTTCGATTTTTCTGGCTCTGAATTTGTGGGCTATAGTTCAGTTGATTTTCAATAAAATTGAATTTTCTGCGAAATGTGTAGAAATATTCGGGCGATCCAAATGACCATTGGCATGACGATTATTGGTCTCAACGCCTATTGATGGAGGTATCAACCATCGAAATCGGAGCACAATTGCAGAATTTCGATTTTTCTGGCTCTGAATTTGTGGGCTATAGTTCAGTTGATTTTCAATAAAATTGAATTTTCTGCGAAATGTGTAGAAATATTCGGGCGATCGAAATGACCGTTGGCATGACGATTATTGGTCTCAACGCCTATTGATAGAGGTATCAACCATCGAAATCGGAGCACAATTGCAGATTTTCGATTTTTCTGGCTCTGAATTTGTGGGCTATAGTTCAGTTGATTTTCAATAAAATTGAATTTTCTGCGAAATGTGTAGAAATATTCGGGCGATCCAAATGACCGTTGGCATGACGATTGTAGGTCTCAACGCCTACTGATAGAGGTATCAACCATCGAAATCGGAGCACAATTGCAGAATTTCGATTTTTCTGGCTCTGAATTTGTGGGCTATAGTTCAGTTGATTTTCAATAAAATTGAATTTTATGCGAAATGTGTAGAAATATTCGGGCGATCCAAATTACCGTTGGCATGACGATTATTGGTCTCAACGCCTATTGATAGAGGTATCAACCATCGAAATCGGAGCACAATTGCAGAATTTCGATTTTTCTGGCTCTGAATTTGTGGGCTATAGTTCAGTTGATTTTCAATAAAATTGAATTTTCTGCGAAATGTGTAGAAATATTCGGGCGATCGAAATGACCGTTGGCATGACGATTATTGGTCTCAACGCCTATTGATAGAGGTATCAACCATCGAAATCGGAGCACAATTGCAGATTTTCGATTTTTCTGGCTCTGAATTTGTGGGCTATAGTTCAGTTGATTTTCAATAAAATTGAATTTTCTGCGAAATGTGTAGAAATATTCGGGCGATCCAAATGACCATTGGCATGACGATTATTGGTCTCAACGCCTATTGATGGAGGTATCAACCATCGAAATCGGAGCACAATTGCAGAATTTCGATTTTTCTGGCTCTGAATTTGTGGGCTATAGTTCAGTTGATTTTCAATAAAATTGAATTTTCTGCGAAATGTGTAGAAATATTCGGGCGATCCAAATTACCATTGGCATGACGATTATTGGTCTCAACGCCTATTGATGGAGGTATCAACCATCGAAATCGGAGCACAATTGCAGAATTTCGATTTTTCTGGCTCTGAATTTGTGGGCTATAGTTCAGTTGATTTTCAATAAAATTGAATTTTCTGCGAAATGTGTAGAAATATTCGGGCGATCCAAATGACCATTGGCATGACGATTATTGGTCTCAACGCCTATTGATGGAGGTATCAACCATCGAAATCGGAGCACAATTGCAGAATTTCGATTTTTCTGGCTCTGAATTTGTGGGCTATAGTTCAGTTGATTTTCAATAAAATTGAATTTTCTGCGAAATGTGTAGAAATATTCGGGCGATCGAAATGACCGTTGGCATGACGATTATTGGTCTCAACGCCTATTGATAGAGCCATAGAGGTATCAACCATCGAAATCGGAGCACAATTGCAGATTTTCGATTTTTCTGGCTCTGAATTTGTGGGCTATAGTTCAGTTGATTTTCAATAAAATTGAATTTTCTGCGAAATGTGTAGAAATATTCGGGCGATCCAAATGACCGTTGGCATGACGATTGTAGGTCTCAACGCCTACTGATAGAGGTATCAACCATCGAAATCGGAGCACAATTGCAGAATTTCGATTTTTCTGGCTCTGAATTTGTGGGCTATAGTTCAGTTGATTTTCAATAAAATTGAATTTTATGCGAAATGTGTAGAAATATTCGGGCGATCCAAATTACCGTTGGCATGACGATTATTGGTCTCAACGCCTATTGATAGAGGTATCAACCATCGAAATCGGAGCACAATTGCAGATTTTCGATTTTTCTGGCTCTGAATTTGTGGGCTATAGTTCAGTTGATTTTCAATAAAATTGAATTTTCTGCGAAATGTGTAGAAATATTCGGGCGATCCAAATGACCGTTGGCATGACGATTGTAGGTCTCAACGCCTACTGATAGAGGTATCAACCATCGAAATCGGAGCACAATTGCAGAATTTCGATTTTTCTGGCTCTGAATTTGTGGGCTATAGTTCAGTTGATTTTCAATAAAATTGAATTTTATGCGAAATGTGTAGAAATATTCGGGCGATCCAAATTACCGTTGGCATGACGATTATTGGTCTCAACGCCTATTGATAGAGGTATCAACCATCGAAATCGGAGCACAATTGCAGAATTTCGATTTTTCTGGCTCTGAATTTGTGGGCTATAGTTCAGTTGATTTTCAATAAAATTGAATTTTCTGCGAAATGTGTAGAAATATTCGGGCGATCGAAATGACCGTTGGCATGACGATTATTGGTCTCAACGCCTATTGATAGAGGTATCAACCATCGAAATCGGAGCACAATTGCAGATTTTCGATTTTTCTGGCTCTGAATTTGTGGGCTATAGTTCAGTTGATTTTCAATAAAATTGAATTTTCTGCGAAATGTGTAGAAATATTCGGGCGATCCAAATGACCGTTGGCATGACGATTGTAGGTCTCAACGCCTACTGATAGAGGTATCAACCATCGAAATCGGAGCACAATTGCAGAATTTCGATTTTTCTGGCTCTGAATTTGTGGGCTATAGTTCAGTTGATTTTCAATAAAATTGAATTTTCTGCGAAATGTGTAGAAATATTCGGGCGATCCAAATGACCATTGGCATGACGATTATTGGTCTCAACGCCTATTGATGGAGGTATCAACCATCGAAATCGGAGCACAATTGCAGAATTTCGATTTTTCTGGCTCTGAATTTGTGGGCTATAGTTCAGTTGATTTTCAATAAAATTGAATTTTCTGCGAAATGTGTAGAAATATTCGGGCGATCCAAATGACCATTGGCATGACGATTATTGGTCTCAACGCCTATTGATGGAGGTATCAACCATCGAAATCGGAGCACAATTGCAGAATTTCGATTTTTCTGGCTCTGAATTTGTGGGCTATAGTTCAGTTGATTTTCAATAAAATTGAATTTTCTGCGAAATGTGTAGAAATATTCGGGCGATCGAAATGACCGTTGGCATGACGATTATTGGTCTCAACGCCTATTGATAGAGGTATCAACCATCGAAATCGGAGCACAATTGCAGATTTTCGATTTTTCTGGCTCTGAATTTGTGGGCTATAGTTCAGTTGATTTTCAATAAAATTGAATTTTCTGCGAAATGTGTAGAAATATTCGGGCGATCCAAATGACCGTTGGCATGACGATTGTAGGTCTCAACGCCTACTGATAGAGGTATCAACCATCGAAATCGGAGCACAATTGCAGAATTTCGATTTTTCTGGCTCTGAATTTGTGGGCTATAGTTCAGTTGATTTTCAATAAAATTGAATTTTCTGCGAAATGTGTAGAAATATTCGGGCGATCCAAATTACCGTTGGCATGACGATTATTGGTCTCAACGCCTATTGATAGAGGTATCAACCATCGAAATCGGAGCACAATTGCAGAATTTCGATTTTTCTGGCTCTGAATTTGTGGGCTATAGTTCAGTTGATTTTCAATAAAATTGAATTTTCTGCGAAATGTGTAGAAATATTCGGGCGATCGAAATGACCGTTGGCATGACGATTATTGGTCTCAACGCCTATTGATAGAGGTATCAACCATCGAAATCGGAGCACAATTGCAGATTTTCGATTTTTCTGGCTCTGAATTTGTGGGCTATAGTTCAGTTGATTTTCAATAAAATTGAATTTTCTGCGAAATGTGTAGAAATATTCGGGCGATCCAAATGACCGTTGGCATGACGATTGTAGGTCTCAACGCCTACTGATAGAGGTATCAACCATCGAAATCGGAGCACAATTGCAGAATTTCGATTTTTCTGGCTCTGAATTTGTGGGCTATAGTTCAGTTGATTTTCAATAAAATTGAATTTTCTGCGAAATGTGTAGAAATATTCGGGCGATCCAAATGACCATTGGCATGACGATTATTGGTCTCAACGCCTATTGATGGAGGTATCAACCATCGAAATCGGAGCACAATTGCAGAATTTCGATTTTTCTGGCTCTGAATTTGTGGGCTATAGTTCAGTTGATTTTCAATAAAATTGAATTTTCTGCGAAATGTGTAGAAATATTCGGGCGATCCAAATGACCATTGGCATGACGATTATTGGTCTCAACGCCTATTGATGGAGGTATCAACCATCGAAATCGGAGCACAATTGCAGAATTTCGATTTTTCTGGCTCTGAATTTGTGGGCTATAGTTCAGTTGATTTTCAATAAAATTGAATTTTCTGCGAAATGTGTAGAAATATTCGGGCGATCGAAATGACCGTTGGCATGACGATTATTGGTCTCAACGCCTATTGATAGAGGTATCAACCATCGAAATCGGAGCACAATTGCAGATTTTCGATTTTTCTGGCTCTGAATTTGTGGGCTATAGTTCAGTTGATTTTCAATAAAATTGAATTTTCTGCGAAATGTGTAGAAATATTCGGGCGATCCAAATGACCGTTGGCATGACGATTGTAGGTCTCAACGCCTATTGATAGAGGTATCAACCATCGAAATCGGAGCACAATTGCAGAATTTCGATTTTTCTGGCTCTGAATTTGTGGGCTATAGTTCAGTTGATTTTCAATAAAATTGAATTTTATGCGAAATGTGTAGAAATATTCGGGCGATCCAAATTACCGTTGGCATGACGATTATTGGTCTCAACGCCTATTGATAGAGGTATCAACCATCGAAATCGGAGCACAATTGCAGAATTTCGATTTTTCTGGCTCTGAATTTGTGGGCTATAGTTCAGTTGATTTTCAATAAAATTGAATTTTCTGCGAAATGTGTAGAAATATTCGGGCGATCGAAATGACCGTTGGCATGACGATTATTGGTCTCAACGCCTATTGATAGAGGTATCAACCATCGAAATCGGAGCACAATTGCAGATTTTCGATTTTTCTGGCTCTGAATTTGTGGGCTATAGTTCAGTTGATTTTCAATAAAATTGAATTTTCTGCGAAATGTGTAGAAATATTCGGGCGATCCAAATGACCGTTGGCATGACGATTGTAGGTCTCAACGCCTACTGATAGAGGTATCAACCATCGAAATCGGAGCACAATTGCAGAATTTCGATTTTTCTGGCTCTGAATTTGTGGGCTATAGTTCAGTTGATTTTCAATAAAATTGAATTTTCTGCGAAATGTGTAGAAATATTCGGGCGATCCAAATGACCATTGGCATGACGATTATTGGTCTCAACGCCTATTGATGGAGGTATCAACCATCGAAATCGGAGCACAATTGCAGAATTTCGATTTTTCTGGCTCTGAATTTGTGGGCTATAGTTCAGTTGATTTTCAATAAAATTGAATTTTCTGCGAAATGTGTAGAAATATTCGGGCGATCCAAATGACCATTGGCATGACGATTATTGGTCTCAACGCCTATTGATGGAGGTATCAACCATCGAAATCGGAGCACAATTGCAGAATTTCGATTTTTCTGGCTCTGAATTTGTGGGCTATAGTTCAGTTGATTTTCAATAAAATTGAATTTTCTGCGAAATGTGTAGAAATATTCGGGCGATCGAAATGACCGTTGGCATGACGATTATTGGTCTCAACGCCTATTGATGGAGGTATCAACCATCGAAATCGGAGCACAATTGCAGATTTTCGATTTTTCTGGCTCTGAATTTGTGGGCTATAGTTCAGTTGATTTTCAATAAAATTGAATTTTCTGCGAAATGTGTAGAAATATTCGGGCGATCCAAATGACCGTTGGCATGACGATTGTAGGTCTCAACGCCTACTGATAGAGGTATCAACCATCGAAATCGGAGCACAATTGCAGAATTTCGATTTTTCTGGCTCTGAATTTGTGGGCTATAGTTCAGTTGATTTTCAATAAAATTGAATTTTCTGCGAAATGTGTAGAAATATTCGGGCGATCCAAATGACCATTGGCATGACGATTATTGGTCTCAACGCCTATTGATGGAGGTATCAACCATCGAAATCGGAGCACAATTGCAGATTTTCGATTTTTCTGGCTCTGAATTTGTGGGCTATAGTTCAGTTGATTTTCAATAAAATTGAATTTTCTGCGAAATGTGTAGAAATATTCGGGCGATCCAAATGACCGTTGGCATGACGATTATTGGTCTCAACGCCTATTGATGGAGGTATCAACCATCGAAATCGGAGCACAATTGCAGAATTTCGATTTTTCTGGCTCTGAATTTGTGGGCTATAGTTCAGTTGATTTTCAATAAAATTGAATTTTCTGCGAAATGTGTAGAAATATTCGGGCGATCCAAATGACCGTTGGCATGACGATTATTGGTCTCAACGCCTATTGATGGAGGTATCAACCATCGAAATCGGAGCACAATTGCAGAATTTCGATTTTTCTGGCTCTGAATTTGTGGGCTATAGTTCAGTTGATTTTCAATAAAATTGAATTTTCTGCGAAATGTGTAGAAATATTCGGGCGATCCAAATGACCGTTGGCATGACGATTATTGGTCTCAACGCCTATTGATAGAGGTATCAACCATCGAAATCGGAGCACAATTGCAGAATTTCGATTTTTCTGGCTCTGAATTTGTGGGCTATAGTTCAGTTGATTTTCAATAAAATTGAATTTTCTGCGAAATGTGTAGAAATATTCGGGCGATCCAAATGACCGTTGGCATGACGATTATTGGTCTCAACGCCTATTGATGGAGGTATCAACCATCGAAATCGGAGCACAATTGCAGAATTTCGATTTTTCTGGCTCTGAATTTGTGGGCTATAGTTCAGTTGATTTTCAATAAAATTGAATTTTATGCGAAATGTGTAGAAATATTCGGGCGATCGAAATGACCGTTGGCATGACGATTATTGGTCTCAACGCCTATTGATAGAGGTATCAACCATCGAAATCGGAGCACAATTGCAGATTTTCGATTTTTCTGGCTCTGAATTTGTGGGCTATAGTTCAGTTGATTTTCAATAAAATTGAATTTTCTGCGAAATGTGTAGAAATATTCGGGCGATCCAAATGACCGTTGGCATGACGATTGTAGGTCTCAACGCCTACTGATAGAGGTATCAACCATCGAAATCGGAGCACAATTGCAGAATTTCGATTTTTCTGGCTCTGAATTTGTGGGCTATAGTTCAGTTGATTTTCAATAAAATTGAATTTTCTGCGAAATGTGTAGAAATATTCGGGCGATCCAAATGACCGTTGGCATGACGATTATTGGTCTCAACGCCTATTGATAGAGGTATCAACCATCGAAATCGGAGCACAATTGCAGAATTTCGATTTTTCTGGCTCTGAATTTGTGGGCTATAGTTCAGTTGATTTTCAATAAAATTGAATTTTCTGCGAAATGTGTAGAAATATTCGGGCGATCCAAATGACCGTTGGCATGACGATTATTGGTCTCAACGCCTATTGATGGAGGTATCAACCATCGAAATCGGAGCACAATTGCAGAATTTCGATTTTTCTGGCTCTGAATTTGTGGGCTATAGTTCAGTTGATTTTCAATAAAATTGAATTTTATGCGAAATGTGTAGAAATATTCGGGCGATCGAAATGACCGTTGGCATGACGATTATTGGTCTCAACGCCTATTGATAGAGGTATCAACCATCGAAATCGGAGCACAATTGCAGATTTTCGATTTTTCTGGCTCTGAATTTGTGGGCTATAGTTCAGTTGATTTTCAATAAAATTGAATTTTCTGCGAAATGTGTAGAAATATTCGGGCGATCCAAATGACCGTTGGCATGACGATTATTGGTCTCAACGCCTATTGATGGAGGTATCAACCATCGAAATCGGAGCACAATTGCAGAATTTCGATTTTTCTGGCTCTGAATTTGTGGGCTATAGTTCAGTTGATTTTCAATAAAATTGAATTTTCTGCGAAATGTGTAGAAATATTCGGGCGATCCAAATGACCGTTGGCATGACGATTATTGGTCTCAACGCCTATTGATGGAGGTATCAACCATCGAAATCGGAGCACAATTGCAGAATTTCGATTTTTCTGGCTCTGAATTTGTGGGCTATAGTTCAGTTGATTTTCAATAAAATTGAATTTTCTGCGAAATGTGTAGAAATATTCGGGCGATCCAAATGACCGTTGGCATGACGATTATTGGTCTCAACGCCTATTGATAGAGGTATCAACCATCGAAATCGGAGCACAATTGCAGAATTTCGATTTTTCTGGCTCTGAATTTGTGGGCTATAGTTCAGTTGATTTTCAATAAAATTGAATTTTCTGCGAAATGTGTAGAAATATTCGGGCGATCCAAATGACCGTTGGCATGACGATTATTGGTCTCAACGCCTATTGATGGAGGTATCAACCATCGAAATCGGAGCACAATTGCAGAATTTCGATTTTTCTGGCTCTGAATTTGTGGGCTATAGTTCAGTTGATTTTCAATAAAATTGAATTTTATGCGAAATGTGTAGAAATATTCGGGCGATCGAAATGACCGTTGGCATGACGATTATTGGTCTCAACGCCTATTGATAGAGGTATCAACCATCGAAATCGGAGCACAATTGCAGATTTTCGATTTTTCTGGCTCTGAATTTGTGGGCTATAGTTCAGTTGATTTTCAATAAAATTGAATTTTCTGCGAAATGTGTAGAAATATTCGGGCGATCCAAATGACCATTGGCATGACGATTATTGGTCTCAACGCCTATTGATGGAGGTATCAACCATCGAAATCGGAGCACAATTGCAGAATTTCGATTTTTCTGGCTCTGAATTTGTGGGCTATAGTTCAGTTGATTTTCAATAAAATTGAATTTTCTGCGAAATGTGTAGAAATATTCGGGCGATCCAAATGACCATTGGCATGACGATTATTGGTCTCAACGCCTATTGATGGAGGTATCAACCATCGAAATCGGAGCACAATTGCAGAATTTCGATTTTTCTGGCTCTGAATTTGTGGGCTATAGTTCAGTTGATTTTCAATAAAATTGAATTTTCTGCGAAATGTGTAGAAATATTCGGGCGATCGAAATGACCGTTGGCATGACGATTATTGGTCTCAACGCCTATTGATAGAGGTATCAACCATCGAAATCGGAGCACAATTGCAGATTTTCGATTTTTCTGGCTCTGAATTTGTGGGCTATAGTTCAGTTGATTTTCAATAAAATTGAATTTTCTGCGAAATGTGTAGAAATATTCGGGCGATCCAAATGACCGTTGGCATGACGATTGTAGGTCTCAACGCCTACTGATAGAGGTATCAACCATCGAAATCGGAGCACAATTGCAGAATTTCGATTTTTCTGGCTCTGAATTTGTGGGCTATAGTTCAGTTGATTTTCAATAAAATTGAATTTTCTGCGAAATGTGTAGAAATATTCGGGCGATCCAAATGACCATTGGCATGACGATTATTGGTCTCAACGCCTATTGATGGAGGTATCAACCATCGAAATCGGAGCACAATTGCAGATTTTCGATTTTTCTGGCTCTGAATTTGTGGGCTATAGTTCAGTTGATTTTCAATAAAATTGAATTTTCTGCGAAATGTGTAGAAATATTCGGGCGATCCAAATGACCGTTGGCATGACGATTATTGGTCTCAACGCCTATTGATGGAGGTATCAACCATCGAAATCGGAGCACAATTGCAGAATTTCGATTTTTCTGGCTCTGAATTTGTGGGCTATAGTTCAGTTGATTTTCAATAAAATTGAATTTTCTGCGAAATGTGTAGAAATATTCGGGCGATCCAAATGACCGTTGGCTTGACGATTATTGGTCTCAACGCCTATTGATAGAGGTATCAACCATCGAAATCGGAGCACAATTGCAGAATTTCGATTTTTCTGGCTCTGAATTTGTGGGCTATAGTTCAGTTGATTTTCAATAAAATTGAATTTTATGCGAAATGTGTAGAAATATTCGGGCGATCCAAATGACCATTGGCATGACGATTATTGGCCTCAACGCCTATTGATAGAGGTATCAACCATCGAAATCGGAGCACAATTGCAGAATTTCGATTTTTCTGGCTCTGAATTTGTGGGCTATAGTTCAGTTGATTTTCAATAAAATTGAATTTTCTGCGAAATGTGTAGAAATATTCGGGCGATCCAAATTACCGTTGGCATGACGATTATTGGTCTCAACGCCTATTGATAGAGGTATCAACCATCGAAATCGGAGCACAATTGCAGAATTTCGATTTTTCTGGCTCTGAATTTGTGGGCTATAGTTCAGTTGATTTTCAATAAAATTGAGTTTTCTGCGAAATGTGTAGAAATATTCGGGCGATCCAAATTACCGTTGGCATGACGATTATTGGTCTCAACGCCTATTGATAGAGGTATCAACCATCGAAATCGGAGCACAATTGCAGATTTTCGATTTTTCTGGCTCTGAATTTGTGGGCTATAGTTCAGTTGATTTTCAATAAAATTGAATTTTCTGCGAAATGTGTAGAAATATTCGGGCGATCCAAATGACCATTGGCATGACGATTATTGGTCTCATCGCCTATTGATAGAGGTATCAACCATCGAAATCGGAGCACAATTGCAGAATTTCGATTTTTCTGGCTCTGAATTTGTGGGCTATAGTTCAGTTGATTTTCAATAAAATTGAATTTTCTGCGAAATGTGTAGAAATATTCGGGCGATCCAAATGACCATTGGCATGACGATTATTGGTCTCAACGCCTATTGATGGAGGTATCAACCATCGAAATCGGAGCACAATTGCAGATTTTCGATTTTTCTGGCTCTGAATTTGTGGGCTATAGTTCAGTTGATTTTCAATAAAATTGAATTTTCTGCGAAATGTGTAGAAATATTCGGGCGATCGAAATGACCGTTGGCATGACGATTATTGGTCTCAACGCCTATTGATAGAGGTATCAACCATCGAAATCGGAGCACAATTGCAGATTTTCGATTTTTCTGGCTCTGAATTTGTGGGCTATAGTTCAGTTGATTTTCAATAAAATTGAATTTTCTGCGAAATGTGTAGAAATATTCGGGCGATCCAAATGACCGTTGGCATGACGATTGTAGGTCTCAACGCCTACTGATAGAGGTATCAACCATCGAAATCGGAGCACAATTGCAGAATTTCGATTTTTCTGGCTCTGAATTTGTGGGCTATAGTTCAGTTGATTTTCAATAAAATTGAATTTTCTGCGAAATGTGTAGAAATATTCGGGCGATCGAAATGACCATTGGCATGACGATTATTGGTCTCAACGCCTATTGATAGAGGTTCAACCATCGAAATCGGAGCACAATTGCAGATTTTCGAATTTTCTGGCTCTGAATTTGTGGGCTATAGTTCAGTTGATTTTCAATAAAATTGAATTTTCTGCGAAATGTGTAGAAATATTCGGGCGATCGAAATGACCATTGGCATGACGATTGTAGGTCTCAACGCCTACTGATAGAGGGATCAATTATCGAAATCGGAGCACAATTGAAGATTTTCGATTTTTGTGGCTCTGAATTTGTGGGCTATAGTTCAGTTGATTTTCAATAAAATTGAGTTTTCTGCGAAATGTGTAGAAATATTCGGGCGATCCAAATTACCGTTGGCATGACGATTATTGGTCTCAACGCCTATTGATAGAGGTATCAACCATCGAAATCGGAGCACAATTGCAGATTTTCGATTTTTCTGGCTCTGAATTTGTGGGCTATAGTTCAGTTGATTTTCAATAAAATTGAATTTTCTGCGAAATGTGTAGAAATATTCGGGCGATCCAAATGACCGTTGGCATGACGATTGTAGGTCTCAACGCCTACTGATAGAGGTATCAACCATCGAAATCGGAGCACAATTGCAGAATTTCGATTTTTCTGGCTCTGAATTTGTGGGCTATAGTTCAGTTGATTTTCAATAAAATTGAATTTTCTGCGAAATGTGTAGAAATATTCGGGCGATCCAAATGACCATTGGCATGACGATTATTGGTCTCAACGCCTATTGATAGAGGTTCAACCATCGAAATCGGAGCACAATTGCAGATTTTCGAATTTTCTGGCTCTGAATTTGTGGGCTATAGTTCAGTTGATTTTCAATAAAATTGAATTTTCTGCGAAATGTGTAGAAATATTCGGGCGATCGAAATGACCGTTGGCATGACGATTATTGGTCTCAACGCCTATTGATGGAGGTATCAACCATCGAAATCGGAGCACAATTGCAGATTTTCGATTTTTCTGGCTCTGAATTTGTGGGCTATAGTTCAGTTGATTTTCAATAAAATTGAATTTTCTGCGAAATGTGTAGAAATATTCGGGCGATCGAAATGACCGTTGGCATGACGATTATTGGTCTCAACGCCTATTGATAGAGGTATCAACCATCGAAATCGGAGCACAATTGCAGATTTTCGATTTTTCTGGCTCTGAATTTGTGGGCTATAGTTCAGTTGATTTTCAATAAAATTGAATTTTCTGCAAAATGTGTAGAAATATTCGGGCGATCCAAATGACCGTTGGCATGACGATTGTAGGTCTCAACGCCTACTGATAGAGGTATCAACCATCGAAATCGGAGCACAATTGCAGAATTTCGATTTTTCTGGCTCTGAATTTGTGGGCTATAGTTCAGTTGATTTTCAATAAAATTGAATTTTCTGCGAAATGTGTAGAAATATTCGGGCGATCGAAATGACCATTGGCATGACGATTATTGGTCTCAACGCCTATTGATAGAGGTTCAACCATCGAAATCGGAGCACAATTGCAGATTTTCGAATTTTCTGGCTCTGAATTTGTGGGCTATAGTTCAGTTGATTTTCAATAAAATTGAATTTTCTGCGAAATGTGTAGAAATATTCGGGCGATCGAAATGACCATTGGCATGACGATTGTAGGTCTCAACGCCTACTGATAGAGGGATCAATTATCGAAATCGGAGCACAATTGAAGATTTTCAATTTTTCTGGCTCTGAATTTGTGGGCTATAGTTCAGTTGATTTTCAATAAAATTGAATTTTCTGCGAAATGTGTAGAAATATTCAGGCGATCCAAATGACCGTTGGCATGACGATTACTGGTCTCAACGCCTATTGATGGAGGTATCAACCATCGAAATCGGAGCACAATTGCAGATTTTCGATTTTTCTGGCTCTGAATTTGTGGGCTATAGTTCAGTTGATTTTCAATAAAATTAAATTTTCTGCGAAATGTATAGAAATATTCGGGCGATCCCAATGATCGTTGGCATGACGATTGTAGGTCTCAACGCCTACTGATAGAGGTATCAACCATTGAAATCGGAGCACAATTGCAGATTTTCGATTTTTCTGGCTCTGAATTTGTGGGCTATAGTTCAGTTGATTTTCAATAAAATTGAATTTTCTGCGAAATGTGTAGGATTATTCGGGCGATCCAAATGACCGTTGGCATGACGATTACTGGTCTCAACGCCTATTGATTGAGGTATCAACCATCGAAATCGGAGCACAATTGCAGATTTTCGATTTTTCTGGCTCTGAATTTGTGGGCTATAGTTCAGTTGATTTTCAATAAAATTGAATTTTCTGCGAAATGTGTAGAAATATTCGGGCGATCCAAATGACCGTTGGCATGACGATTGTAGGTCTCAACGCCTATTGATGGAGGGGAGGTATCAACCATCGAAATCGGAGCACAATTGCAGAATTTCGATTTTTCTGGCTCTGAATTTGTGGGCTATAGTTCAGTTGATTTTCAATAAAATTGAATTTTCTGCGAAATGTGTAGAAATATTCGGGCGATCGAAATGACCATTGGCATGACGATTATTGGTCTCAACGCCTATTGATAGAGGTATCAACCATCGAAATCGGAGCACAATTGCAGATTTTCGATTTTTCTGGCTCTGAATTTGTGGGCTATAGTTCAGTTGATTTTCAATAAAATTGAATTTTCTGCGAAATGTGTAGAAATATTCGGGCGATCCAAATGACCATTGGCATGACGATTATTGGTCTCAACGCCTATTGATGGAGGTATCAACCATCAAAATCGGAGCACAATTGCAGAATTTCGATTTTTCTGGCTCTGAATTTGTGGGCTATAGTTCAGTTGATTTTCAATAAAATTGAATTTTCTGCGAAATGTGTAGAAATATTCGGGCGATCGAAATGACCATTGGCATGACGATTATTGGTCTCAACGCCTATTGATATAGGTTCAACCATCGAAATCGGAGCACAATTGCAGATTTTCGAATTTTCTGGCTCTGAATTTGTGGGCTATAGTTCAGTTGATTTTCAATAAAATTGAATTTTCTGCGAAATGTGTAGAAATATTCGGGCGATCCAAATGACCGTTGGCATGACGATTGTAGGTCTCAACGCCTACTGATAGAGGGATCAATCATCGAAATCGGAGCACAATTGAAGATTTTCGATTTTTCTGGCTCTGAATTTGTGGGCTATAGTTCAGTTGATTTTCAATAAAATTGAATTTTCTGCGAAATGTGTAGAAATATTCGGGCGATCCAAATGACCGTTGGCATGACGATTACTGGTCTCAACGCCTATTGATGGAGGTATCAACCATCGAAATCGGAGCACAATTGCAGAATTTCGATTTTTCTGGCTCTGAATTTGTGGGCTATAGTTCAGTTGATTTTCAATAAAATTGAATTTTCTGCGAAATGTGTAGAAATATTCGGGCGATCCAAATGACCATTGGCATGACGATTATTGGTCTCAACGCCTATTGATAGAGGTTCAACCATCGAAATCGGAGCACAATTGCAGATTTTCGAATTTTCTGGCTCTGAATTTGTGGGCTATAGTTCAGTTGATTTTCAATAAAATTGAATTTTCTGCGAAATGTGTAGAAATATTCGGGCGATCGAAATGACCGTTGGCATGACGATTATTGGTCTCAACGCCTATTGATGGAGGTATCAACCATCGAAATCGGAGCACAATTGCAGATTTTCGATTTTTCTGGCTCTGAATTTGTGGGCTATAGTTCAGTTGATTTTCAATAAAATTGAATTTTCTGCGAAATGTGTAGAAATATTCGGGCGATCGAAATGACCGTTGGCATGACGATTATTGGTCTCAACGCCTATTGATAGAGGTATCAACCATCGAAATCGGAGCACAATTGCAGATTTTCGATTTTTCTGGCTCTGAATTTGTGGGCTATAGTTCAGTTGATTTTCAATAAAATTGAATTTTCTGCGAAATGTGTAGAAATATTCGGGCGATCCAAATGACCGTTGGCATGACGATTGTAGGTCTCAACGCCTACTGATAGAGGTATCAACCATCGAAATCGGAGCACAATTGCAGAATTTCGATTTTTCTGGCTCTGAATTTGTGGGCTATAGTTCAGTTGATTTTCAATAAAATTGAATTTTCTGCGAAATGTGTAGAAATATTCGGGCGATCGAAATGACCATTGGCATGACGATTATTGGTCTCAACGCCTATTGATAGAGGTTCAACCATCGAAATCGGAGCACAATTGCAGATTTTCGAATTTTCTGGCTCTGAATTTGTGGGCTATAGTTCAGTTGATTTTCAATAAAATTGAATTTTCTGCGAAATGTGTAGAAATATTCGGGCGATCGAAATGACCATTGGCATGACGATTGTAGGTCTCAACGCCTACTGATAGAGGGATCAATTATCGAAATCGGAGCACAATTGAAGATTTTCGATTTTTCTGGCTCTGAATTTGTGGGCTATAGTTCAGTTGATTTTCAATAAAATTGAATTTTCTGCGAAATGTGTAGAAATATTCAGGCGATCCAAATGACCGTTGGCATGACGATTACTGGTCTCAACGCCTATTGATGGAGGTATCAACCATCGAAATCGGAGCATAATTGCAGATTTTCGATTTTTCTGGCTCTGAATTTGTGGGCTATAGTTCAGTTGATTTTCAATAAAATTGAATTTTCTGCGAAATGTGTAGGATTATTCGGGCGATCCAAATGACCGTTGGCATGACGATTACTGGTCTCAACGCCTATTGATTGAGGTATCAACCATCGAAATCGGAGCACAATTGCAGATTTTCGATTTTTCTGGCTCTGAATTTGTGGGCTATAGTTCAGTTGATTTTCAATAAAATTGAATTTTCTGTGACCGTTGGCATGACGATTGTAGGTCTCAACGCCTACTGATAGAGGTATCAACCATCGAAATCGGAGCACAATTGCAGAATTTCGATTTTTCTGGCTCTGAATTTGTGGGCTATAGTTCAGTTGATTTTCAATAAAATTGAATTTTCTGCGAAATGTGTAGAAATATTCGGGCGATCCAAATGACCGTTGGCATGACGATTGTAGGTCTCAACGCCTATTGATGGAGGGGAGGTATCAACCATCGAAATCGGAGCACAATTGCAGAATTTCGATTTTTCTGGCTCTGAATTTGTGGGCTATAGTTCAGTTGATTTTCAATAAAATTGAATTTTCTGCGAAATGTGTAGAAATATTCGGGCGATCGAAATGACCATTGGCATGACGATTATTGGTCTCAACGCCTATTGATAGAGGTATCAACCATCGAAATCGGAGCACAATTGCAGATTTTCGATTTTTCTGGCTCTGAATTTGTGGGCTATAGTTCAGTTGATTTCAATAAATTGAATTTTCTGCGAAATGTGTAGAAATATTCGGGCGATCCAAATGACCATTAGCATGACGATTGTAGGTCTCAACGCCTATTGATGGAGGTATCAACCATCGAAATCGGAGCACAATTGCAGATTTTCGATTTTTCTGGCTCTGAATTTGTGGGCTATAGTTCAGTTGATTTTCAATAAAATTGAATTTTCTGCGAAATGTGTAGGATTATTCGGGCGATCCAAATGACCGTTGGCATGACGATTACTGGTCTCAACGCCTATTGATTGAGGTATCAACCATCGAAATCGGAGCACAATTGCAGATTTTCGATTTTTCTGGCTCTGAATTTGTGGGCTATAGTTCAGTTGATTTTCAATAAAATTGAATTTTCTGTGACCGTTGGCATGACGATTGTAGGTCTCAACGCCTACTGATAGAGGTATCAACCATCGAAATCGGAGCACAATTGCAGAATTTCGATTTTTCTGGCTCTGAATTTGTGGGCTATAGTTCAGTTGATTTTCAATAAAATTGAATTTTCTGCGAAATGTGTAGAAATATTCGGGCGATCCAAATGACCGTTGGCATGACGATTGTAGGTCTCAACGCCTATTGATGGAGGGGAGGTATCAACCATCGAAATCGGAGCACAATTGCAGAATTTCGATTTTTCTGGCTCTGAATTTGTGGGCTATAGTTCAGTTGATTTTCAATAAAATTGAATTTTCTGCGAAATGTGTAGAAATATTCGGGCGATCCAAATGACCATTGGCATGACGATTATTGGTCTCAACGCCTATTGATGGAGGTATCAACCATCGAAATCGGAGCACAATTGCAGAATTTCGATTTTTCTGGCTCTGAATTTGTGGGCTATAGTTCAGTGATTTTCAATAAAATTGAATTTTCTGCGAAATGTGTAGAAATATTCGGGCGATCGAAATGACCATTGGCATGACGATTATTGGTCTCAACGCCTATTGATATAGGTTCAACCATCGAAATCGGAGCACAATTGCAGATTTTCGAATTTTCTGGCTCTGAATTTGTGGGCTATAGTTCAGTTGATTTTCAATAAAATTGAATTTTCTGCGAAATGTGTAGAAATATTCGGGCGATCCAAATGACCGTTGGCATGACGATTGTAGGTCTCAACGCCTACTGATAGAGGGATCAATCATCGAAATCGGAGCACAATTGAAGATTTTCGATTTTTCTGGCTCTGAATTTGTGGGCTATAGTTCAGTTGATTTTCAATAAAATTGAATTTTCTGCGAAATGTGTAGAAATATTCGGGCGATCCAAATGACCGTTGGCATGACGATTACTGGTCTCAACGCCTATTGATGGAGGTATCAACCATCGAAATCGGAGCACAATTGCAGAATTTCGATTTTTCTGGCTCTGAATTTGTGGGCTATAGTTCAGTTGATTTTCAATAAAATTGAATTTTCTGCGAAATGTGTAGAAATATTCGGCGATCCAAATGACCATTGGCATGACGATTATTGGTCTCAACGCCTATTGATAGAGGTTCAACCATCGAAATCGGAGCACAATTGCAGATTTTCGAATTTTCTGGCTCTGAATTTGTGGGCTATAGTTCAGTTGATTTTCAATAAATTGAATTTTCTGCGAAATGTGTAGAAATATTCGGGCGATCGAAATGACCGTTGGCATGACGATTATTGGTCTCAACGCCTATTGATGGAGGTATCAACCATCGAAATCGGAGCACAATTGCAGATTTTCGATTTTTCTGGCTCTGAATTTGTGGGCTATAGTTCAGTTGATTTTCAATAAAATTGAATTTCTGCGAAATGTGTAGAAATATTCGGGCGATCGAAATGACCGTTGGCATGACGATTATTGGTCTCAACGCCTATTGATAGAGGTATCAACCATCGAAATCGGAGCACAATTGCAGATTTTCGATTTTTCTGGCTCTGAATTTGTGGGCTATAGTTCAGTTGATTTTCAATAAAATTGAATTTTCTGCGAAATGTGTAGAAAATATTCGGGCGATCCAAATGACCGTTGGCATGACGATTGTAGGTCTCAACGCCTACTGATAGAGGTATCAACCATCGAAATCGGAGCACAATTGCAGAATTTCGATTTTTCTGGCTCTGAATTTGTGGGCTATAGTTCAGTTGATTTTCAATAAAATTGAATTTTCTGCGAAATGTGTAGAAATATTCGGGCGATCGAAATGACCATTGGCATGACGATTATTGGTCTCAACGCCTATTGATATAGGTTCAACCATCGAAATCGGAGCACAATTGCAGATTTTCGAGTTTTCTGGCTCTGAATTTGTGGGCTATAGTTCAGTTGATTTTCAATAAAATTGAATTTTCTGCGAAATGTGTAGAAATATTCGGGCGATCCAAATGACCGTTGGCATGACGATTGTAGGTCTCAACGCCTACTGATAGAGGGATCAATCATCGAAATCGGAGCACAATTGAAGATTTTCGATTTTTCTGGCTCTGAATTTGTGGGCTATAGTTCAGTTGATTTTCAATAAAATTGAATTTTCTGCGAAATGTGTAGAAATATTCGGGCGATCGAAATGACCATTGGCATGACGATTATTGGTCTCAACGCCTATTGATATAGGTTCAACCATCGAAATCGGAGCACAATTGCAGATTTTCGATTTTTCTGGCTCTGAATTTGTGGGCTATAGTTCAGTTGATTTTCAATAAAATTGAATTTTCTGCGAAATGTATAGAAATATTCGGGCGATCCCAATGATCGTTGGCATGACGATTGTAGGTCTCAACGCCTACTGATAGAGGTATCAACCATTGAAATCGGAGCACAATTGCAGATTTTCGATTTTTCTGGCTCTGAATTTGTGGGCTATAGTTCAGTTGATTTTCAATAAAATTGAATTTTCTGCGAAATGTGTAGAAATATTCGGGCGATCCAAATGACCATTAGCATGACGATTGTAGGTCTCAACGCCTATTGATGGAGGTATCAACCATCGAAATCGGAGCACAATTGCAGATTTCCGATTTTTCTGGCTCTGAATTTGTGGGCTATAGTTCAGTTGATTTTCAATAAATTGAATTTTCTGCGAAATGTGTAGAAATATTCGGGCGATCCAAATGACCATTAGCATGACGATTGTAGGTCTCAACGCCTATTGATGGAGGTATCAACCATCGAAATCGGAGCACAATTGCAGATTTTCGATTTTTCTGGCTCTGAATTTGTGGCTATAGTTCAGTTGATTTTCAATAAAATTGAATTTTCTGCGAAATGTGTAGAAATATTCGGGCGATCGAAATGACCATTGCATGACGATTATTGGTCTCAACGCCTATTGATAGAGGTTCAACCATCGAAATCGGAGCACAATTGCAGATTTTCGAATTTTCTGGCCCTGAATTTGTGGGCTATAGTTCAGTTGATTTTCAATAAAATTGAATTTTCTGCGAAATGTGTAGAAATATTCGGCGATCCAAATGACCATTAGCATGACGATTGTAGGTCTCAACGCCTATTGATGGAGGTATCAACCATCGAAATCGGAGCACAATTGCAGATTTCCGATTTTTCTGGCTCTGAATTTGTGGGCTATAGTTCAGTTGATTTTCAATAAAATTGAATTTTCTGCGAAATGTGTAGAAATATTCGGGCGATCCAAATGACCATTAGCATGACGATTGTAGGTCTCAACGCCTATTGATGGAGGTATCAACCATCGAAATCGGAGCACAATTGCAGATTTTCGATTTTTCTGGCTCTGAATTTGTGGGCTATAGTTCAGTTGATTTTCAATAAAATTGAATTTTCTGCGAAATGTGTAGAAATATTCGGGCGATCGAAATGACCGTTGGCATGACGATTATTGGTCTCAACGCCTATTGATAGAGGTATCAACCATCGAAATCGGAGCACAATTGCAGATTTTCGATTTTTCTGGCTCTGAATTTGTGGGCTATAGTTCAGTTGATTTTCAATAAAATTGAATTTTCTGCGAAATGTGTAGAAATATTCGGCGATCGAAATGACCATTGGCATGACGATTATTGGTCTCAACGCCTATTGATAGAGGTTCAACCATCGAAATCGGAGCACAATTGCAGATTTTCGAATTTTCTGGCCCTGAATTTGTGGGCTATAGTTCAGTTGATTTTCAATAAAATTGAATTTTCTGCGAAATGTGTAGAAATATTCGGGCGATCCAAATGACCATTAGCATGACGATTGTAGGTCTCAACGCCTATTGATGGAGGTATCAACCATCGAAATCGGAGCACAATTGCAGATTTCCGATTTTTCTGGCTCTGAATTTGTGGGCTATAGTTCAGTTGATTTTCAATAAAATTGAATTTTCTGCGAAATGTGTAGGATTATTCGGGCGATCCAAATGACCGTTGGCATGACGATTACTGGTCTCAACGCCTATTGATGGAGGTATCAACCATCGAAATCGGAGCACAATTGCAGATTTTCGATTTTTCTGGCTCTGAATTTGTGGGCTATAGTTCAGTTGATTTTGAATAAAATTGAATTTTCTGCGAAATGTGTAGGATTATTCGGGCGATCCAAATGACCGTTGGCATGACGATTACTGGTCTCAACGCCTATTGATGGAGGTATCAACCATCGAAATCGGAGCACAATTGCAGATTTTCGATTTTTCTGGCTCTGAATTTGTGGGCTATAGTTCAGTTGATTTTCAATAAAATTGAATTTTCTGTGACCGTTGGCATGACGATTGTAGGTCTCAACGCCTACTGATAGAGGTATCAACCATCGAAATCGGAGCACAATTGCAGAATTTCGATTTTTCTGGCTCTGAATTTGTGGGCTATAGTTCAGTTGATTTTCAATAAAATTGAATTTTCTGCGAAATGTGTAGAAATATTCGGGCGATCCAAATGACCGTTGGCATGACGATTGTAGGTCTCAACGCCTATTGATGGAGGGAGGTATCAACCATCGAAATCGGAGCACAATTGCAGAACTTCGATTTTTCTGGCTCTGAATTTGTGGGCTATAGTTCAGTTGATTTTCAATAAAATTGAATTTTCTGCGAAATGTGTAGAAATATTCGGGCGATCGAAATGACCGTTGGCATGACGATTATTGGTCTCAACGCCTATTGATAGAGGTATCAACCATCGAAATCGGAGCACAATTGCAGATTTTCGATTTTCTGGCTCTGAATTTGTGGGCTATAGTTCAGTTGATTTTCAATAAAATTGAATTTTCTGCGAAATGTGTAGAAATATTCGGGCGATCCAAATGACCATTGGCATGACGATTATTGGTCTCAACGCCTATTGATGGAGGTATCAACCATCGAAATCGAGCACAATTGCAGAATTTCGATTTTTCTGGCTCTGAATTTGTGGGCTATAGTTCAGTTGATTTTCAATAAAATTGAATTTTCTGCGAAATGTGTAGAAATATTCGGGCGATCGAAATGACCATTGGCATGACGATTATTGGTCTCAACGCCTATTGATAGAGGTTCAACCATCGAAATCGGAGCACAATTGCAGATTTTCGAATTTTCTGGCTCTGAATTTGTGGGCTATAGTTCAGTTGATTTTCAATAAAATTGAATTTTCTGCGAAATGTGTAGGATTATTCGGGCGATCCAAATGACCGTTGGCATGACGATTACTGGTCTCAACGCCTATTGATGGAGGTATCAACCATCGAAATCGGAGCACAATTGCAGATTTTCGATTTTTCTGGCTCTGAATTTGTGGGCTATAGTTCAGTTGATTTTCAATAAAATTGAATTTTCTGCGAAATGTGTAGAAATATTCGGGCGATCGAAATGACCGTTGGCATGACGATTATTGGTCTCAACGCCTACTGATAGAGGGATCAATTATCGAAATCGGAGCACAATTGAAGATTTTCGATTTTTCTGGCTCTGAATTTGTGGGCTATAGTTCAGTTGATTTTCAATAAAATTGAATTTTCTGCGAAATGTGTAGGATTATTCGGGCGATCCAAATGACCGTTGGCATGACGATTACTGGTCTCAACGCCTATTGATGGAGGTATCAACCATCGAAATCGGAGCACAATTGCAGATTTTTCGATTTTTCTGGCTCTGAATTTGTGGGCTATAGTTCAGTTGATTTTCAATAAAATTGAATTTTCTGTGACCGTTGCATGACGATTGTAGGTCTCAACGCCTACTGATAGAGGTATCAACCATCGAAATCGGAGCACAATTGCAGAATTTCGATTTTCTGGCTCTGAATTTGTGGGCTATAGTTCAGTTGATTTTCAATAAAATTGAATTTTCTGCGAAATGTGTAGAAATATTCGGGCGATCCAAATGACCGTTGGCATGACGATTGTAGGTCTCAACGCCTATTGATGGAGGGGAGGTATCAACCATCGAAATCGGAGCACAATTGCAGAATTTCGATTTTTCTGGCTCTGAATTTGTGGGCTATAGTTCAGTTGATTTTCAATAAAATTGAATTTTCTGCGAAATGTGTAGAAATATTCGGGCGATCGAAATGACCGTTGGCATGACGATTATTGGTCTCAACGCCTATTGATGGAGGTATCAACCATCGAAATCGGAGCACAATTGCAGAATTTCGATTTTTCTGGCTCTGAATTTGTGGGCTATAGTTCAGTTGATTTTCAATAAAATTGAATTTTCTGCGAAATGTGTAGAAATATTCGGGCGATCGAAATGACCGTTGGCATGACGATTATTGGTCTCAACGCCTATTGATAGAGGTATCAACCATCGAAATCGGAGCACAATTGCAGATTTTTCGATTTTTCTGGCTCTGAATTTGTGGGCTATAGTTCAGTTGATTTTCAATAAAATTGAATTTTCTGCGAATGTGTAGAAATATTCGGGCGATCGAAATGACCATTGGCATGACGATTATTGGTCTCAACGCCTATTGATAGAGGTATCAACCATCGAAATCGGAGCACAATTGCAGAATTTCGATTTTTCTGGCTCTGAATTTGTGGGCTATAGTTCAGTTGATTTTCAATAAAATTCAAT